>CM076581.1:1017630379-1017942879 GCA_034641835.2 Pinus albicaulis
AAAAACGAAGCTGAAAAAAGATGAAGGAAGTGCTTTAAATTTCAGATCTTAAGCCTTCCATTTTTTATTTAATTTTTTGCAAAATAAATGTCTATGTGCAGCTTGTTTTTTATGCCATAGATCACAGCAAGTCAAACAGCTTAATCTTGACTTGACTGTTTTTAAATTTCTGTTGTAGAATTTAGTGAATAAAATTTGTTGGATAGCTTAATCCTAACAAATTAGTAGATTAGGTAGAGAATCATATGGGATCAACTGTTTAATCTGAGTCCATGGAGAAATAAGGGGTAGAAATAGATTATATTTCATGTTTTCAAAAGAATAAAATGTTGTAAAAGAGTTTTCCAATCCAAGTGCACTCTAATGAAGAAAAAATGTTAGATCAGTAGGATTGGGTAGGTAGAAAGCTTGTTGATGAAAGATCCATTGTTTTTCAAATGTTGCTAACACATTTCAGAGCAAAAGAAGATCACCCAAGCAAAGAAGGCAGCCAAATGGATAAAGCATTGATCAGCCTCCCAGAGAATGCAGGTCTGAAGTTCTTGATGCCTTCAAGAACGCACCATCCCCAAGTGGAGCCACTGTTGGCCACCTACAAAATTTGTTTTATCAAAAGGTGGCCAAAACATTTTGGAGCCTTCAAGAAACGGTTTTATTGCCAAAATGTTACCTCTTGAAGCCTCTTGAAAACCTCATGCCCTTCTCTAAAAATATTCGCTGTTGTTTCCCTTCAGAAATCAGAAATTCTACTAAAATTCCATGAGAAAATATTGTTGCAAAATCCCCTTTTCTCCCCTTCCTCCACTCAGAAACCAACCTTCATATTTACTCTCTTTTTTTCCCATCATTTTCCTCTGATTTCCATTTTTCCTCATTTACCCCTTCATAAATCTCCATTGCAGAGTTTAAAGCTCCTTTCTGAACTCTGCCGAAAGCCTCAAATCCTTTTTGAAAATCATTGAAAAAATCCATTCCTGATTCATTTTTTCCTTTGTAGATCCAAAAACCTTTTTACCCAAAGTTTGGTCTAATGCATCAGAGTTATGTTTTTTAATGTAAAAAAGGGTATATCAAAAAGACCTGAAACGCAATCGCATCAGAGAAATTCACAATGGGTAACACCTGCATCAAAATTTTCGATGCGATTGGGTCCCATATATATAAACTCCGCCCCTGCCTTTCTACTTCATATAACTCATGCCCAGGACCAAAAGTTAAAGTCCCAAGGCGCTTAATCGCATTGGAGGATTCCGAATGGTTAGATTGAAAAGCCCAAGCCCGAAGCTCCAATTGCGATTGGCCCTTTATTGTATACGCCCCGGGCCTATTATCATTCCATCTAGACCAAGGCCCGCAATCAGGCGCCAAACATTTCATATATATATATTCCGCCCCGATCCACAAAAACTTTGTGTTATTTGAAAATTTGGGTTTTTTATGAAGTATTAAGATTTTCCGCCATGTATGATAACAAACAAATCTCTGCCATTAATCTTGAGCCGATAAAATGGCCCGCACAATATCACATCACAAATGTTTGATAGGCGCATTTTTGTTTCATGCCACCTCCAATTGCGATGGCCCAATTGCGCAATCGCATCGGCCCTCCCCAATTGCGCAATCGCATCGGCGATTTCCATCGCACCCTTATTCTCTCTCTGCCTATCACGATCCTCCGATTGAATCTAGACCGCCCACATGTCCAGATCGGACGGCCCAGATCTTTCCCGCATGGTTTCATTGCCTTTCGCCCTTCCACTTTATGTTTTTCGACTAATCCCCACCGTTGATCTCCGCGCGATCAACGGATCTGATTTATTCTTTTCCTCCACTCTCCTTTTGACTATCTCTAAATGAATCCCGACCGTTGGATGATGCCATCAAATGGCTATGCTCCTCCCCTCACCCTTTGCAGTAGTAAAACCCAAAAATGCAGGATTTCTTAATTGGTTTCGTGTTTTGCAGGTGATTAATTGTTTTCCATTATAAATGGAAGAAAAAGCCGAAGGCTAGGAATGATGATTCCCACGCCTTGATTCATCAAAGGGAACCATTCGCTTGACTCAAACTCTACGTATCGTCAATGTTTCATGAGGCATTGATGCCATATGAGCCCTGCGCAGCCTACACATCAAAAAGACACAGCAATGCATAAAAGATACAAAGAGTATCAGTGTTTGAATATTTCCTAGCACAGTTTGAAGGATTAAGGCACACATTCAGCAAATCAAAAGCCTAAATCCATAGATAAAGATGTCATAATGACTGGAAGACACAGGATAAGCCTGATCAGACCTAAAACACAGTTCTCGAGTAAATTAAAGGTGTTTTAGGAAGAGACGAAGACATCTGTCGATCCGAGAAAGCCTCCACCGCCTGAAGCAGAGGCCAATCGAACCCTCTCTAGCTCCTAAAGGTACCTGCAGCATCACAGAAATAAAAGAAGGCTTAGTCATTACCTGAATAAGAGGTGTTTGCCTAAATACAGCCGAACAATTAATACAAATCAAAGATCTTATCTCTAATTGTCGGCAAAGCTATTTTTTAAAGATTAAGAACCGCCCAGAAACAAATCTTTTCGATCATTAGGCCTTGGGGAGTAGAAACAGAGTTACTTCAACATGACACGGAGCCTCAAAAGTCAACAAAGGCTCCCACCAAGCTTAACTCATAAATGTAAATCAATGCAGACAGATCATCTGTAAACTTCTTCATTGAGCCCCTCAAAGGTTGAGAGGTATTAAGTCTGCATTAATTGACTCAGGAGATCTTGTATTAGATCCCATCTCCTCATTCTTCTATAAATACTTCCGTAGAAGATGAGCTAATGTTGGTCTCTGGACATCTGATTGCATGTAATAGTTTTCTGAAGCTACTGATGCCCTGCTTTCAAATTAAAGATACATAAGCTGATATAAGAAGTCTGAAGTTGTAGAGACCCACCAGGCTTGCTGATTGTAACTGGTTTGAACATCAAATACAAGTTGCTGATTCATGGGATCCTGATTTATGTCAATGGTGATGTGTTCCTCACTGTCAATTATTATTTTCTTTAATGCTTTCACTCTGTCCACTTTCTCTGATAAAGAACAACAAACATAGAGCTAGGATTTACTCTCAACACTACCCTACTCTTACTGAAAGCTTTATTTCTATGTTTTCTTTATTTGAAAGTTCTCTTTGAAGATTATATTAAAGCAGGTGGGTTTCAAAGCACTTGCCTGATCTAGATTTCTCTTTGTGATTATTATTTTTGTTTTCCTTTAGAATATGCTGAAAGCGGGTTGGTTTCGAAGCACTAACCTGATCTTAAGTTATTCCAACTATTTTTAAAAAAAAATTCTAACTGAAATTACTTCAATGTAGGCTAGTTTAAAAGCACTAACCTGATCTCAGAATACTTTTAAGTTTTGTTTCTCTAAGTACATGCCAAAGCAAGATAGTTTGAAAGCACTTACTTGATCTTAGGTTGTTCACTGTTCTTCATTTGTTTTATTCTCCATTTCCTATCTGTTACATTCCATAAAATAAACTTAAGAGATCCTTTGACATAAGTGACTTGCCCCATGGATCCTTCTTGAACTTTGTTGTTCAATTAAAATCCTCCTACGACTCCATAGCCCAATGGGTTAAAACTGTTTTTTCCTTTTTCTATCAGCCGAATCATTCCTTTACTTGCATACATCTTCACCCTTTATTTTTAACTGCCTTCACCTTCATCGTGTCTTTTCCCAACCAAAAACAAACAAAACCCATGCTCTTCGTAACTAGCCTAATATTACATTTCAGGCTTTAAAGATCACATCTTTAAACTCATTCATAGAGAGATCCCTCTCTGGATTCAGGAGGGCTAGATCCTCGAATCCCAAAGTGGTTTGATGTTGTCTTATCTTTTGGTTTTGCCAATCTGGCCAAAACATAGGAACCCCAACAACAAGTGCATCCAATTTTCCATGTTTCATGCTTAAAGAAGGTTATAGGTGAAAATCTTCCAGTTCAAACAATATTGCCAAAACTTGATGAGGAAGGAAAAATCATATTGGAACCTGAAGTGGTCACGGAAACAAGAACTCGACAGCTACAAAATCGATCAATTTCAGAGTATCTCATCAAGTGGAAGAATTTACCCACTGAAGATTCTACATAGGAGGATGAGAATTTTATACAGAAGCACCCAGAGCTACTCAAGCGTTGAGGACATTTTGAAGTGCTATTCAGTCCCTATATTTACTAGTTAGCCCCTTGTTATTTATTAGTGTAATACATGTTCAATATTATTGTAATTAATAACACAATATCGTTATTATAAACTTATTGTTATTGTTAGGTGGCTAGGATTACATTGTGGCTCCATGGACTCCTATATATAGAAAGGAGGTTTTGTCATTTGTATCATCCAAGAATTGTTCATTCATGTAATGTATTGGAGGTTTCCCCCTCGAAGTGGCTTATTTCTAAGGCGTTGATATATATTTTCTTCTATTTTTGGAGCTGGTTTCACAACAGAATATACAATATATGATAGAGGGGTTTTGAGCTGTAAGCTTTCCCCAGGAATATCTGGTGTTGTGGTTTTGATCTATTCTTCTTTGCTTCATGTGATTGGCCATTATGTTGTTTTTAATTCCGCAAAATATTTGTAGAAGCGATTCATTATTTAACTTTAGTAAATTTTTAGATTGGGTTAATCCAAGATATACATGCATTTTGTATAATTTCTACATGGTATCAGAGTTGTGTTATAAAGTTTTTACATGGTATCGGAGCTGTGTTATAAATTTCCTACATGGTATGAGAGCAGGAATTATTTGGGTGCGTGAGTTTACAGAGAATATATGAAAATTTTGATGCAAAAATTTTAGAAAAAATAGCATATTTGGATTCCTTGCGAAAATATACCCAAATTGAAAAAAAAAATCAGTCGAATCGGAGCTAGGATGAGGGAGATATCATCGATTTAAAATCAGCTCTTTTGTTAGAAAATTTCACGATGGCGGGACAATTACAATGTGCGCGAGTTGGAAAAGGAAAGGTGTTCCTTAGACTAAAATCCATGGGACAAGATAAGAAGATTGGGATTCGTGTGAAGAATCTCTATAGACTTGATGTAGATGTGATTTCTACAGAGCTTCCTACCATTGGGAAGTGTGAGAAAGCCATGCAATTGACCCTTGAGAGGGAGCTAGATTTGCATGTAGGTGAGAGTCAACCTCAAGATGTGGAGCGGCCACATGCGAAGGATCATGGAGTGGGAGAAACCACTCATATAGAGACATTTCAAGCCAGATGGGCAGAGGGAGTGAATACAACAATACCAGCAGGTGAGAGGTGGGGCGACATGCATGAATAATCCCAAGAAGAAATTTCTTGGTAGGATTCATTGAGATGGTGTGGATCTCATGAATCGAACATAGCTACGAAGAGCACACGGCGAAGAATTAGTAGGATCATTTAGATTGATGCAATCATATGTCGTGAGGACATGAAATCAAAGTGACAGTGTCGGATACTAGAGCACAGATCAGAGTTGGCAGCTAGTGCAGAGTCCATGGATGCGGGTGTCAGCAGCGCAGTGGTTCCTAAAGACATGTGTAGTAGCTAAGCAGAAGTCAAAAGAATTTGGTGACAGATGCATTATATTGATTCAGTTTTTTGGAGGCTATTCAGTTTCGGAAGTGTTGCATGCAAAGGTTGCACGTGCGAGAAACACTAGAGAAGTGTTGCATGCAAGAGTTGCATAGTGCATGCATGGAGTTGCATGTCACATGCATGGAGTTGCATGCATCATGCAAAGACATTCCTTTCTTGTTGAGAGGGAGTGTTGAAGGTTGCAAAAAGAAACAATGAAATTGGCATCCAGAAACAACATCCTTGATCCTCGTGAAAATTAAGCACCTACACTAGGTGGGGCTCACACAGGCTATTTTTAGGTGGATGTCTATTTATAGATGCATGAGAAAATTCTATTTATAGATGAGGTCTATTTATAGATGTATGTGCAAGTTATATTTAGAGATTTCATATCTATTTATAGATGCATGTCGACTATTATTATCCCTTAATAATAGTTGGACAATAAACAATAATCTATTCTCAATGAGCACTTAACACATATTTCATTAAATTTGGAATTAAATGGTGGATCTAGAATTTCAAAATAGCCAAAAAACTCTATTATAGTGATGTCCTTGTAATAAAATATTTCCAAATTTAATGAGATATGTGTTACTTGGAAATAGTTAACTGAAGTGGAAAATCAGTTAGCTATAGGAATTTCTAGTTAAGAGGTTGCTTGGTGGGACATGCCAGTGGACTTAGCTGTAACTGAGTGATTCGAAGTTGTAACAGAGTTGGAAGTGCAATTATGAAAGTTGTAAAGTAGTTTAACTCAGTTAAGTGAGTTAAACTCAATTGTGCTAGTTGTAAGTGAAGATACACTAGTGAGAGATCAAGTGAATTAAATATTAATTAATTCACATATAGTGATCTCACATGAAACTGATGTTTTTACTATTATTCGTTGCATGCATGTCAGTTCCAGTGGAGACCCAGTTGAGATCTAGGTGAAAGGGAAGTGTAACTATCAGTTGTGATATTAGTAGGCTACCCAGATGTAGTTATAACACCACAGTATGCCCATGATACTCAGCGCAGTTGAGGAAGGCTGAAATTATTTGTGATTAAGGATTTCATTCATTAGGAACTGCGTGAGCAAGGCAGGTTGTCTGGAGACAGTAAATTGGCCAAGGGATTTTCCAATTTTTGTATGACAGTGTGAGACAATTAGTTGATGTACTGAGAGCTCTTGTGATTAGATTTTTGTATGTAATTGTTTCATGATTCCTTGTGGAATATACAATATATGATAGAGGGGTTTTGAGCTGTAAGCTTTCCCCGGGAATATCTGGTGTTGTGGTTTTGATCTTGTAGAAATTATATGCACTAAGGATGCATGTGTCCAAGATCCACCTGATCTCACACTATTTAACTTTTTGCAAAATACTGAATCTATTCCACTTGTTAATCTTTTGTGGAAAATTTAATTGCACACACATGTGAAGCATAAACAAAAATAATCAATCGCACATAACACAGTTTTTAACCGAGAAATCCTAAAGTTGAAAACCCCAACTATATATTATGTAACATGGAGATCATATGACAATCTCATACAAACATACAAAGCTTATCACAAGCTCTCAGTACAGTACAATCGGCATACACTAATCAGGCCCAATCTTGCAAATCCATGCACCGATCTTTGCCACCTGCTAGCCTGCCTCCACTGCGCAATCTCTGATGAAGAACAGCTCTGAATGACTTTGAATTACCCTTTCTTGCATTGTGCAATCCTCATTGGCATCTCCATTGTGTGTGTGATGCAATCAATGCATCACTAATAGTCACAACAGATAGTCTATCTTGCCCTTTCACCTATCTCTCCACTGGTCTCCACTGAAACTACCATGCATTATAGTTAAATGTTGTATTTTTCAGTTGATTAATGATTTATTATCTGTGAATTAATTAACTAATTAATTTACTCCACTCTCACTAGTGTATCAATCAGTTAGACTAGATACAACTAGCTCAATTGAGTCTAACTGAGTTAAACTGAATACAACTCCATAACTACTTCTTCCAACTATGTCATAACTCTGCCACTTGAGTTCTAACTGAGTACTCCATGCATTAGCTCCAGTAAACCCTTAGGAATAGTGTAATTCCTTCTTTCAGCTGATGTGCCTCATTTGTGCACTCAACTGAAGTGCTCCAAGAGAATAAGTTGTTGTTTAGAGTCTGATTATTATTAAGAGCTAATAATAATTGACATGCATCTATTTTTAGATCAGCGATCTATAAATAGACTTCGCCCAATATTCTAAAAATACAATTTCATCTATTTTTCCAACTTGATCAACCATCCACAAATAGCATCCTGCAACTTCTGAAATATGATCATCATGTCTAAAAATAGACATTCTAAAAATAGACTTGCGCCAAAAATAGCCTGCGTGCCCACTTAGTGAAGGAAACTCTTTTCACTAAGCTCATCATCTTGTTGAATCTCAACACTCCCTCTCAACAAGATAGGGATTATCCTTTACCCCGATCCTACCTCTATGGTATTCGAATTTTCTCCTAGTGAGCACCTTCGTTAGAATATCTACATCCTGATCCTCCGTAGGAATGTACTGAAGAAACATGATCTTCCACTACACACAATCTCTAATACGATGATACTGGATATCAATATGTTTAGATCTATCATGAAACACAGGATTAACCGAGAGTTTAATGCAACTCTGATTATCACAATGTATCACCATGGGATCTAAATGTGAACCGAACAAACCAACCAGAATCTTCCTCATCCAGATAGCATCACATGCAGCTAAACTTGCTGCCATGTATTCTGCTTCCACTGAACTGAGTGCCACAGATATTTGTTTCCTGTTGTACCAAGAAACTGTGGTAGATCCGATATTGAAAATCCCTCCTAATGTGCTCTTTCTGTCTGTTGGGCTTCCTTCCCAATCTGCATCCGTGAAGCCATGCAACTTCACCTCATCTGTCTGTCTGTACCATAAACCATAATCAGATGTGCCCCTAAGATATCTCAGGACATGCTTGCCTA
The DNA here is from genome assembly GCA_034641835.2 of Pinus albicaulis. NCBI lineage: Eukaryota > Viridiplantae > Streptophyta > Pinopsida > Pinales > Pinaceae > Pinus > Pinus albicaulis. The sequence continues at coordinate 1,017,639,018 of CM076581.1, forward strand.
CCTTCCAAAAGAGCTTGGTAGGCTTAACCATCGCTTGTGAAAGCTGGTTCACCACATAGCATATGTCTGGTCTTGTATTGACTAAATACATGAGTGAATTCACCAACTGTCGATAAACAGTGGCATCCACTACCTCTATTGATGTAGCATCCTCTTTCTTCCAATTTCCTGGAAGAGGAGTGTCGATAGGATTGCAGCCTTGCATGTGAAACTTCTCCAGTATCTCTCGGGCATACTTGCCTTGAGACACAAATAGTTCACCTTCTCATTGCCATATTTCCAATCCAAGGAAATAATGAAGGAGGCCCAAATCCTTCATCTCAAACTCCTTTGCAAGATCTGCCTTGCATGAGTGTATCAAATTCTCATCACCTTTTAGTATTAAATCATAAACATAAAGAACAATGATCAAAATCTTACCCTCCACCACAATTTGGTACAAGTTTGCATCCGCCTCACTCTTGGTGAAGCCAAGTCTGGTGAAATAGTTGTTGATCCAAGTGTACCAAGCACATGGTGCTTGCTTCAGCCCATACAATGCTCTTTTGAGTCTGCACACATGCGACTCGTTGTTGAAGATCTCAAATCCTTCAGACTTCTCAATGTACACTTCTTCCTCAATGATCCCATTAAGGAACACAATCTTCACATCCATATGATGAATGTGCCAACCCATCTGCGCTGAGAGAGCAAGGATGGTCCGTATGGAAGAATACCGTGCGACAGGTGCAAAGGTTTCTTCATAGTCAATCCCCTCAATCTGTGAGAAGCCCCGGGAAAAAAATCTTGCCTTATACTTCTCGACACTCCCATCAGCAGCTTGATTTACCTTGTAGATCCATCTTGATCCTACAACTGATTTTCCCACCGGCCTTGGAACAATCTCCCAAGCACTGTTTCTGACAATGGATTCATACTCCTCCACCATGGCATCTACCCATGTGGGCTCCTGCACTGCTTCTTCAAAAGAAGATGGCTCTGTCACGATACACTTGCTCATAAGAGCCATGTATTCAGTATAACGGTCAGGTGACTGTCTCTGTCTGTGCTGTGATATAGGAACTCCTACATTCTGTGCCACATCCACCTTCAGTCTCTTAGCTTCTATGGTATGCTTTCTGCCTTGTCTGATGTTTGGTTCTGCATGAGTGGACTCCTCCACTCCATGAATCTCCTCCTATGGTTGATCCACATCCAGAGTCTCATCTTTGGGAACAAGAAGTTCCTCCTCCGCATGAAAGTGTAGCTCCCTCTCAAGGAACAACTTCATGGCTTTCACCTCATTGAATTGTATATCCCATCGCATAACAGTCATTCGACTATTTGGCAAATACACACGATAATTATGGGGTGTTTTTTTGTACCCCACAAATATCCCAACTTCTGTAGTCGGCTCCAACTTCTTCCTTGCTTCCTTTGTCACATGAATGTAAACAGGTGAGCCAAAAATCTTCAAATGAGAAATATCAGGCTTCTTACCAGAAAAAGCTTCTTCAGGTGTACTCATGCCAAGTACTCTATGAGGACAACTATTTTTCACATAAACCACAGTGTTGCATGCTTCCACCCACAAGTGCAACGGTAGGCCCTGGTTATGCAACATCGGTCGTGCAGCACCCACGATTGTTATGTTCTTTCTCTCCACGACCCCATTCTGTTGCGGGTTATGAGGCGCTATGATTTCTCTTTGAATTCCTTCTTTGCTACAGAAGTCTTTAAATTCGTCCAAGATGTATTCACCACTATTATCGCTTCGTAGAGCTTTCACTTGCTTCCCCAACTCCTTCTCCACCAATGCCTTGAACTCACAGAAATTTGAGAACGTTTCACTCTTCCTCTGCATGAAGAAGATCCAGCATCTACGAGAATAGTCATCAACAAATATCACATAATACCTGTGTTTTTCTGTTGAAGCAACCGAGAATGGTCCACACACGTCTGTGTGAATTCTCTCCAGGATCACTGAAGCATGGTTCTCCTTCTCATGAAAGGTGGTCTTCACAAACTTACCCATTGTACATCCTTTGCACTGATCTGACTGCGCAAGAGTACCCTTCGGAAATCCAGTAGAAATTTGTTGCAAAATCTTCAAAGCGCCATGGTGAAGATGGCCCAATCTCCTGTGCCATAATTCGCCCTCATCCTGGCTCACCACATCTTCTGCTTTTCCTACCATTGCAGCGCAGCCATCTACCTCCAGCTTGTAGAGATTCTTAATTCGAACCCCTATCTTCTTGGTTTGACCCGTTGTTTTGTGTCGAAGGAAGGCTTTTTCCTCACTGAAAACAACATCATAACCTCTGTCTTCCAGCATTGTGACCGAGACCAAGTTCTTCTTCAGACCTGGAAAATGCATGACATTCTTCAACAAGAATGGATTACCGGACTCCCTTTCAAAGGTAATGGTCCCAATGCCAGTCACACTGTACCGACCATCATCGCCCATCTCTATATGCATCTGGAGATCCTTCTCCTCCAAGTCACTAAACAACTCTTTGTCTCCCATCATATGGAAAGACGCACCACTATCAAGATACCACACCGATCCCATGCAGCTTGAAACCAAGCATGCGATCAAGGAAAAATTAGCTCAAATTGTGAGGCTAAGGCCTCTCCAGCTGCAGATCCAGCAACCTTCTTATTCTTCTTCTTCTGTGAACAGTTAGTGGCGAAATGTCCATGCTCGTGACAGTGAAAACACTTCACTTGGGACAAATCCTGCTTCTTGCCTTTAGCATCAGATTTTGAAGAGGATTTCTTCCCCTTCCCTTTCCTTGCTTTGGCAGCCAAAGCACAATTCTCTTCATCTTCATTCTTCGATGAAGATCCATCCCTGGTACCCCGCCTTATCTCCTCCTGCACAAGATCCAACCAAAGTCGCTCCCATCCTGGCAATTTCTCCCATCCATTGACAGATTCTTTGTAGCTATGCCAAATATTCGGAAGCCCAAGGAGAGCCAATCTCACCAAGTCTTCATCATCAACAGTAACCCCCACACTTCCCAGTTCATCCTTGCATTGGACAAACTTCGTGAGGTATTTTGGAATACTATCGCCTTTCTCCATTTTTATTTTTCTTAGCTTGTCTTTAAGTGCCAACTTCCTCTGGTCACTTCTGCTTTGGAACAAGTCTGTCAAAGCCTTCCACATTAAGAATGGATTGGCTTTCCCATGAAGGCTAGACACAATATGGTCCTTCACACCTTCCAACAGAATCCTCCTTGTCTTTGCAGTCTTCTTTTGCCATGCATCAAGTAATGGAGCATCGCTAGATCCCGGCTTAGGAACATCGCTATCGATGAACTCCTTCAGCCCATTATCCTCTAGCACTGCCTCCATCCTGTCCTTCCAGGCTATGTAATTTGAGCTCCCATCAAGGGCGTACTCCAATCTCAACCCGTTGAAAGACATTTCAATGTATACTCGATTTCTGCACCAAGAATCTTCTGTAGAAAATTCAAATTGTCCACCAGCACAAACTCACTTCACAATTGCAATCTTCAATCAACAATGCTCCGATACCATGTAGAAATTATATGCACTAAGCATGCATATGTCCAAGATCCACCTGATCTCACACTATTTATCTTTATGCAAGATACTGAATCTATTCCACTTGTTAATCTTTTGTGGAAAATTTAATTGCACACACATGTGAAGCATAAACAAAAATAATCAATCGCACATAACACAGTTTTAAACCAAGAAAACCTGAAGCTGAAAAACCCAACTATATAATATGTAACATGGAGATCATATGACAATCTCATACAAACATACAAAGCTTATCACAAGCTCTCAGTACAGTACAATCGTCATACCCTAATCAGGCCCAATCTTGCAAATCCATGCACTGATCTTTGCCACTTGTTAGCCTGCCTCCACTGCACAATCTCTGATGAAGAATAGCTCTGAATGAATTCAAATTACCCTTGCTTGCACTGCGCAATCCTCATTGGAATCTCCACTGTGTGTGTGATGCAATCAATGCATCACTAATAGTCACAACAGATAGTCTATCTTGCCCTTTCACCTATCTCCCCACTGGTCTCCACTGAAACTGCCATGCACTATAGTTAACTGATGTATTGTTCAGTTGATTAATGAGTTATTATTTGTGAATTAATTCACTCCACTCTCACTAGTGTATCAATCAGTTAGACTAGATACAACTAGCTCAATCGAGTCTAATCGGAGTTAATACTTCTAATACAACTCCATAACTACTTCATCCAATCGTGTCATAACTCGCCACTTCTGAGTTCTAATCGAGTCCTCCATGCATTAGCTCCAAAGAAACCTTCTTAGAAATAGCGTAATTCTTCCTCGCATACCTAATAAAAAACCATCTGCACTAACCGAAGTGCGTGATAACTCAAGATCGTTGTTTAGAGTCCTGACATATTAAGAGCTAATATCGACATGCATCTATTTTTAGATCGCAATCTATAAATAGACTTCGCCCAATATTCTAAAAATAGAATTTCATCTATTTTTCCAACTTGATCAACCATCCACAAATAGCATCCTGCAACTTCTGAAATCTGATCATCATGTCTAAAAATAGACATAGTCTAAAAATAGACTTGCATCAAAAATAGCCTGCAGGCCCACTTAGTGAAGGCGACTCTTTTCACTAAGCTCATCATCTTGTTGAATCTCAACAGATCTATTCTTCTTTTCTTCATGTGATTGGCCATTGTGTTGTTTTTTATTTAGCAAAATATTTCTAGATGTGATTCGGTATTTAACTTTAGTAAATTTTTAGATCGGGTGAATCCAAGATATACATGCATGTTATATCATTTCTACAACAATATTTATAACAATAAAAAATGGTATCATATACAATCTTGGTTTGTGTTTGTAAAAAAAAAAAACGCACTGGTGTGTTATTCTATGTAAAATCTCTAGTCGAACAGGACTTTTTTTGCATGGCCCAGTGCCTTTTCTAAGCATTATAACATTGGGGCATTTAGAAATAAATGAGCATCGGGGTGTTATACTCTTCAAGCATTGACATTGTTTTCATTTAATGCCCCAATGCATTGTAATTCTCAAAGCACCGGTGCTTTCATAGAACTAATGCTCTAGTACTCCAAAATATTGTTTCCACCATCGATGCATTATTCAAATTAACATCATCCATTATTTTATATTAGTAATAGACCACTGTGTTTGTATAATACATAAGAATCGACATTGTAAATCTAAATAAACAGGTCTACAATTTTTTTTCCTACCCCGGTGCAGTTTCTGAAAAGTACTTCCCAGGGTATTTGTTTAAGACATAAGCACCAGGGCGATATAATTTTTAGGCATAGTTTTTGTTTGCATTCAACGCCTCAGTGCTTCTATTTAAATTTATAGCATCAATGCTTTTATAGTGTTAGCACACCGGTGATTTTTTCCCATTAAGTGCGCCGCTAAAAAAACATTCGCTAAAGCCAATGGCCACCAATTTTTTTAGTTGTGATGAAGTTTCTTTATCAACTCTGCTAAAACATCCGCTACCACAAACAGATCATTTGTAGCAAAGGTTTTTTTGACAATTTTTTCCAATTTTATAAACACTAAAAACCTCAGTTATAACCTCCTCTAGAAGGTATTTTCCTTGTGGTGATGATTCAATTCTTCTCACTATGTTGAGTACATGAATCAATAGAGAATGAAAGATTCCATGGGGTTCATTAGATACATGTTCATCTCAGTTCATGATTATTGTTAGTCTTGTTCATGTGTTTTCTTATTTCATTTCTCACTAGATTTTTTGTTGTGTTGGAGATAATGAACCTTTCAACATTATGCAATATTGAGTGAAGAAACTTTCTCATTATTATTTGTGAATGGTCTTGTGTGACTTCTTATTTAATTCCTTGTGGTTTTATAAATGTTGAAGCTTTTTAGTGTTATATTGTGAGGAAACTTCCACATGATCACCAACTGATGTTTAATGCAATTTTAGTGTTGTATTCTGTGAGACAATTTCAACATGATCACCAACTAATATGTTTGTGCAATATTTTTTGTGACTAATATCTCCATTCCCAAAGGTTCTCTAAGTAGGAGGAGGTAGAAGGAAGAAGGAGGTTGGGAGGGAAATGTTTTTTATAAATCAACATTAAAATTATTTGGAAATGGAATTTGGATTGAATTAAAATGATTTATAGTAACACGTTGTCTTTAATTTTGTGTTTAAATCTATAGATGGTTTGAATTTTGTGACATAGGCTTAAGTTCTCTCACTTTGTTTACTTTTTGAAATGGAATTTGGATTGAATTAAAACAATTTATAGTGACACGTTGTCTTTAATTCTGTGTTTAAATCTATAGATGGTTTGAATTTTGTGACATAGGCTTAAGTTCTCTCACTTTATTTACTTTTTGAGTTATTTTGTTTTCAATATTCAATTGATCTTTGGTTTCACCAATTATTTCATGCAACCATGGGAAATAATGATTATTTTTCCATTGCTTTGATTATGTTTTTTTGAGTATTGACAATTCAAAACAATCCTACATTTCATGTCAATGAGTTGGTTATGCCATTTATCCTTACTACTATTCCAACTACGCTACAAGGATGATGTTAGAATTATTGCAATTACATTTAGCTAAATTTATTATTGTGTACTTGGATGACGTTATAACTTAATGCAATGGTATAGGAACTTAACATTTTGAGTACATTACATTGGTGTTAGATGTGCTAAACCAGAATAATTTGACATAAATTTGAGGGAGTGTAAGTTATTCAAATAAGCTAGTTTTCTTATGAGATTTGTTAACTCTTATTAATAATTAATTATGGATTGTGTACTTGGATGACGTTATAACTTAATGCAATGGTATAGGAACTTAACATTTTTAGTACATTACATTGGTGATAGACGTGCTAAACAAAAATAATTTGACATAAATTTGAGGGAGTGTAAGTTATTCAAATGAGCTAGTTTTTTTATGAGATTTGTTAACTCTTATTAATAATTGATTATGGACAGTTGAATGGCTAAGGGTATGCTAGAGTGGCTAGTACTACACAATTGTACATTGTAAAGAGGACGAGTTACCATGGATTTTTTAAATTATATAAAAAAATTATTTGAGGATTTAGAGGGAATTTTGCAGCACACATAGCAAACTATATGAAAGCACACAAATTTTAGTGCTCCACAAATGTGAAAATATTTTAAGATATGAGAAGACAAAAAATGCACTAGTGTTTCCTTCGCCGAATTTAAAGAAATTTTTTTTAGGTCGAATATGATAGTGAATGGAGTGGCTATTAATAAGAATTTTAAGTTGACAGGGCACGAGGATAACATTTTTCAATGAATCACACAATGAGGTGAAGAAGAACAACATTATATATGACTTGGAATTTCATACAATTATCAAAGAGTTGAGGAATTGTATATATTACTTATTTTTAATTTTATTTGTAGTGTAGAGGTACCATTAATATTTTATGTTTATAAATAGAAAAGTGGAATGGAGTGGAAGGAATGTTATATGGAAAGAATTAGGGAAAAGGTATAATTTTGTAATGAAACATAAATGAAAGAAGTAGAATAAATTAGTTGATGTGTTGAGAAGAGTATCAACAAAATTGACTATCATGAATAATGAAATGTTGCACTTGACCACAACAAAGAGATGTATGTGCATAATTAGTTGGAGTCTATCATGTGGTTTGTTAGTCTCTCATATCCTATTGTGGATCTACCATTGCATACCCACTCAATATAGATATTAATATAAGTTTGTTTTATGACATAGTCAATGGTAGTATCAATTCTTGCTATAGTTATATCCATTACAATATAACTCAATTAATGGGTTGCATGTGATACCTACACATCACACCTACACTCTACATGTTCATGGTTCATGGTCCCACGTAGGAAAATGATAAGGAACATTTATATTTGGTTCCTTGGCTCTAGACGGTTTAGGTGGTTTTCAACCATTTATATGTCATTGCATTCATGTTTGAAACCAACATAGAGGGGACTTTTAGTGAGAGAGATATTTCTCATGTTCAATATAGGTTATGTTATTATTGGAGGTGTATTAATACCTAACTCAATAATAGAATATTACATGGGTAGCTGGAGAGGTGATGAACCATTATTCTTTTTCCCTTGAACAAGATTTAAGGAGGTTGTAGAGATAAGTGTAGAAAGAGTGTAGAGTGGAGTCTCTAAGCCCAAGGAAGTGTCATATTCAAACATGTAATCTACATATCATTCAATTAAATTCTCAATAACAAGACTCCATTCATTTTACATAGATGGTATATCCATGAAATCAAGACAAAGTCCCAATCATAAATGGAAGATTAAACACAAAATTGTTACATTCTTAAATAGTGCATTTAGCATCAACGTCTATTATCTATACCATAGAGCATATTTTGTAGTTTTGTCCTACTGTTGGTTTTTCTCTTTCTTAGATTCATTGTATAAGGAAAGTTAGTGATGTAAAAGAATGAAAAATTGTTATTATGCCACTAGGAGATGACAAATAGAGCCAAAATATATTTTATATAATGTGTTTTTAGTAATAAAACCAATGTGAAGTGTGTTATGGTAGTAGATAGAAGAAAACATAAAAGCCCCACATATCTAATCATTGAATCAACCTTAGTTGGATATGGCATGTTGATAGCCAACCATCATCTTTTAATAACCTACTCAACTTAATATAACTTAATCAAATTACATATATTTGTATTTGCATTCTAGAATAAAATAATAGAAATCAACATTCAAATATAGAGTAAAGCCATTGTAATTAGAGAAATGAACCCAAATTGATGCATATTCACATATATCCATTTGAAATTGGACCCTAAATGGAACATCGGAGCAGGAAGTTAGCAGGAAAGCACATTAGAATATAAATTTTGGAGGGCCGATTATTTTGGAAATTCGGGGATCAAAACCTCATAACTCTTTAAAAAAAAATTGAATTGTGTTGTAAGCACCGTAGTGCGAGAAGAACAGAAATAAAATGGTAATCATCACAAAATAAAGGACCCCAAGGACCCTTTCTCTTTCCTCTGGGTAGACACATGGCAGCAGATAATTGGCTTCGAGAAGCTGACGAGGCAGATGATGTCAGCGTGATGTGGTCCCATGGTGGACATGTGGCAGTCAGTTTTAGCATTTTAGAGGGCTTAATTGGGCAAATCTAGGTGACACGTATCACCACTAAGGAGGCGAACATGGAGATGATGACATTAACCTGACATCATTTCGGAGGTCACTTTTTTGGAGGTTGGAGTTTTCGCAGCTCCTTTCAAATTGTTTTATAAAAAATTTTGATCTGATGAAGGGGATCTGACGTTAAGTGGCACCTATTCATGAGGACTCAAAAGGACTCAAAAGGACCAGGGGCATAAATCAAGCCTTAGCACCTATTATTGAAAATACGCCACTTCGAAAGTATTTCAGAGGTAGGGGATATTGGAACTTTGTTGTAGAAGCCTTCCAAGAAAAGTTACAATGAGAGGCACTTTTGATGTTGAATGGCGTTTGGTTATGGAAACTCAAGGAATCAAGGGGCGAAAGAAAATAAAAAGGAATATAGGCCCTCAAAAGGTACTTGAAGGCTTTAACACCCAAATTCCAAGCCTATGGCCATAGGCAACAGTCCTATGGAGGATAAACAAAAAGGAGCTTAAGCAAAAAGAGCTAAGGGAAATCAAAACTTTGTGTTTTTGTAACGTTATTTTAAAAGAGTTATGATATATTAAGGCCCCATACTGTAGCACAGAGGTTACAAAGGATGGATGGGTCAACAACTTAGCTATAAAGCACCTCTAACACCACCACTCTCGACCACGTCTAGCTCCAAAAAGGGGAAATTCTAGCAGTTAAAGAGAGAAAATGATAGGCGTATTAGCAGATAATCTTGGAGGAATACTAAAACAAAGGTGTGGCTAGATCAAAGACAATCAAATAAATAGACACCAGATATATTTTTTTGTGTCAATCAAGACACCTTCAGTTTCTCATATTTTGTTAATTTCTGCATTTTCAAGAAAAGAATCAAATCCGTTATGTAATCATTAGGACAACTAGGTCATTTGCGTGCTCGGAAAGATGTTAGTTCAAACAGTTGTACCATTTTGAAAATATTTTGTAACTATTGTTTGATCTCTCTCTCTCTTTCTATAAAAGGGAAGAGAAAATTAGTAGTAAAGGTTCCCAAAAATTTTCTTTCAGAGGTTTGGAATTTTGTGTTCAAGGGTTCTGAACTCTGTTTTCAAAGGAGGTTCCAAGTTTTGTTCTAATTTATTGTTCCTGTGGTTGTTATTGTTTTACACATTTTTTTTAGATTGGGCCTACGACATGTATTAAGCCTTGAATATTAATAAATAAATTCTAGTGATTCCAAGCATTTTGGATATGTAGTATGTGTTCTTCTTATGTATGTCATTTCATATGTGTATTTTCCTCTTTAGGAATTGTGTAATTGTAGTTGTTGGATTCACTGGTAAGTCACATATTTACTAATGTTGTGTGATAGTAGATGGTACCTGGGAAATTGTAGATTTATCTACGTTATTTAATAGCAGATGATACCTGAGAAATTGCAAATTTACCTATGTTATGATATAACAGACAGTAACTGTGAGACAATGAGTTGAAAGCCTTAAAATTCGCTCCACAATTCTTGCACCCCATTCCTTTTATCTTTTCACGATTCTACTGAGGTTTGTTTCCTAGGATTTTGTGTTTATCATGTCCTATGCACCAGGTTCCTCTCTTATATTTCTCCTTTCCATCTTTACTACAATCACAAATTAAGTTGCATTCTCTCGGTGTCGGCCACCAGATCAAAAATTTTACTCTTGGGAATGATATACATTGTTAATGTGCATACTGAATTTGCCTCTGAGAAAGGTAATTGAACCGAAATATAAATAATTCTACATTTATCTTTTGAGTTACATTGATCTATATTCAAGAGATACTAAGATGTCCTAGGCACTGAGCTCTCTTCAACCTGGGGGTTGTCTCTAGGAGCTACAACATGTGGAATAATAATACTTACAACTCATAAATAATTAAAGAATAATTATATCTGAGAATTATTCACCAACTTGTTACAATTGAAGAATGTTCTACCCAACCATAGGCTCTTTATCACACACATACTCTCTATCACAAAGGCCGCCCCTAAACGAGGGCTACGAATATACAACTGAAGAATCCTACTAATTGGCCCTAATTCCTCCCACTTACCCCAATATAGATTTCCTATGCTAGGAATTAACACTACAACCCATACTAGACACACTGATCCTATTTCAACCAACCAGTCTTTCCCCATCGACCCACACAACACAAGGAATTAGATTCCCTTCTTTCCTATCCAATCCCTCGAACTATTCAACTTCCTCTTAGTGCTCCAATGTAGAATAGCCAATAAATCTTTAATGTTAGGAAGCATTAAGGATTTTGGTTGTGAACCATGATTTCCTTTCTCTTCATGGTTACCACATGATTATGACAATATTACATGGTCACAATTATGACAACATAGGAGTAGAGAGAGAAGCAAGAGAAGAAGGAATGAGAATGATGATATTATGTGTGCATCCATAAAATTATAAGCTAGATAACGAATGCAATGGATAAGCCACATGCCTTCATAGGAAGTCGACATAACTCTCTATGTTGGAACCACTAACCTCAAGATTGATGAATAGTTAAATAAGCATATGAAAAGCTTAGGGCACTTAGGATAAAGGTGGACAACAAGAAAATAATACAGTATCTTTTAGTGATCCAAGTGGATCTCACAAGTACAAGTGGGTCTCAAAGTACAAGTGGCATTAGAAAGGGCTCAAAAATCAAAGTGGTCAGATGATAGCAAGAGCAGGACTATATCGAAGTGTTCATCGTCTTGAATCCAACGGTGTGAACAACGCTCTAATCTGATGTCATATGAAGAAGTTAGAGCAAGTCAAAGTTGTGGTCAAAGTTGGTAGTGGACCTGGTTTAAGTGTTCTAAAATTTGACCAACATCGAGGCAGGGAACCTTAGCTCCTGAGAGCGGGTGAATTTGTGAGATGGTTAGTTTGCCTAATATCCCCAAAATCAACAAAAATCAAATATATGGTTTTTATTAAAACAAAATAATATTAAAAAAAGGGGTGGCGGGCTGCCACCCCCACATGAGAACCATATCATATGTATTAAATTAAACTATTGGTTGGGGGGGCGGGCCACCCTTGGCGGACCCACCGACCCTGGTGGAACACACACCACACATATCGTATACCATATATTAATAAGTCACATATTAGGTTGGGGCCGCATGGAGCGGACCCCGCACACCAATATCTAACTATACGCCAACCCACAACGCTAGAGTTAACTGCACCTCCAGAACTTCGCACCAAAGAATTCCATTAATACATAGACCATCGACCAAAAACGAGGAGGCGGGGACTCGAACCCCGACCTGGCCCGTCAAATATGCCTCTGCCACCATTGTGCCACAAGGCTTGACTTTGGTGACTCTACCATTAACTCTACTTAAACACCTCATTTAACAGATGCACAGGGATGAGCGCCGGAGAGGGAGCGGAATTGTGTAGTAGCTGCGGAACCCTAAGCTTCCAGGAGGCTGGAACCTTTCACCAAGGAATTTTAGGGGTATCAAAAAGATTTCGAGAGGTGTAGAAAGGCTTTTTGTCATAATTGGACGTGGGGGTAGTCATTTTTGTACGATTTTTCGCCAGGAACTCAGTGGTGATGTCAAATTCAGCAACCTGATTCTCCATTTTTCAACCATCTTCCAGCTTGGAGGTTGTTGTAGCTGCTACAACAGCACCCAAAATTGTGGGTATATTCGAAATTTCAAATCCCCCCTGCTCGCTTAGTCCTAAAGGTCTTTTGCCCGACCTGCGGTCAGTGTCATCCTCGCAACTTGTCCCAAGCCCCTCATGAGCCTTCTCACCATCATAACAAGAAAACTCTTACCACAGTCATGCCATGTGTAAAGAGATTTTCATGCATACATTTGAATGGAAATATTTTTTGTGTATTGACAATTAAAAGCCCTCTCGCCATGGGTCATTAAGCATGTTGTCTGAATACTTCTCTTAAGCTCGTTAGTCTCATACGTTTTATTTCGGGACACCATTATCAAAGGGTAATTGTGATGTTGTATTTTTCCACACAGGTCGACCCCACGTGATCAGGAGATCAAGTCTCTTGAAGAAAAATGCTAAAAAATGAATTTGCTCAGAATTGCTCCAAAACAGATCGACTGGAAAGTGCTCGTCGATACGATCCCAACGCCGCGAACGGCACTCAAATCCGACGTCGTATGAAGAAGTTGTTGCACTTTAAAATCGCCCAATAACCTTCAATTTTGAAAGGAAATTTTTTAATTCTATGTGTGGAAATTTTTTTTGATTTTAATTAAAATTATATTAATGTTTTTTATATATATATATAAATATTTAATATTTTATTTGATTTTAAAAAAATCATATATTATATTAAAGTTATATATATATAAATTAAATATTAAAATTTTTTAATTAAATTAATTAAAATACCATATATTAGTTTTTAAAACCACACATATTATTATTTCAAATTCGAAATGTTTTTATTAAACGGTTCAAAACCCACTAAGTCTTATGTTTTTAAATGTCACGTGGGCATATGGTTTAATGTATGGTTTTAAAAGTCAAATGGCAACGAATATGAAAAAAGGTTTAAGAACCCACAACTTTAAGTTTGGGTTAAAGTTTTTGAAGGGCACGTGATTCAATACGTGTCAAAGGCACGTGGTCAATACATTGAGGTGAAGCGGAGTTAAAACGTTGCATTGGAGCGGTTACATTAATGAAAACCGTTTGTTTGTGTGAACGAGGCGGCAGTTCCGGCGGGTTGTTTATTACGGTTTACAAAACCGTTACCTCCAACCATTATGCCGATATCCATGTGACCACGTTTCAGTCTGCATTAAACTTAACTGTCCGTCTTATTTGGAGCGCCCGCCAAATTCAGAGTCGTTTCCTATTTTGTCGGTGTTATTTGGCAGTTAGCCAGATTTGGTGGAGTTTTTGAAGGGTCAACTTCAGTTAGCCATAACTTTGGCTAGGAAAGTCCTTTTTGGACGAATTTTTTTTTGATTTTGAGTGTAGAGATCATTCTGGAGCTGTTGGAAGTATCTGCAGAGCCACCAGGGCATTCTATCTGCGAATTTTACAGCGCTTTTGATCGTGGAGCCATCAGGGCCAAAGGGAAAGAGAGCTGCATTGGACTACCTTCATCCAATGGAGGTGAATTTGTAGTCATTTTAGACTGATTTGGATCTTCTGAGTCTGTTTTAGTAGTCTATTTTTCCATTAGAGGCTTTTATACAGATGTAATCTCATTTTAAGCATTTAATCAAAGGAGGACTGAGCCTAATTAGAGGCTTTTGGACCCAGCGGAGGTAGCCCAAGAGAGGGGTGAACCGCTTAAACAATTATCTACTGTCACTCTGTATATTTTGGCTATTTATTTTCAGATTCTGATAGTTTAAACAGTAAATTTTCATAAGCATGCTTTTCCCAAACAAGTTTATACAGTAAACAAAACTTGTTATTTTATCATCAAACCTCTACACTTCAATTGCAGAAAATATATTCTTGCTTATTCACACATAAAAACAGATCAATGAATACTTTGAACTTAAAAACAAATACTTTCATTGATCAAGATCATTAGTGATTACATTTTATTTCTTTAGGAAGAGTCTGTAGAAGGGCCAGGTAGCCTCCGGATTCATCCTTTCTAGTAAAGGTGAAATATCCGGTGAATGCCCTCTACAGTCAATCTCTGTATGAGAAATTCTTTGTTCTCACGATTTCAGATCACCACGGGTGAAAAACTCCTCAATCTTGTCACGACATCAAGGGGAATAAAATTGAGCTCAACAACAAGGCTAAAGTTGCGAAACAGGGGAGGAGGAGGAGCAAGTGACCAGTACTGTTAAAAGGAGGATGGTGTGATACATGTTGAGCAGAGAAAGAACCTTTTATGTCACTGATGTAAAAGGCTTTTTTCACTAGTGCACACCAGATACTTAAAAACGCTACGTTTGGAAATGTCCGTACCGGATGCCATCTCACATAAACTAGAAGCGTTTGCTATGATCTAAGCTTACGTAGAGACCAAATATCTCACCTTAAAGGAATTTTTGAAGATCCTGCACAATACCAGCTCAATGTCGATATGTACACACAAAGGAACACATTTCACCAATTCGACAAGTCTAACCTGAAGTATAGCTCGGGTGAACAAAGTGGACTTAGAAGATTTCCCTGAAGAAAGACCATCTCATTCAAAGGTGTTTTCGTGCCAAGCCGTGGTGCAAAAGCGCACATGTTGATGTTGGCAAGACAATGGCATAGCTCAAAGGGTTTCTTCTATTTTCCATAGTTGAATGAAATGGTTCATGGGTTCAAATGCGTCATGATAAGCATTGGAAGGGTCTGTCAATTTGGTGATTACGTATGGACTTACATCGACAAAGTAGGAGTGATCTAGGAGTATGATCCAGTTTCTCCAAGTTTACAGGTCTCAATTGTTTTCGGGGACAATGATGAACTATAGAGTTCGTTGCTTTAAATCTGACACTTCTTTCAGTTCCTCATCATCCATCAAAGTATAGGTGTAGGTTTGTTGGTGAGATTTAGGCTTGATTGTTCAGGCAATTGGTGCATTAGTGGTTTTGGCACAATTTCAAATATCTAAACGCACCTTTGAGAAGAAATCTAAGCTACATGGTGGGTGCAAATTTATGGACCAAGGTTATGGTTTTAAATATTATATAATTAAACCAAGGCAAAAAAATCATATGGTTTCAAAATCATAGGAGATCGTGGAGCAGAACTATGTGAAAACAATACAAGTGGGTGCACATTCGATGGACCAAGGTTACGTTGTATATTTAAACTAAGGCGCAAATCCATATGGTTTCAAAACCATACAAGACGATGGAGCAAAACTACACGATGGACATTATGATCGGGCTCAAATACTTTTATGCCGAACTTTTCAACCTATGTTAAAAGGTTTGGAGCAGATATGTATATTTAGTGGTCCAAAGTCGTGTTTACACATGGCAACCAAAATATTATAATAACTATGGTGCGATAATAGTAAAAAAAGACCAGAGTTGTACGATATGCATGGTCATAAAACCATTTTTAATCAGAACACGTAGATTCAACAATGATTTTGTGGCATGGGCCACTTAATTACGTGGCCATATAACCATGAGATATGTATTACCCATGGTAAAACATTTAGATAGAGATATATATAGCGACCAAAATTTATATTCAAACACAAAGCGGAACATTATAACAAGTCTGCAATGGGAATGTATAATAACTATAGCACAATAACAGTCAAGCCAAAGGCAAAGTTGTAAAATCACGATCCATAACTCAGGTTGTGAACGATGCAGAGTTACAGCTTTGCTGGAGGAGGTTATGAAATGCACGGTTGTAAAATCATTTTATAATCAGAGAACGCAGATTTTGTGGTGATTTTCTGGCACGGGTCACTTAAATAACGTGGTCATATGCTATAATCAACGCCATTTGAGCAACGTATCATTTGTTACTTCCAGAAATTTAAGAAACATATCAAATGCACTAAGGTAACGCATATTATTCTACGTTTGGAAATCGTGGGTTTTGTCACAGGTCGCTGGATATTAGCTGTGTAATAAGGCGAAGGTTGCACATCCTTTCATCCCAAAAACAGAGTCTAATGGCATTATCTGGTTGCACTTTCATGCAGGATATATGGTAGATATCTACTCAAATTTCCTTCATATTTGACCTATGATTCAAGTAGCGACTACCATCTCAACGCAATCCGTTCGATTCTGCCTCTAACGAAATCTGCTCGTGCCCCATGAAGGACATGATTGACAATAGAGCACGGTTCGACAAGGACGCAGTACGCTATTTAACCACGAGGTCGCAGTTCAGCCTAGGTCACTGAGTCACAAACCTATGAGGCAAGTTTAAAGCGCGACTTGGTGGTGGTAGCGACGCTGCGACCCTTTTGAAGTCTCAGCCCAAGCGGAGGTAAAGTCGCGCGACCCCTCCAGGTCGCTGAGTCACGATACATGCTGCTGGGCAAGAAACGCGACCACGCGACCCCTCCAAGGTCGCGAGGTTGCAGAAAGGTGTGCCCAAGGAAAACTGCGACCCAAGGAAATTCTCCAGCCACGCGACCCCAATTGTGAAATGCAAATTTCTCCTCAAATTTTGACCTCCCTCAAAGGCAACGCTCACGCAGCAAAAGTCGCACTCTTAAATAGTGTGAACGTGCATTACAAGAAGTGGTAGGTGCTTGAAACGGGAGCGAAAGGATATTGTAGGTTATGCACAGAAGCATGGACATGTGACGCAGAAGGTACCAATATTGCAAGACAACGAATAATCAAGAATTGGGTAGGAGACCCTATGATCACATTGCTAATAAAACAACAACAATGTGTCAAGAAAATGTGCGCGTGCACATATATCAGCCTCGTCAAAATATAGTAATGCACCACGTTTTAGCTATGCGAGGAGTATGCAAGGCAGTGAAGGAAAGCCTGCAAGTATTGGCAGTAAAAGGGAAAGCGCATTTGTGTCAATACCCTTCTACATCATACTTTTAAAATGCATGCACTCCCTCAGGCCTACCAATAGGAACACCTCCGCCTTTATGCCTTGACAACAACTAGTACCCTTTGCTTTCGGCAGATTGGTATTGCAATTACAAGTGGGTTGCTTTGAAGATCAAACAAGAAACTATTTTCTATGCCGGGGTAACTGTTGAAGAAGCTCGTTTCAGTTTTCCATGGGGCACATAACTCAGCAGGCTGTAAATTTCTATATGCCATTGTTTGTAGCCTTAAGCTTCCCAAAAGACTTGTTGTTATGTATTCAAGAATAAGTGAGGACCCTACCAAGAAATAGTTAGAGGCAGAAAAATCCGTTTTACATTCATTAGCAGAGCCTCAAAAGAGGGATGAAGTGAAATTCCCTACCCCTTTTGCTAGAGCATCAAGAGTATAGACTTGGCTGCATCTTTCGAGTGGGGTATCCATTTTACCCCAACCTTTGGATTTCGCTATGATCATGGAGACTAATGATGATGCGCCTCTCTTTGACTCAAACATATACAGGGTTGGCATACTTCTTTCTGTATCGGAAACGTTGAGAGGTTTTGTAAACATATATCATGACATTGTTTCGTTCCCTGAAGCATTTGCATCCTTTGTACCTCTATTGCATGAAATGGTCAAAGAAAATAAGATACCTGTGATTCTCTGATTGAAGATGACAATTATTGCTTCTCTAATGAATGGGAAAATCGATGAGCATGAAGACCTACGACGACCACTGAGGATGTGAATGAAGAAGCCCATGCCTATCAAGTAATTTAATCCAAGACTTGAAGAGAACCTTGTGCACGGGAAAGATTATGATCCTGATAGAGAAAGGGCATAGAGAAAGCTTACCCTAGCCATTCTCTCTGATGATTCAATAGCTCCACGTCTGACCACACAGGGGTCTAAGTTTATTATTTTCATTCTTTCAATCATTCACACATGCTCTTAGTATCGATGTTAGATCATGAAGATGTGTAACCTAAGCTATGTGACTGCAGGTGGAGCTATTGGTTTGCAAGATGAGTTGGAGTTTTCCAAGCAAGCAAAAGGGCTTGTTTCCAAATCAAGGATGCGGGATAAATAATATTTCTTTAAAATCCAACGATAGCCCAAAGTAGGCCACAAGTCGTTGATCTGCCCAAGGTCACAGGTCGCATATCTGCTGAAGTCGCAGGTTGCGGATGGTTTGAGGTCGCAGGTCACGGATTGTCCAAGGTCACGGGTCGCAAGGAAACCCAACGGTCAGGAAGAAGAAAAGTCAAGGAAGCCCAAAGGGAAAATTTTGTCTTATAAATACTCCTTTCGGGAGCTTGGAAAAAGATCTTTTGTTTGGGGCTCAAGTTGAGTACATTGTATTATCAGAGGATTATACATTTGAGCATGAATACAAGCATTTTGAAAAATACCTTTGTGGATCTGGTGTTGTCATATGTATGAGCACTATTGAGTATTGTATTTTCAGTTTCTGAACATCTTTAGATTAAGGGAACTGTATCTTCAATTCATATCAAAATTGCATAACATTTTGCTGAGTGTGTCAATGGTGTTTAAGTTCATTTCACTTTCTTAACGAACGCTGATGGCTTTGTTTATTAGCATTTGTGTTATCATTTAAAACTTTTAGGAAGTGAAGGGTGTTCTTGCCATGAGGAATTTTTTCTTTCATGGTCAGAACAGTTTACAAGCATGACCCTAATGAAGTGTTGTTAACAACACTTCCTTCGATCTTCATGCTTTATTATTTCCTCTTGCTACTCATAGTGTTATATGTACATTTAATGCATCAATCATATGTCTTGTATCATTTGATTAGGTGTGTATCCATTGTTTTATAGAGTTTAAGCGAGACCCAAAGAAAGGAGAAATCAGCGGTAGCCGGACCCACACCCCGGACGGGATCCCTATTCCAAATGGTTCAAGGTCTAATTGGGACCTTTTACCAGGGAGATCGCTTGTTGTTGGCCAGATAGATTTTCCCGTCAACGGAATTGGCGCTAGAAGGAGGGCCAGATGACAAGTTGAGCCCTTAGAACTTGTAGTTAATCTCATATCTATAATGGCTCATTCCCAAATCATTCTCCCGAGATGTTTGTCGGAGTTTTATGCACCTCGATGTCTCATCCCCTATGAACTTATGTATCACTTGTCCCAGTTAAAATTCGATGGGGAAAACGGAGTATCTATAACCCAACACCTTTTAGATTTCTGTGACTTTGGTGAGTGCTAGGAAATTGACAATGAAGGTTTGATTTGCTTGCTTTTCTTCCTCACTCTTGAAGGTCGCGCTAAGCAATGGTGCCGCACATTGCTGGAAGCTTCCATCCATTCGTTTGAACAACTCGCCAGTGAATTACAACAAGCTTTTCACAGGTACAATTTTGAAAGTGTATTGATAAAGCTAAATGACATCAGAATGGAACCTCAGGAATCTCTAGATGAATTCTCTATCAGATTTTTTCATTATTGTTTTGAGTTCCCTGAAAGGGATGTTGATTGGAAATGTTTAAGTGAACAGTTCAAGTATGTGATTCTCGTTTCCCTTGAACAATTTCAGTTAGATCCTAGTGTTCCCTATGACGACCCGCAAGTTACCGGCTGTTCAGACTTTGTCCCTAATGCTTCCTTGTCCATCTCCCCGGGTCCGGACCGCATTCAGGCCTCCAAGGAGAGTGTTGCTATTTGTGATATTCTCGCCCCTCCTCCTGAGTTGTCGGGTAGTGGAGTTGTGACCTCGAAATTTCTGAGCAATGATAGATGGGTGCATGAGGATAAAGCCTATTGTACTACCTTTGAATCTTTCACGCACCCTGTCGAATCAAAGCTTGAAAACCAGATGGGCCCAACATCCCTCCAGGATCATGAAACCTACCTCGAGCCCACTCGATGTCTCCCTGGACACAGTCCTAAATATGATTTGCATAATGATTATGAATCGACTCCTATCTTGGATGAAGTTGATTCCCTTACAGGGCCTGCCAGATCTTTGTTTTCCCTAAAAGACACGGATGTGCATATTGAAAAACCTTGTATGGTTAATACCCCTGTGGCTCAAACTTATCGTTCATTATTCCACGATTTATTTCACAAGTCCGCCACACCAGTAATTTCTTCGAGACATTCAAAATTTCCTTATACTAGTATTAGCGACAATCATAAGCACGCAGATGGTGTTTCGCAATCACAGTTCAAAACCGATGAATCTTTTAAATCTGATATGTCTCACTCAGAATATTTGGACAACCATAGGGTCGATTTCCTATCTGGACAACCTCAAGATGTCCTCTTTATCGATCCATCCCAGTTGGTAACTCCCGGGGAGCCTAACATGCCAGGTACCCAAATTGATCAAATCGATGGTTCCAGCGATCACTGCTTATCCGAAAACATGTTCGCTCATACCCCTAAAGACTGTCACGCATATCCCTCTGCCGACTATAATCCGCTTAATGAGGAACCAAGTACCTATCAGGGAATCAAAGCACTTCTGCTTCTGCCGGTCGTTACCCTTAGTCCTTCTGATCCTGACAAGACCCCTCAAACAACTCCAACTAGGGTTTCTCAGCTTAGGGTTTCTGAAATAATGACTCCAAAGTACCATGCTCCTCCCAGCATAACCACGTCAAATATCATTTCGTCTGGGTGGATTTTTCATTCTAATGAGGTTTCCTTGAGCACATATTCCTATCCCCCAATAGCTGGTATGCAGCAACCGATATACCCCAATTTATTCACTGGTAAGAAAACACCGGCCATTGTCTCTAATATTTCAAGTTGTTGCCCAGCCAATAACAGTTGCAATCAGGCACTAACATTTTATTTTTGGCAAACCCCTCAACTTCCCGAAAAACTTACGGTAAATCCACCCCATCCTGGCAAATCTAAAGAATCTGATACATCGATCTATCAATCTGTCAGCGCGCAAACATTTGACCAAATTGATACAAATCCCACTGACATTTTGCAACTCACCACAATCCATGATCACATCCATTCACCTGTCGGTCTCGCCAAACCATCAAAGTTAGGCAACCCCCCACTCGAACGTCCAGAGTTTTCTCAAGACGATGAGGAACCGCAGCCTCCACTAAACATGGATTCGGATCCTCATACCCTTGACCAAACCCAGGAGCAACCCCGAACTAGGGTTTTCAAAACTAGGGTTTTTGCACTTGGATGCGCAAACATCTATAATTCACCTGGCACATGTTTATTGTGTCCATTCCATAAAATTGATCATCCTCAACACCATGATGAGGTTTCCGTTTGGTTCGATGGATCCTATCCGGCGGATGTGCCTGCAAATAGGCAATGGCTTACCTAGCGCCCATCCGACCTAGGATTGTGCATGAATGGATGTGTGTCATTTATAAATATTGATTTTCAAGAACATATTGTTGTGTGTCAAGATGAGAGTGGAATTCAGCTTGCACAATCTATTCTGGCATGTTCTTTGGTAAGTATCAATGATCTTCCTGCCGTTGCACATGCTCTGCAGGTAATTCTTGCTGTTGGTGAAAGATTTTGTATGTTGGCTCTGATTGCGAACATTGTCGTTCTTGCAGGTCAGGAACTAATGCGGTGGCTGCACTGGAAAGCTGATTTCACATAGCCCGACCGCATCATTGGTTAAGCTAGGGTTTTAGGTGTAGGCTAGCTAGGACCTGTTAATAAAAATTTGTTAGTTCAAAGTTTTGATTAGGTTTACTTGCCAAATTTTTACTTTATAACTTAAAAGTGTGTTTGCTATTTTTTTTTAAGGTTAATATCTTAGGCATCATCATGTTACAAGTATTTTCCTTCCATTTCCTTTTCAGTTGCTCATTGCTGCATAAATAATCACTGCTTGTATTGTGCTTCTTTTCCACCTACAACTGGTTGATCATTCTCGTACATGGCATGTATTGCATCTTGAGCCCCATCTATTACATTGCATCGTACACTGTCTTCCTCACATCATTTCCGCAGATTGTTGATACAAATTTGAAAATATTCCACATATCGCCTCTCACTGCATGAACCCTCATGGAAACCCTACCACCTTGCGGACTTGTGTTACCCCGATTGCTGAAACAGTAACCCCATTATTTGCGTGAGGTTGTGGTGGCTATCTCAAAAGGCAGCTTCCTCGCAGGATAAGTTATCGAAGTCACATTCTCAATAATATGCCTATGAGTCTAAGCTTATTGGCCAAGGAGATACGAGCCAGTTGTTGTGGGAGACCTAATGAGTTTAAATGGCCCAATACCCGTAAGCCTAAGCCTTGTACCCAGCATAGTCTTAGACATTTTAATGATCTGTTTTGCGCGCTTCGCCTATTGTGGTAGATGGGATGTGAAGGTTTGGCACAAGGGCAAACCCAAATCAGGATATCTTTCAGTTTCTGTAAAATAAGAAACAACCTCTCTTGCTCGTAAAATAAGTCGGGATCCCTCATCCGCCCATGAAAAATAAGTGCCACGAGCACATGAAAATAAGTGTTACAAGCACATGAAACCAATAAGGGAAAAGGATCGAGAAAGGCTTCCTGCACAGAGAGGTAATTCAACGACTCCGCTAGGGTACTGACCAGGCTCGCTGGCAGCGGAGCAACGTTTGTGATTTCTTGAAGTGACTCCGCCGGGGTACTGTCTAGGCCTGCTGGCAGCGGAGCAACACTGGAAACTTACTTTAAAAATATTGAAAATAATAAACCTGCTGCCTTTCTCTTCACATCATCAACAAGCTACTAGCGTCCATGAGCTCCCACTTCGGTGTGTTTCGATTAGCGAGACCTAGCCGAGGCACAAGGACTAGGCATACCTGTAAAGGCCAGAGTAATACAAAGGGTACCCTCAAAACTTGTTCAATATTCCCTTTCATCACTATCTCGACTCAGACTATTGTTGTGATATTGACAGAGATGTTGAATTCTACCAGTGGTTCGCCATTTGTTGTAGTCGCTACAACAACACCCAAAATTGTGGGTATATTCGAAATTTCAGGTCCCCCCTGCTCACTTAGTCCTTAAGGTCTTTTGCCCAACCTGCGGTCAGTGTCATCCTCGCAACCTGTCCCAAGCCCCTCGTGAGCCTTCTCACCATCATGACAAGAATACTCTTACTGCAGTCGCGCCATGTGTAAAGAGATTTCCATGCATACATTTGAATGGAAATATTTTTGTGTATTGAAAATTAAAAGCCCTCTCGCCATGGGTCATTAAGCATGTTGTTTGAATACTTCTCTTAAGCTCGTTAGTCTCATATGTTTTATCTTGGGACACCATTATCAAAGGGTAATTGTGATTTTTTATTGTTCCACACAGGTCGACCCCACGGGTGACAAACTCCTCAATCTTGTCACGACATCAAGGGGAATAAAATTGAACTCAACAACAAGGCCAAAGTTGCGAAACAGGGGAGGAGGAGGAGCAAGTGACCAATAATGTTAAAAGGAGGATGGTGTGATACATGTTGAGCAGAGAAAGAACCTTTTATGTCACTGATGCAAAAGGGTTTCTTCACTAGTGCGCACCAGATACTTAAAAACGCTCCATTTAAAAATGTCTGTACCGGATGCCATCTCACATAAACCAGAAGCGTTTGCTATGATCTAATCTTACGTAGAGACCAGATATCTCACCTTAAAGGAAGTTTTGAAGATCCTGCACAATACCAGCTCAATGTCGATGTGTACACACAAAGGAACACATTTCACCAATTCGACAAGTCTAACCTGAAGTATAGCCCGGGTGAACAAAGTGGACTTAGAAGATTTCCCTGAAGAAATACCATCTCATTCAAAGGTGTTTTCGTGCCGAGCCGTGGTGCGAAAGCGCACATGTTGATGTTGGCAAGACAATGGCACAGCTAAAAGGGTTTCTTCTATTTTCCGCAGTTGTATGAAATGGTTCACGGGTTCAAAATGCGTCATGATAAGCATCGGAAGGGTCATCACTGTCAATTTGGTGATTAAGTATGGACTTACATCGAAAAAGAAGGAGAGATATAGGAGTATGATCCAGTTTCTCCAAGTTTACAGGTCTCAATTGTTTTCGGGGACAATGATGAACTATAGAGTTCGTTGCTTTAAATCTGACACTTCTTTCAATTCCTCATCATCCGTCAAAGTACAGGTGTAGATTTGTTGGTGAGATTTAGGCTTGATTGTTCAGGCAATTGGTGCATTAGTGGTTTTGGCACAATTTCAAATATCTAAACGCACCTTTGAGAAGCAATCTAAGCTACACGGTGGGTGCAAATTTATGGACCAAGGTTATGGTTTTAAATATTATATAATTAAACCAAGGAAAAAAAATCATATGGTTTCAAAATCATAGGAGATCGTGGAGCAGAACTATGTGAAAAAATTACAAGTGGGCGCACATTCGATGGACCAAGGTTACGTTTTATATTTAAACTAAGGCGCAAATCCATATGGTTTCAAAACCATACAAGATGGCGGAGCAAAACTACACGATGGACATTACGATCAGGCTCAAATACTTTTATGCTGAAGTTTTCAACCTATGTTAAAAGGTTTGGAGCAGATATGTATATTTAGTGGTCCAAAGTCATGTTTACACATGGCAGCCAAAATATTATAATAACTACGGTGCGATAATAGTCAAAAAAGACCAGAGTTGTATGATATGCATGGTCGTAAAACCGTTTTTAATCATAACACGTAAATTCAATGGTGATTTTATGGCATGGGCCACTTAATTACGTGGCGATATAACCATGAGATATGTATTACCCATGGTAAAACATTTGGACGGAGATATATATAGCGACCAAAATTTATATTCAAACATAAAGCCGAACATTATAACAAGTCTGCAATGGGAATGTATAATAACTATAGCGCAATAACAGTCAAACCAAAGGCAGAGTTGTAAAATCATGATCCATAACTCAGGTTGTGAATGATGCAGAGTTACAACTTTGGTGGAGGAGGTTGCGAAATGCACGGTTGTAAAATCATTTTCTAATCAGCGAACGCAGATTTTGTGGTGATTTTGTGGTACGGGCCACTTAAATAACGTGGTCATATGCTGTAATCAGCGCCATTTGAGCAAGGTATCATTTGTTACTTCCAGCAATTTAAGCAACGTATCAAATGCGCTAAGGTAACTCATATTATTCTGCATTCGGAAATCGTGGGTTCTGTCACAGGTCGCTGGATATTAGCTATGTAATAAGGCGAAGGTTACACATCCTTTCATCCCAAAAACAGATTCTAATGGCATTGTCCGGTTTCACTTTCATGCGGGATATATGGTAGATATCTGCTCAAATTTCCTTCATATTTTACATCTGAGTCAGGTAGCGACTACCATCTCAGCACGATCTGTTCGATTCTGCCTCTAACGAAATCTACTCGTGCCCCATGAAGAACATGATTGACAATAGAGCACGTTTCGACAAGGACGCAGTACACTATTTAACCACGAGGTCGCAGTTCAGCCCAGGTCACTGAGTCGCAAACCTATGAGGAAATTTTAAAGTGGGACTTGGTGGTGGTAGCGACCCTGCGACCCTTTTGAAGTCTCAGCCCAAGTGGAGGTAAAGTCGCGCAACCCCTCCAAGTCGCTGAGTCGCGATACATGATGTTGGGCAAGAAATGCGACCACGCGACTGTGCGACCCCTCCAAGGTCACGAGGTCGCAGAAAGGTGTGCCCAAGGAAAACTGCGAACCAAGGGAATTCTCTGACCACGCGACCCCAATTGAGAAATGTAAATTTCTCCTCATAGTTTAACCTCCCTCAAAGGCAATGCCCACGTAGAAAAATTCGCACTCTTAAATAGTGTGAAAGTGCATTACAAGAAGTGGTAGGTGCTTGAAAGGGGAGCGAAAGGATATTGTAGGCTACGCACAGAAGCATGGACACGTGACGCAGAAGGTACCATTCTTACAAGACAACGAATAATGAAGTATTGGGTAGGAGACCCTATGATCACATTGCTAATAGAACACCAACAATGTGTCAAGAAAATGTGCGCGTGCACATATATCAGCCTCGTCAAAATATAGTAATGCACCACATTTTAGCTATGCGAGGAGTATGCAAAGTATTGAAGGAAAGCCTGCAAGTATTGGAAGTAAAAGGGAAAGCGCATTTGTGTCAATACCCTTCTACATTGTACTTTTAAAATGCATGCACTCCCTCAAGCCTGCCAATAGGAACACCTCCGCCTTTATGCCTTGACAACGACTGGTACCCTTTGCTTTTGGAAGATTGGTATTGCAATTACAAGTGGGTTGATTTTAAGATCTAACAATAAACTATTTTCTATGCCGGGGTAACTGTTGAAGAAGCTCGTTTCAGGTTTCCATGGGGCGCATAACTCAGCAGGTTGTAAATTTCCAGATGCCATTGTTTGTAGCCTTAGGCTTCCCAAAAGACTTGTTGTTATGTATTCAAGAATAAGTGAGGACCCTACCAAGAAATAGTTAGAGGCAGAAAAATCTGTTTTACATTCATTAGCAGAGCCTCAAAAGAGGGATGAAGTGAAATTCCCTACCCCTTTTGCTGGAGCATCAAGAGTATAGACTCGGCTGCGTCTTTCGAATGGGGTATCCATTTTACCCCAACCTTTGGATTTCACTATGATCATGGAGACTAATGATGATGAGCCTCTCTTTGACTCAAACATATATAGGGTTGGCATACTTCTTTCTGTATCGGAAACATTGAGAGGTTTTGTAAACATATATCACGACATTGTTTCGTTCCCTGAAGCATTTGCATCCTTTGTACCTCTATTGCATGAAATGGTCAAAGAAAATAAGATACCTGAGATTCTCCAATTGAAGATGACAAGTATTGCTTCTCTAATGAATGGGAAAATCGATGAGCATGAAGACCTATGGCGACCACTGAGGATGTGAATGAAGAAACCCATGCCTATCAATTAATTTAATCCAAGACTTTAAGAGAACCTTGTGCACGAGAAAGATTATGATCCTGACAGAGAAAGGGCACAGAGAAAGCTTACCCTAGCCATTCTCTCTGATGATTCAGTAGCTCCACGTCTGACCACACAGGGGTCTAAGTTTATTATTTTCATTCTTGCAATCATTCAAACATGCTCTTAGTATCGATGTTAGATCATGAAGATGTGTAACCTAAGCTATGTGACTTCACGTGGAGCTATTGGTTTGCACGATGAGTTGGAGTTTTCCAAGCAAGCAAGAGGGCCTGTTTCCAAATCAAGGATGCGAGATAAAGAATATTGCTTTAAAATCCAACAATAGCCCAAAGTAGGCCACAAGTCGCTGATCTACCCAAGGTCGCAGGTCGCATATCTGCTGAAGTCACAGTTCGCGCATGGTTTGAGGTCACAGGTCGCGGATTGTCCAAGGTCACGGGTCGCAAGGAAACCCAACGGTCAGGAAGACGAAAAGTCAAGGAAGCCCAAAGGGAAAATTTTGTCTTATAAATACTCCTTTCGGGAGCTTGGAAAAAGATCTTTTTTTTGGGGCTCGAGATGAGTACATTGTATTATCAGAGGATTATACATTTGAGCATGAATACAAGAATTTTGAAAAATCCCTTTGTGGATCTGGTGTTGTCATATGTATGAGCGCTATTGAGTATTGTACTTTTAGTTTCTGAACATCTTTAGATTAAGGGAACTGTATCTTCAATTCATATCACAATTGCATAACAGTTTGCTGAGTATGTCAATGGTGTTTAAGTTCATTTCACTTTCTTAACGAACGCTGATGGCTTTGTTTATTAGCATTTTTGTTATCATTTAAAACTTTTAGGAAGTGAAGGGTGTTCTTTCCATGAGGAATTGTTTCTTTCGTGGTCAGAACAGTTTACAAGCATGACCTTAATGAAGTGTTGTTAACAACACTTCCTTCGGTCTTCATGCTTTATTATTTCCTCTTGCTACTCATAGTGTTATATGTACATTTAATGCATCAATCATATGTCTTGTATCATTTGATTAGGTGTGTATCCACTATTTTATAGAGTTTAAGTGAGACCCAAAGAAAGAAGAAATCAGCGGTAGCTGGACCCACACCCCGGACGAGATCCCTATTCCAAACGGTTCAAGGTCTAATTGGGACCTTTTACTGGGGAGATCCCCTACTGTTGGCCGGACAGATTTTCCCGTCAACAGAGGTATAAGGGTCCATTATGTAATTTTTTCTTGTACGCCTTCTCTTTATTTCCACTTAATGAATGAAGGCCTCTCCATTATTGAGCAGGGCCCGGATACATAGTACAAATTGAACGAACTCCGTAATCAATTTCTTGTGTCGTATTTTCATGCTTTCATGGTATTTTTCTCTTCGTTTATGTGCGCTTTAATTTTCCTGGTTAACCTGCTCTTTCAATGTAATTATTTATGCATCTATAAGAAAAATATCTTGGAACAAATGGTTTCAAATCAGGTCTTTGTCGATGTGAATTACATGAGTATATGCTAACCAGAAACAAGATGCGAAGAGGCAATGGAAAGCTTAAGCCTTTTGATCCCCAAGTAGGACATGCGCCACGACGAAGAAACATTGCAGATGAGGAAGCTTGTTGGGAAGAAGAGCAGAATTACCACAAGGCATTCTACAACATGGCAGAGAAAGCAGACAAGTTGTTTGCAAAGTATGAGAAGATCGTCAAGAACGAGAAGAAATATGGAGATGATCACGGATCGGTAAATCATGGAGATGGTGGAGAAGAGCCCCCTCCCTCTCCATATTCCAGTGATAGTTCTTGTTCTTCTTCTTATCATTCTCACAGATGTCATTGACATACATCTAAGAAACCTTTATTTAAACTAGATATAAAGTTTGACTTGCCCATGTATAATGGAGAATGTGATGCATAAAATCTTAACAATTGGATTAGACAGATTGAGGCCTACTGTCGGATTCAACAGATCAAGGAAGATGAGGGAAAAATCTAGTTGACATCTCTTCGACTGAGTGGCACCACTCTCGTTTGGTGGGAGAGAAAATCGCAAGGCAGCAAAAATTTAGGTAACCTTCTCTGTTGGGCGGATAAATCATTCTTGCAGACAAGACAGATCTCCCTAGTATCCTACGATAACTATCAACAAACAGACAGATGTAAACTAATTTCTCTAGATTATATTTGATCTAGAATTATCTATAATGAAGGATTTAGGACTTACCTGTAGTCCAACGTTGATCGTGGTCTTCTTTCCTATCGCTTTGAATACGTCTCCTTTCGGGATCTGCAATGAAAAAAATGAAAGAATCAGAAGCACCTGCATAATATAGACTAATTCATAAACCATAAATCTATCTTGATGATCAAGGAATTCAAGAAATAAGCCATTTAAATAAACAACTCATTGAGAAAACAGGATCCATTTGTATTATCTTTGATGAAAGAATGAGCCTTACAACCGTGTTCGCCTTGATGTCGTACAGGTCCTTCCGAGGTCCGGAACATGAATTTCCTCTACTTTGAAAAGCCTTTGCACTCTCTAGACTAACATACACATGAGTGTGAAATCATTCCCATATGGTAATCAGTTAAGAGAGTCTGAGTTTTTCCAGGAATTCTTCTAAGAAAATCTCAAAGCCTAACTCCCCTTGAGGCTGAACTATGGCCTCAATTTATAGCAAAAGAGAAGAGGTTGCAGCTCCAAATAAGAGGGGATAGAATTCTCTTTCAAAGGGATTAAGTTCCACATACCAAGGGGTAGGCTCCTTTAATGGAGGGATGAATGTACATGAAAAGATCGAACTTTCCACCGAATAATTGCTTCCAGAAGATTCCAGATTCAACCAGCTAGGCTTCCAAATTTTACTTCCGCCTTTGTTTTACCTTTTACAGGGACCCGCACCTTTAATGAAGAAAAAGTGTGGTCGATTCCGCATGTTCTAGAACAAACAGATGCGGCACCGCAGGTAATACTAAGAGAAAGTGTGGTACAAGTATTTTTATTACTTTTATAAGCTTTTCTCTCAATTTCAATGCTTGGTTTTAGGAACTTGATGTTTGTAGACTTCTAAGGGAGTAATATATGAGTAATGATGAACCCATACAGACAGTAAAACATCGTGGTGATAATTTTTAGTGTAACAGATTTCCCCCTAAAGTGCAAAGTCTGAGACCATTCGAAGAGTGATGTGCTTTATCATTTCGAGGACTAGCTTGTGGACACCCGAGTCGGAATCTTGTAAAAACATTCAATGCAAAACATATATATATAAATATCATCGTTGAGGTAGGAATTCCCATACTTAGATCAAATACTAACTAAAACTTATTCTGATGTAGAAATGATCTTACTATCACATCAATATTGTAGACACAGTACGGACGCAGCCATCTGTTATGAATAGTCTACTGCATAATGAATAATAAAACTCCTCGCAACTTGGATGGTGGAAACTAGATCCAGGGTCTTGATTTCCGCTACCCAAACTAGTACGATTCTATCCATGTGATTGATTGTGTCGAAGTCGAACATGGTAGAAACCACTTGATTACCAGTCAATGATGTGAACTGTTAACAAGTGTGAGAGAAACCACCAATAGTGACAATGGCTCTCAAAGTACTTAGTACAATCCATGAAATGTGAATAAATGATCTGAAGTCGAACATTTCACGGAATCATTTGATCGAAGGTCAATGATGCAAACTGTTGTCGAAGGCGAGAAACCTGCCATTAAGGCATGCAGATTCCAAGGTACTAAATGATTCTAGATCAACTTCCTAGATGATGAGCTGTCGTCGATAGAAAGTGATATGTCGTAGGAAAGCCCACGACACGAAACCATTAGATCAAGTTTTGTAGAAATATTTTGCAAGGACTGACTCAGGGATGGTCAACGCGAATGGAGACATATGTTTGCATATGAATGGTTTGTTTGAACTGTCCTCTTGAACACATAACGACATTGCAGATGGTTTGGTAACAATTGACCTAAACCTAATACCCAGAAACCGGCTGAAGACTTTCAATGTGGTTTTATTAACTGATATGCAAAGGATTTTCCCAACCCAGGTAGAAGTGTGACAAAAGTGTCGTGTTCAAGAGTGGTATACTGCTTTTAACACAAAGTGTGACAAACGGATTCGTTTTCTCTCTTTTTCCCCCACCATTTCTGGCAAGTACCTCTTTATTTTTAACAATCTTGAGGAGGATAACATTTACTTGTTTGTGTAATCTCATCCTTCGGATGAGTCCAACTTAGCTTAAAATTGAACCCTAAAAAGGACTAGTTCGTTCCTATTTGTAATTTACAGGTCCTTTACTATTAAATTTTAACGAGTCCAGTATAGGAGAAACTCGATGTTTTTCAATTTTAGGGAGTCAGAAGAAAAAATTAAGGAAACTCCGTGGGTGTACTTTTTCGTAAATTTAGTCTCTCAAGCCCGAAAAAGGATAAAATAATACAGGAGACAACTCTATTGACCATGATTAGTCAACGTATACCTTTTTCATAAATAGTCCATTTCATTCCAAAAAAGGGGTAAACTTATACTGAAAGGACGACTATTCATTTCCTTTAATGAGTTAGAATATTCAAGTACTCGGCAATCTTTTCATCTTTAGAGAGTCTGAAAAGGGCTTAAAAGAGAACTCCATGGTTTCTCTTTTTCGTAATTTTCAAGAGCCCAAAAAAGTGATAAAATTATACTCATCATTTTCACTTTTTCGTAAGTTTTAACGAGTTCGAAAAAGTGATAAAAATTGTACTCATATGGCCGACTTTCAATTTAATTAACAAGCAAGAAAAGACGGAAAGAACTCGGCATTTTCATGTGTTTTACGAGAATGAAAGATTGAAAAATAATCTCGGGATTTTCATGAGTTTAATAAGTCTTGAAAATAGTAACCGAATTCGACTCAAGATAGGTTTCATTTTTACAAAATCTTGAAATAGAGAAAAACTATGCTTCAGATAGGTTTGTTTCATTTTTACACAAGCTTGAAATAGAGAAAACTATGCTTGTAAATGGTTTTAATGCCCCCCAAGAGTAACTTGCTAGAGCATATGCCCCCCAAGCTTCATTTCATTCAACTAAGTAGACTACTGGCTACTAATAGCTAGATGGAATGAAGGTTCATTTACGAGATCAGATGAAAGACTCGAATTGACTAGGAGAGGATTTGTTTCATTTTTTAATGAGGTTGACACAGGAAAAGAACCATCCTCATGGTGACCTGTTTCATTTTTTAACGAGGTTGACACAGTAAAAGGACCTATCCTCATAAACTACTATTTCTAATCTACCTACATAACCTACTGATTCATTTTTTAATGAGGTTGACACAGGAAAAGAACTGTCCTCATGGGTCTGTTTCATTTTTTAACGAGGTTGACACAGTAAAAGAACTGTCCTCGTATCTACTCCCTACAATCTACCTACATAACCTACAATCTACCTAAATAACCTACTGATTCATTTTTTAATGAGGTTAACATAGGAAAAGAACTGTCCTCATGGGTCTGTTTCATTTTTTAACGAGTTTGACACAGGAAAATAATTGTCCTCAAGGTTTTGTTTCATTTTTTAACGAGGTTGACATAGTAAAAGAATTGTCCTCATCTAAAACATGTTTCAATTTTTAATGAGGTTGACACAGGAAAAGAACTGTCCTCATTTAAGACATGTTTCATTTTTTTAACGAGGTTGACACAGTAAAAAGAACTTTCCTCTTTAATCATTGATTCATTTTTTAACGAGGTTGACACAGTAAAAGGAACTTTCCTCTTTAATCACTGATTCATTTTTTAACGAGGTTGACACAGTGAAAGGAACTTTCCTCTTTAATCACTGATTCATTTTTTAACAAGGTTGACACAGTAAAAGGAACTATCCTCTGACCAACTGATTCATTTTTTAACGAGGTTGACAAAGTAAAAGGAACTATCCTCATGACTCACTGATTCATTTTTTAACGAGGTTGACACAGTGAAAGGAAATTTCCTCTTTAATCACTGATTCATTTTTTAACGAGGTTGACACAGTAAAAGGAACTTTCCTCTTGGATCCCTGTTTCATTTTTTAACGAGGTTGACACAGGAAAATAACTATCCTCGCAAGGGCCTTGATCATGGCTTCCAAGAGGTCTTCATCAGATGGAAGAACAGTTCTCTGGAAGGAACACATGTCAAGGGACTCAAAAGGGATAGGAACATCGTGTTCAAATAATCCCATAGAGTTTTCCATGTCATTTACCGGATCTAAATCAAAGGAAGTCGAACAGACAGTGAGAGGCTCGCTTGCATCGGTAACTGAAAACATGGGACTGGTTGCCACATAATTAACCCGTGGTGGGGTGGATACCACTTCCGTATAAGGAATATTTAGGGGTGTCGGATTATTGGTAGTCGAATCAAGACTAGTGAATGAAAGTTGGTCAATAGTCACAATGTTTCCATTGTGAGGGAAAGACATCACGCTAAAGAGCGTCGATATGAAAACTTTCATTGCATAGACATAGTCTCGCCCAAGGAGTAAATTGAAATCCAAGGGGCCTCGAACTACCATAAGATCAATATAGACAGTTTTAACTTCCAAAGTAATAGAAAAATTAGGAAGGATTCCTAAATTTTCACTAATGGTTCTGTTAAAAGCTTTCAGATTCTACGTAACAGGCACAAGCTGAGGGGAACCCAAATCTTTCGAAGCGGTTGAGGATAAACTGCTAATAGAAGCACCTTCATCTACATGTGTGCAACACACATTATTACCATAAGCCTTCATAATGATTTTGAAAGGGATAGAAAAAGGAAGATGAGTTTCTGTCAGTCTATTCCAATCAAAGGAAAAGACCTCTGTACTTGGAGGGCTTCTATAGAAACAGGTGAAATGCCCCCTGGCGTAGAAGAATCTGATGTAACAAGAAGAACTTGAGCGGTATGAAGTTCACTCTCTACAGGGAGAATGGGATCGACCGAATGTGAAATTGAGTTGACCATTTTATCAACTAATGGATCATCAACCTGAGTGATATTAGTTTCACTCTCCAATGGAAGAGTGGGATTGATTGTACTTGGAATTAGATCAATCACTTCGTCAGTTGATAGTAGGTTGGGAGAAAGTTGACGGTAACCGGTTGGAAGTTTTTGTTGTGGAACAGTAAGGTTTTCCAACAATTTTGAGGCTTCATCCATGTGAGGGAAAATGTGAGTTTGATGACTCCCTTTGCATAACCTATAAGGAACCTAACTTTACCCTTTTTCCCAGGAACCTGACTATCACTGGTTGATGGATCAACAGTAAGTTGATGAGATTTTTCTAACCATACTTCCAAGACCTTTGGAATACTAGGACAATTGATAAGGAAGTGGTCACCCTTACAAAGCTTGCAAGGGAATTTGGGTTTATGATGCATGCTGGAGGTTTCCTCAACATTACTAACACTTGCAGCCATGGTTGACTGGTTGACTTCTTTCTTATTTTGCTTCTTCTTCTTCTTCCCTTTCTTCTTCTTCTTAGCCACTTGGTTACCAGCGTCAAGGCTTTTACCAAGCGAAGAGGAAGAAAGGGAGGAAGACATATTGGGAAAAGAAGGTAAAGGGTCAACAAAAGGTTGGTGATGTTGAGATGGTGAACTCTATTGAGGTGAAGCATCCTGTTGAGGTGGAATAATTGGAGTATTTGGGGCCAATGAAGTTGAAAATAACCATATCGGTAAACCTATTGTAAATCCAGGTAATGAAAATGTAGACATATAAGGAGGACCAACATTTCCAAAGCAAGAAAAATTACTAGGATTCTCATTAAGAGGGGTTCCTTGGTTGGTAAATTCCGGAACAGTTGCCATTAGATTCAACTTCAGTGAATTTTATTAACAATTTAAAAACTAAAATTAACAATTCACAATTCACACCTATGGTCTCTAAAAGTAAAAACAAACAAATGAACACGCGCTATCAAATATAGGAGTCAAACCACACACAAAAAATAGATTCTCGCACTAAAAACACTATTTGGTGATGAAATCCAACATCGTAGAATTTTAATGCAGAAATGGAAGTTGGAACAGTTACCCCGACAACCTACTTAATGAAACCGACTGGTGCAAGTTTCTCCACTATGCCATCTCGAGTGAAGATAACCCTCCAGAGAGTCCAAGTGAGTCTAGCCAACGTTTGTTCCAGGTACAGTGAGATCTTCCCTCCACCGTCACCTTAGGAAATAATCCTAAAGTTTATGGCCATTAAAGTCACCAACAGGAACAAATATACCTGGGGGAACAGTCTATGATCAGATACACATGCAAGGGCAGAGTAACAAAGCTCAATCCCCTTGAAGGCTCCTTGAAATAATCCAAGGTATACCGACAAGTGACCCCAGGCTCCTCGACAATGGTCAATCTGAGGTTTACCATTTTTAATACGTGCATATCTACTATTGTTCCCAATGAGGAAGGATTGATTACCTCACTGGTTTGGATATGATCTCGTGCTTGACTCCTTTAGGAGGATCTTCCCAGAGCATACATGCTACTATTGGAATTTTCCTACCGTAAGATCAACTACTTATTTGTTTTACTGTCTTAGAGAGTTAACTAAAACCTATTCGAAGACACTAGCCTAAGCTATATTGGTGGAAAGAGACCTAAAAATGTAAAAATTACTAGATGAATTTTAGTTAAGCGCTGTGTTATTTAGGATGTTATTACTCAAAGGGTAAATGGATATGAAACCAATGGTGTTATGACCCGACCAAAAACTGAATGCAATCGAATATGATAATGTAATATTTTCAATTCGATGAATCCTAACTAAAGTAAGGATAGAGTTTCCATTCACTTCCAACAATGCAAAAACTTGATCAATAAGAGAAAATATAAAAAATTCTCTAATGCATTAATTTCATCAAGAAAAACTAAAGCTAATCAATTCCAATTTTTTTATTTTTATGTTTTTAAAACAAGCATAAAAACATGTAAATTTAAATCAAAGAAAACTAATCTAAATCTACGATTGATTTTTTCCAAAATGGTCCCAGGTGTAATAATTCATGCCACAATCACTGAAAACTATGCAAATGTAATCTATGCACATTTTTCATTCCATATTCCCAAAATGAGAATTCTAAGTATGCAAATGTGATCTATGCAAGAGAATTCTCAAACACAAGATGATTCTAATGTGATCTAAGAACCAATCAAGTGCAAGTCAAGAAAATCGGGTGAGAGTTCCAAAGATCAAAAAACACTCAAAGGTGATTAACACTCAGACACAATTGAACAAACTTTGTTAAATATATCGGAATAGTGTCGCCTTTATCCATTTTGATTTTCCCGATCTTATCCTTCATCACAATATTTTAAATGCCACTTCAAAATTATGTGTGACTTATCAAAGCCTTCCACATTGCATATGGAGTCATTTTTCCAGACTTTTACACAAGAAAGTGGTCTCGTACTCCCTGTAATAAGATCCTCCTCTTCTTTGCAACCTTCTTTTGCCAAGCATTAAGAAGAGTAGCGTCTACTATCGGGAAGTCTGGAATATCATTCTCAATTGAATTCTTTCAACCCTTGTCCTCTAGAACTACCTATCTCCGTCTTTCCATTCAATATAATTGGAACTTCCCTCGAGTGGATACTCCAATCTCAAGCCATTGAAATCCATTTCGATCCTTATATGCCTATCGCACCAAGAATACTTTCGCAAATTCGAATTCTATTGAGTCACAAACTCAGCTTCTCCGCCACTATATTGATTTCGTGTGCTCTGATACCATGTAGAAATTATAAAAACACACACACACACACATATATATATACAATGGATTCAATCCGATCAAGCAATGTACTAAAGATAGATATTGAATCCTTCTACAAATCAATTGCGGAAAATAAACATGATCGCCAATCACAACAAGTAAAGAAAGAATCAAATCAAGCCACAACAAAGATAATTTCTCAGGGAAAGCTTGCTCCTCAAAACCCCTCTATCATATATTATATATTCCATAAGGAATCATGAAACAATTAGAATGCACTCTTATCACAACATTCTCTTGCAATCTGCCTAGCGTCTCACACTGATCCAGACAAAATCGGGCCAACACTTAGCCAATTCTCAGCCTGCCTTTTGCCTGCCTTGCTCACACAATTCCTGATGAATGCAAACCCTATTCTTTAGGAATTTCATCCTTCCTCAACTGCGTTGAGTATCATGGGCATCCTGTGGTGTTTTAACTGCATGTGGGCAACCTGATAATATCACAATTGATAGTTAACTTCCCTTTAACCTTTGTCTCAACTGGGTCTCCATTGGAACTCACATGCATGAAACTATTGATAGTAAATCATCAGTTTCATGGCAGATCACTAACAATGAATTAAATAATATTTAATTCTCTTGATCTTTCACTAGTGCAATAAACAGTTATAACTAGTCCAACTGAATTTAATTCACCTAACTGAGTTAACCGATTACTCATGCACTTAGCTGCAACTTGAACTCTAAAACACATAGAATCGCTATGCATGCCTCACCAACTACCCTCAACTCGAATTCCATGAGCTAACTGATCTTATCAAACTTAGTTAACTATTACAAGTGATTACGAGATAAGATTACATTTTATCCAATTTGACACATATCCAATTTATTAAATAACTTGAATTTCACATTAATGTATTGGTAGGACCCATCACTACATGAACTGTGGTCCCATACTAGTGTAGGTGTTGTCATGTTGTTTCAGGATGCCAATTTCATTGTTTCTTGTTGCAAATTTCAACACTCCCTCTCAACAAGAAAGGAATGTTCTTTCATGTGACATGCAAATCTTGTATGCAATACTTCTCTAGTGTTTCTTGAACATGAAACTCTTGCATGCAACACTTCTCTAGTGTTTCTGGCACATGAAACATTTGCATGCAACACTTCTGAAACTGAATAGCCTCCAAACAACTTAGTCAGCATAATGCATATGTCATTAGATTCTTCTGACTGCTGGTACCTACTGCACATGTCTACTAGATTCTTTGTGTTGTTGACATCTGCATCCATACTCTCTACACCGTTGCCAACTTTAATATGCACTCCAATATCTAACACCTGTCACATTGATTTCTGTTCTCCTGAAATATGACTGCATAAATCTAACTGATCCTGCTACTGTTGTACTGTGGGCTCCTCATAGCCAGGTTCGATTCATAAGACGCACCATCTCTAGGACCTTGCCAAAATTTCTTCTTGGGATTAATTTTTCACATTGCCCCACCACACACCTGGAGGTATAGTTGCATGCACTCCCTCTGCCCATCTGGCTCGAAATGTCTCTACTTGAGTGGTTTCTTCCACTCCATGATCCTCCGCATGTGGTTGCTCCACATCTTGAGGTTCATTCTTTGGAACCAAGAGTTCCTCATCTGCATGCAAATCAAACTCCCTCTCAAGGGACAATTGCCACATGGTACATACCTTGCATGTGTCTATCTGTGCAAGAGTTCCCTTTGGAAGCTCCGTAGAAATCTATTGCACGGCCTTCAAAGCTCCGTGGTGTAGATGGCCCAATCTCCTGTGCCATAAATCACCCTCATCGCAGCTCATAACTTTTTCTGCTTTACCCATCAATGTTGTGCGGCCTCTACATCAAGTTTATATAGATTCTTCACACGAATTACAATGTTCCTGGCTTGTCCTATTGCTATGTATTGAAGGAAAGCTTTTCCTTCACTAAAAACAACATCATAGCCTCTATCCTCCAACATTGCAACTGAAACTAAATTTTTCTTCAAGCTTGGTAAATGCATTACATATTTTAATAAAAATGGTTTACCTAGATGTCTCTGAAAAAGTAACTGTACCAATCTTGGTAGTGCTATACCTTCCGTCATCCCCCATTTTGATATGCATCTGTAGGTCCTTCTCCTCCAAGCTACTGAAAATTTCTTTGTCTCTCGTCATGTGGAAAGATACACCACTATCCAAGTACCACCTTGATCTCATCACACTTGATACCATACATGCGATCAGCGAGAAGTCCAACTCAAATTGTGACACCAAAGCCTCACCAGCTATAGATCTTGAAGCCTTCTTTCTCTTCTTCTTTTGTGGACAATTAGTGGCATAATATCCATGGTCGTGACAGTGAAAATGCTTCACTCTAGACATGTCGCCCTCCTTGCCTTCTTCGTCAGTATCAAATTTGTGTTGATATTCAACAAGAATATTCAACACCCATGCCTAGTGCATTAAGCACCTGGTTGCATTCAGCACCTAGTTGCATTAAGCACCCAGACTAGGGCGAGGCCCACAGGGCTATTTTTGGGTGCATGTCTATTTTTATTATCCCTTAATTTAGATGGACATTAAATTGTAATATATTCACAATGTGGACTTGAATGAGTTAACTAAAAGTGATAAATTCAGTTAGCTAGTGGATTTTGATTTAGAGGTTGGTTGGTGGGACATGCAGAATAATTATAATTGTAACAGAGTTTGAATTGCAGTGGTACAAGTTGTAAACAGTTTAACACAATTAAGTGAGTTAAACTCAGATGTGCTAGTTGTAACTGAAGATACACTAGTGAGAGATCTAGTGAATTAAATATTAATTAATTCGCAATCAGTGATCTCACATGCAACTGAGGATTCACTATTATTAGTTGCATGCATGTCAGATCCAGTGGAGACCCATTTTAGTTCTAGGTGAAAGGGAGGTTGACTATTAGTTGTAGGATTATATGCTTGCACACATGCAGGAAAACACCCATTGGAGTGCCCATGATACTTGCATAGTCAAGGTAGGCAAGAATTCATATATTTTAGGGATCTTTACCATCATGGATCGCACAAGAAAGGAAGGCTGTCTGGAGACTGAGAATTGGCTAATGATAGTCCGAGACAATTAACTGATGTACTTGAGGGATCTTGTGAGAATATTTTTGTATGTAATTGTTTCATGATCCATGCTTAATATACAATAAAATATAGTGGGATTTTTAGCTATAAGCTTTCCCCGGGAAATTATCTGCGTTGTGTGTGATTGATCTTTCTTCATGTTCATGTGATTATCGATTGTTTTTTTTTAATTCCGCAAAATATTTGTAGAAGAGATTCAATATTTAACTTTAGTACATTGTTAGATCAGGTGAATCCAAGATATACATACTTCTTGTATAATTTCTGCATGGTATCAGAGCACAGGAAATTGCAGAAGTGAAGCAGGAGCTGAGTATGTGACTGGATAGAATTCGAATTTGCATAAATATTTTCTTGGTGCTACAACTGATTCAAGATTGAAATGTATTTCAATGGCTTGAGGTTATAGTATGCACTCGATGGTATCTCGAACTACATTTATTAGAAGGGCAAGATGGAGGCAGTACTCGAAGACAATGGCTTGAAGGAATTCATTGACAAAGATTTTCCTAAGCCAGATGCTGCAGATGTTGCCAATCTTAATGCATGGCAAAAGAAAGTGGAAAAGGTGAGGAGGATCATGTTGGAGGGAGTACGAGACCACATTGTTTCAAGCCTCCATGGGAAAGCCACACCATATTCTACGTGGAAGGCTTTGATGGATCTATTCCAAAGCATTAGTGACCATAGGAAATTGGCGCTCAAAGATAAACTCAGGAAGATCAATATGGAAAAGGGCGGCACCATTCCAAAATATCTCACGAATTTTTTCCAATGTCAGGATGAACTGGGGAGTGTGGGAATAAAAGTCACTGATGATGATTTGGCGAGCTTGGCTCTCTTAGGACTTCCGAAGGGTTGGCATAGTGATCAAGACTCTGTCAATGGAAGGGAAAAATTGCCAGATTGGGAACGATTGTGGTCAGATTTGGTGCAGGAGGAGTCTAGATGGAACACCAGAGATGGATCTTCATCTAAGAATGAGGATGAAGAGGATTCTTCTTTGGTTGCCAAGGAAAATATGGGGAAGGGGAAGAAATTCCATTCTAAATCCTAGTCCAAAGGCAAGAAGCAGGACATGTCCAAAGTGAAGTGTTTTCAATGTCACGAGCATGGGCATTTTGCTACTAACTGTCCACAAAAGAAGAAGAACAAGAAGGTTGTTGGATCGGCAGCTGGTGAGGTCCTTGCCTCACAATTTGAGCTTGACTTCTCATTGATCGCATTCATGGTGTCCATTGCATTGGGATATGTGTGGTATTTGGATAGTGGCATTTCCTTTCACATGACGGGAGATAAGGAACTTTTCAGTGACTTGGAGGAGAAATATCTCCAGATGCATATTGATATGGGTGACGACGAACGGCACAATTCTACCGGGATTGGTACCATTGCCTTTCAGAGGGATTTAGGTAAACCATTTCAATTAAAATATGTAATGCGTGTACCAAGTCTGAAGAAAAATTTGTTCTCAGTTGCAATGTTGGAGGACAGAGGCTATGACATTGTTTTTAGTGATGGAAAATATTTCCTTTGACATAAAACAATGGGTCAAGCAAAGAGGATAGGCATCTGAGTTAAGAATATATACAAGTTGGAGATAGATGGATGCGTTGCCATGATGGGAAAGGAAAAAAAAGTGGTGAGCCGGGATGAGGGCGAATTATGACACAGACGATTGGGCCATATTCATCATGGAGCCTTGAAAGTCATGCAGCAAATTTCTACTGGACTTCTAATGGGAACACTTGCTCAGTTAGATCCGTGCAAGGGTTGCATCATGGGGAAGTATGCAAATTCCACCTTTCATGAGAAGGAGAACTGAGCTTCGGGGATCCTTGAGAGAGTTCACATAGATGTGTGTGGACCATTCTTGGTTGCTTCAACAGCAAAACATAAGTACTATGTAATATTTTTTGATGACTTTTCTCGTAAATGCTGGATATTATTCATGGAGAAGAAAGATCAAACATTCTCTAAGTTCTGTGAGTTTAAGGAATTGGTGGAGAAAGAGCCGGGGAAGAAAGTGAAGGCTCTTAGGAGCGATAATGGTGGAGAATACATCTCTAAAGAATTCAAGAACTTCTGCAGCAAAGAAGGAATTCAAAGAGAATTCACAGCATCTCATAACCCACAGCAAAATGGGGTCGCGGAGAGACAGAACAGAACGATCGTGGGTGCAACATAAGCGATGTTGCATGATCAGGGCATACCAATGCATTTCTCAGAGGAAGCATGCAACACTGTGGTTTATGTCAAAAACCATTATCCTCATGGAGTACTTGGCATGAGTACACCTGAAGAGTCTTTCACTGGTAAGAAACCAAATGTTTAACACTTTAAGATTTTTGGCTCATCTGTTTATGTGCATGTGACCAGGGATGCCAGGAAGAAGCTGGAACCAACAGCTGAGGTTTGGATTTTTGTTGGGTACACAGAAACACCCCATAAATATCGTGTGTATTTTCCAAACAGCAGAATT
Organism: Pinus albicaulis; assembly: GCA_034641835.2. NCBI lineage: Eukaryota > Viridiplantae > Streptophyta > Pinopsida > Pinales > Pinaceae > Pinus > Pinus albicaulis. The sequence continues at coordinate 1,017,682,023 of CM076581.1, forward strand.
ACTGTTGTGCGACGGATATCAAATTTGACGAGAAGAAAGCCTTGCGGTTGTCCCTTGAGAGGGAGCTGGACTTGCATGCAGAGGAGGAAATATTGGTTCCCAAGGATGAATCTCAAGATGTGGATCAGCCACATGAGGAGGTTCATGTAGTGGAGGGAATTGTTCATGCAGCACCATCTATCAAAAATGGCAGAAGGCACACTATGGAGGTTGATAGGCTGATTCTTTATGTAGCACAGAATGTAGGAGCCCCTACTTCACAACGCAGACAGAGATAGTATCCTGGCCGATTTATTGGATACATGGCTCTTATGAGAAAATTTATTGTGACTGAACCATCTTCCTTTCAGGAAGTAGTGCAACAACCTACTTGGGTTGATGCAATGGTGGAGGAGTATGAATCCATTATCAAGAACAATGCATGAGAGATAGTCCCAAGACCGATCGACAAATCATTGGTTGGATCGAGATGGATCTATAAGTTAAAGCAAGATGTTGATGGGAGTGTGGAGAAATACAAGGCCAGATTTGTGGTCCGCGGATTCTCACAGATTGAGGGGATAGATTATGATAAGACTTTTGCACCTATCGCAAGGTACTCTTCCATAAGATTCATCCTTGCACTCTCAGCATAGATGGGCTGGCGCATTCATCAGATGGATGTGAAAATTGTGTTTATCAATGGGATCATTGAGGAAGAGGTGTACATAGAGCATCATGAAGGTTTCGAGATCTTCAACAGTGAGTCGCATGTGTGCAGACTCAAAAGAGCATTGTATGGGCTGAAGCAAGCACCCTATGCTTGGTACACTTGGACAGACAATTATTTCATCGAACTAGGCTTCACCAAAAGTGAAGCAGATGAAAACCTATACTAGATTGTGGTTGAGGGTAAGCTATTGATCATTTTTCTTTATGTTGATGATCTAATTTTGACTGGTGATGAGCAACTGATACAGTCATGCAAGGAGGATCTTGCAAGGGATTTCGAAATGAAGGACATGGGACTCCTTTATTATTTCCTTGGATTGGAAATATGGCAGCGCGATGGTGAAGTTTTGTGTCTCAATACAAGTATTCAAAGGAGATACTGGGTAATTTTAACATGGAGAGCTCCAAACCCATGGATACTCCTCTTCCAGGAAAATGGAGGAAAGAGGATGCTACTTCTGGAGAGGTAGTGGATGCTACTGTCTATCGACAATTAGTGGCTTCGCTAATGTATCTAGTGAACACGAGACTGGACATTTTCTACGCAGTTAACCAGTTGAGTCAAGCTATGGTTAAGCCTACCAATATCTTTTGGAAGGCGGGGAAGCATGTCCTGAGATACTATGGTCTATGGTACAAATGGAAGGATGGAGTGAAGTTGCATGGCTTCACAAATGCAGATTGGGTTGGAAGTCCATTGGACAGAAAGAGCACATCAGGGGGGATCTTTAGCATTGGATTGACATCAGTTTCCTGGTACAACAGGAAACAACGATCCGTGGCACTCAATTCATCGGAACCAAAATACATGACATAAATTCAAGCTGCATGTGAGGCTATCTGGATGAGAAGGTTCTTGGTTGGTTTGTTTGGTTCTCAGATGGATCCAACAGTGATTCATTGTGATAATCACAGTTTCATTAAAATCTCGATTAATCTCGTGTTTCATGATAGGTCCAAGCATATAGATATATGGTACCATCATCTCAGATATTGTGTGTAGAGGAGGATCATGTTGCTTCAGTACATTCCCACGGAAGATGAAGATGTAAATATTTTGATGAAGGCGCTCGCCAGGAGAAAATTCAAATACCATAGAGACAGGAACGGGGTGAAGGATAATCCCTTTCTTGTTTAGAGGGAGCATTGAGATTCAACAAGAATGTTCAACACCCATGCCTAGCGCATTAAGCACCCATACTAGGGTGGGGCCCACAGTGATATTTTTGGGTGCATGTCTATTTTTATTATTCCTTAATTTAGATGGACATTTAATTGTAATCTATTCTCAATGTGGACTTGAATGAGTTAACTGAAAGTGATAAATTCAGCTAGCTAGTGAATTTCGAGTTAGAGATTGGTTGGTGGGACATGCAAAGTAATTCTAGTTGTAATAGAGTTCGAAGTGCAGTGGTGCATGAAGTGGTGCATGAGTTGGTGCAGGTTGTAAATAGTTTAACTCAGTTGTGCTAGTTGTAACTGATGATACATTGGTGAGAGATTTAGTGAATTAAATATTAATTAATTCACAATCAATGATCTCACATGAAACTAAGGATTTACTATTATTAGTTGCATGCATGTCAGATCCATTAGAGATCCAGTTGAGTTCGAGGTGAAAGGGAGGTTGACTATTAATTGTAGGATTATCTGCTTGCACACAAGCAGGAAAACACCCATTGGAGTGCCCATGATACTTGCGCATTCAAGGCAGGCAAGAATTCCTATCTTTTAGGGATCTTTACCATCAGGGATTATGCAAGAAAGGAAGTCTATCTCGAGGCTAATAATTGGCTATGTGTTGGTCCGTTTTGCATATGACAGTATGAGACAATTAGCTAATGAACTGGAGGGCTCTTGTGAGAAGATTTTTGTATGTAATTGTTTCATGATCCATGATTAATATAAAAAAGAAGATAGTGGGGTTTTTAGCTATAAGCTTTCCCCAGGAAAGTATCTGTGTTGTGTGTGTTGGTGTCCCATGTTTTGATAGTTTGGAAAATCAAAAGACAAGGCAACATCAGAACCAATCTTTAGAGTTCCGGGATCTAGTCCTCCTATTCTCAGAGAGGGATCTCTCAAATGTTTGTTTTCAAAGGTTTATCTTGTGTGCTTTGAGTATTGGTTTTAGACTAGTTATTAAGTGCAGGTGTTTGATTGTTTGTTTGGTTGGATTGATACAGCAGAACATGAAAGGCCTAGGAAAGATATATAGAATGAAGGAACATCTAGTTCATTGGGCAATGGAGTCAAAAAGAGGTCATAACATACTCATCAATGGATATGGGATATCAGAGTGCAAATCTAACTTGGCCACAGGATCCTTTGGTTTTTGGAATGAGATGGACATCAATGATTGGAAAAGAGAAGCTTAATTCTCAAACAAAGGGAATTTGAAAGCACAATTTGAACAATAAAGATATTTTTTATAGACAGGGCTAAACATGAATTCTACAAATCACACCTTTAAGAAAACAAACGATTTCAAAACAACTTTTAAAATGAAATCTAAGATTCGGGGAACACCCTATTTCCTTGAAGATTTTATTTCAAATGACTTAGAAAACATAAAATATTCACTGATAATTGTGGTCATAGAAGAGGGAACACCTAACACATCTATGATTACAACTATAAAGACCTTCAAGGCAACTGTTTAAGCAAGGACAAAGGGCAAGATCGGAATAGACCTCCTTGATTCACTGTAAACAAGAAACTTCAAAGGGAGACTTCAATAACAATTTTTAAGTGGCAGCAGACAAGCAGGGAAAACCATAAATCATGCTGAAACCAACTATTCGAACTATTAAGAAAATAAACGAGCATGAAGACTAAAGAGAGAGATTAAAGACTCTAAAATACTTCAGCGGAAGAAAACATAAAGTAGTGAAGGATGAACAAGTCTAAGGTGCTTCCAGGAGTCATTTCTTAGCCTAAAACTTTCAACCTACTGTAGTAAGAAGTTATGGAACATAATGAAAATAGGGGAAAAACATTAAACAGTTCAGAATACTTCACCAATAGCCAAGCTCATGGATCCAATGATAGAGCCTTCTTAGTCACAAGCATGCAACAACATCATCAGGGCTTCCAAGACTTCTATTTCTTCTTCAACTTCAACAGACTATGTGTTATTTCAGAGAGTTTCAATATTACAACTAGTTATCAACCAACAACCAACCAACACTTTCTCATATTCTCCAGTAATATTTATAGAATAATGAGGAGGTGGAATGGGATAAAATATATTCTAAGTTCAATTAATACATTTTACTATCTCTCAGCCTTTGAGGGGCTTAATGGAGAACATTCTAATATTTTTCCTGTATTAATTGGTTTACATTAACTATTAGGCTTGCTGGAAAGAGTTTGTTGACTTCAAGGCTTCTTTTTATCTTGGCAATAACTTCTGCTGACAGTTTACAATAAGTTCCTTTAGTTGAAATAACTGTTCAGTTGTATTGATGCAAAATATCTCTCGTTTGGTAATAACTTCGGCCTTCTTTTGATTGATTTGAAGATGTGGGTGACCTTGTTGCAGCCAAGGGGTTCAATTAGCCCTAGCTGTGGCGGTGGAAACTTTCCGTCTGATGAACTTTTATGATTTTCCTCTTTAACCGTGTTTTAATCGAGAATCGGGCTTTTGATAATCATTTTCTAGCTGGAATCCCTGTAGATCTATGTTCAATGTTTCTGCCTTGATATATTTTATTCATGGCACTAATATGTCTCTAACTATGCTTGATTTACTGTGTTTTTCGCTGGTGTTCAGGGTTGCGCAGGGTTGATATGGCATCAATGCCTGATGAACCACCGATGAAACGTGAATTTTTAGACCCTGCGAAGGATTTTCTTTGCTGAATCAAAGGCGGGAGGATCGTCACCCTCTGCCTCTGAAAATTATTCAGTCATGGTGAAAAAACCATTAATCCTGCAAAATACAAACAAAAATTATAAAATCCTGCATGTATAGGCTGACTGCTTTAGAAGGCGTGTGGAGAGAGCATGGCTGTTGGATGGCATCATCCAATGGTCGGGGTTTGATTAGAGGAGTCAAAGAGAGGGTGGTAAAAGACTTTGAATCGGGGCCGTCGATCGCGCAGAGATCGACGGTCGGGAGCGAAGAAAGGAAATTCAAAGTGGAACATGTTGACGGGGCGACGAATCAGGGAGATGAAATATGGGCCGTCGATCTGCAGATCAGATCGATGGTAGAGATTTTGTTACCGTTGTGCCGTAGTCTGGTTAATTGTCGGACATCTTCGGTGAGTGATAGTCGTCCGATGGGCGGCCTCAGATCGGACGGTGGACGCCAATATCGTGCGAGGTCCACGTCCGATGTTTAATGTGCGATGAGCGACGGTTTTGAAAATGGGCCTAGAACACGTGGCGGTTGGTGTATGGAATCGCTATGAAATGGGAAAAACTGCCCACGCTCGAAAAGCGGTGCGATGGATACCACGTGGTTTTCGTGACGATGAGTGGTAAGCGGGGACCACTGGGGAGATGGATTCCGCACCGTCCGATCTTCGGATTAGATCGACGGTGCGGAGTGATTTAAATTTCATACTGGCGGTAATTTATAAATATAATAAAAATGTTAAAATAATATCAAACCAAAGGTTTTACATTTTGGGCGGATATTTTTAATATTCAAAAATGACATGGCGCCCGATTTCGGGGCCACAGGTTATATGGAAAGCCATATGACCGGGGGATTGTGGATGAAGGCTAATAGGCATGGGGTAATGTAATAAGCACTTAGAAGACTTAGCACTCGGTCCCAGCACCAGGGCGTATGGAGGGGAGGGGTTTTACGAATTCAGCCCAAGGGGCTTGAGTCTGTAATAAGAAAAATGGGTTTTTATGGAATTTTCGATGTCTTTCAAAGGATTTGGAGGATTTCGATAAGGCAAAGAAAAGGGATTGAAACCTTATCAAGGGGATTCTGATGAAGGGGAAAAGTGAGAATCATGAAAATGAGGGTTTTTCATCGGAAATGAGGGGGTAAAATGAGGTTAGTTTTGGAAGTGGAAAGAGGAGGAAATATGGAGTTTGCAGCAGTTTTTCTTCATGTAATGACAGCAGAAATTCTGAGTTGGAAAGGGGAAAAGCAGTGACGATTATCCAAAGGATAGGATATTATCAAAAGACTTTAAGCATCAGAAATTTTAGCAATGAAATTGTTTCTTGAAGGCTATCCAACATCATTTAGCCACCACCTGATATGATAGAATTTATGGGTGGATAAAAGTGGCTCCACTTCGGGATGGTGCCTTTTTTAAGGCATCAAGAATTTCAAACTTGGATTCTCTGGGAGGCTGATCAGTTGCCTCATCCATTGGGTTTCCTTCCTTTCTCTGGATGATATTCTTTTGCAAACATATTAGTAGCCATAAAAACAATGGTTCCTTCATCAACAAGCTTTCTACCTACCCAGTCTTACATATCTAACATTTTTCTTCATTAGAGTGCACTTGGATTGGCAAACTCTTTCACAACATTTTATTCTTTTGAAAGCAGGATATATAATCTATTTCTACTCCTTATTTCTCCCTGAACTCAGATTCAACAGTTTAGTTCAGATGATTCTCTACCTAGTCTATTAATCTGTTAGGATTAAACATTCTAACAGATTTTTTGTTCTCTAAATTCTACAACAGAAATTGAAAAGCATTCAAGTCAGGATTGAACAGTCCAACTTGATGCTGGTCCATGGCATAAAAACAAGCTGCACATAGAAATTTATTTTGCAGAAAATTTAAATCAAAATGGAAGGCTTAAGATCTTAAAATTCAAGGCACTTCCCTCATCTTTTTACAGCGATGTATTAATTTTTGTTTGAGCTATCTTTCCTTTGCCAACTGGTTCAGATTTTGAGCTGATTAGAACCAGATTTCTTATCCTTTTTGACTCAGAAAACAAAACAGATTTGAGTCATTCTCTTTTTGAAATGTTAGGTTCAAATTTTGAGTATGTTTGAACCTTTGATTTTTATCCTAATCTATCTACTGATAAACCAAGATTAAACAGTTTGGCAAATCGAATTCACTATCCTATCAATAGAAAATTTAAAGGCTAATTAGTCAAGATTAGGCAGTTTGACTAACTAGAAGTGTGTTTTTCAGTAGTGGCATTTAAGCTTACACACTTTCAGAACTTATTTCTCTCTTTTTTGGTATGGGGCCATACCTTTATTGTTTTTACAATCTGCCCTCTTTTCTTTATTTTCTTTTTTTTTGTATTTTTGATTTTCATAACTTTGAATGCAATGTTAAGACTCTGATATTTACAATGGTAAAATAAAATGCTTTGGAACTTATGATTCTTGGCAGAAGTAATGCTTGAGCATTCGGCCATTGACAGGACCTCCATACAGATCTTCTCCATTCAATTCTTTCAAGAAAAATGCATTGTGACCCCTCTCAGCATGGATAATATATGGCCCTTTCCACAAGTTCTCAAACTTGCCATGTTTTCCCTTCTCTTCTCTTCTTGAATCCCATTTAAGAACAACATTTCCAATTTGGAAATTGTTTGCCTTAGTCCTCTTATCAAATAGCTTCTTCACATTTTCTTGGACTAACTATGTTCTTTCATAGACTTCTTCTCTGGTCTGCTGCAAATGGATGGTTTGAATGATTCTCCTCTGCATATCATTCTCTTCAATCTGCATTTCTTGAAGAAGTTTCATGACTGGAACTCCCAATGAGGTAGGAAAAACTACATCCATGCCATAAACCAACTGATAGGGGGACATACTTATTGATTTCTTTGTAGTTAACCTATCAGCCCACAAGGCATGAATCAGCTTACTGTGCCATGATTTTTTATTCTGTTCCAACAGTTTTTTAATGATATTGATGAGGCTCTTGTTGGAAGATTCAGCTAATCCATTTCTTTGGGGATAGTAAGCAGTGGAATGGCACAAGGTTATGTGGTATTTGTAACAGAAATCAACCATCTTCTTAGATTTAAACACAACAGCATTGTGGAGTGTAAAAACTCTGGTAAACTTGATAAATATATATTATTATTGATAAAGATGAAAGATGACTACAATGGGGAATCACCAAGGCTTTAAATATAGCCTTATGGTGTCCCTTGGCGAAGAGGCATGATCTTTGATCATGCCCTTCCACATTAATAAACCTAAGATAACTAAATCTAATTAATAACTAATAAAATATGCATAACATTGCCCCTCTCTTAAGATGCTTTGTCCTCAAAGCATACGTAATGATGGGTGTTGCTGGCGAAATGCTTCAGACTCCCAAGATGCTTCTTCAATGGGCAAGTCCTTCCATTTGATTAAATATTCCGTAATAACTCGAGAGCGCAACTTCTTATCACGGGTAGATAGGATGCCTTCGGGCTCTAGAACGAGCTTGCCTTCATCATCCAAAATGGGAAGTGTTGTTTGGGGCAACTGATGGTTACCCAGTGCCTTTTTTAGGTAGGACACATGGAAAACATTGTGAACACGACTGGTATCGGGAAGGCTCAACCCATAAGTGACTTGACTGATCTTTTTAATAATTTGATACGGACCATAAAACTTTGGAGCTAATTTATTTTTTCCCTTTTGTTTTAGGGACAACTGCTTGTATGGTTGAAGCTTGAAAAACACCTAGTCTCCAACTTCAAATGATCTCTCAGTGCGATTATGGTCAGCCTGTTGCTTCATACGATTCTGTGCAATACCCAAATTTTCTTTTAGAATTTGGACGACCTTTTGGTGTTCTTCTAGTTGATTTTTACTGCTGGTAAATTTGTTTGAACTGAAGCAAAATCTTTCCACTTCGGAGGCTCATATCCATATAGAGCCTGGAACGGAGTCATTTTTTTCGATGTATGGTAAGTAGAATTATACCACCATTCGGAAAGATGCAACCATTGGACCCACTTATTTTTTTTCTCCATAGCATAACACCGTAGGTAAGCTTCCAAACATTTATTAACAACCTCTGTTTTCCCATCTGTTTGAGGGTGATAAGCTGAGCTCATGTTGAGGTAGGTTCCAACATGGTTGAACAATTCCTTCCAAAATTTCCCTTTAAATTTGGCATCCCTGTCACTGACAATAACTTTCGGAAAGTCGTGTAGTTTATAAATATGTTTGCAGAATATCTCTGCAATTTGCTTTGCAGAATCTGTTTTTTTAATAGCGATAAAGTGAGCATATTTAGTGAGTCTATCTACTACGACGAAGATCTTATCCTTTCCATCCGATACAGGTAATCCTTCAATAAAATCCATCGATATTTCTTCCCATTTCTGAGTCGGAATATTTAAGGGATGAAGTAAGCCAGGTGTCATAATGTTTTCATTTTTATTTCTTTGACACTTGTCACATTCTGCAACATATTTTTGAATATCATGACTCATACCCTTCCAGAAAAATGATTGACGTGCATTGTAGTAGGTTTTGAAATATCCTACATGCCCAGATGACATGGAATCATGTGATTCCTTGAGTATTTTTGATATAAACTTGGAATTGGAGTTTAGATAAATTCTCCCTTTGTACCATAACATATCGTTCTTCCATTCAAATTTTGAATTCCCTGGGAGATTATTGATTATAGCCAACATTTCCGGATCTTTGGCGTACTCACTCCTAATCTCATTAAGCCATTCAGGCACAACAATCGAAACTGCAAGTAATGTTGATTCCTCATCTTTTCTAGACAGGGCATCTGCTACTACATTGTATTTTCCTTTCTTGTGTAATATCTCCATGTCAAAAGCGAAAATCTTCTCGATCCATTTTTATTGTTCTTCAGAGAGTGTTTTTTGTTGAAGGAGATACTGAAGACTGTTATGATCTGTTCGGATGGAAAATTTACTCCCTAACAGATATTGTCTCCATTTGGCCAATGCATGCATAATTGCGAGCATTTCCTTACTGTATGTGGATTTGAGACGCTCATGTTTATTTAGTTTTCTGCTTTCAAAAGCAATAGGGTGCCCCTCTTGCATTAATACTGCACCAATACCGAATCCAGAGGCATCACATTCAATGATAAATGGTTTAGAAAAGTCGGGAGTTGCCAATACTGGTGCATTAGCCATTACTTCCTTCAAATCTTCAAAACATTTCCCTGCTTCCTCATTCCATTGAAACGATTTTTTCTTTAAAAGGTTTTTAAGAGGTGTAGTTCTATGCGCATAATCTTTAATAAATCTTCGATAATATCCCATTAATCCTAAAAATCCTCTGAACTTGGATATGTTCACTATTTTATTCCATTCCCTTATAGCCTTAATCTTTGAAGGATCCACTTTTACTCCTTCATGGGATATTAGGTGTCCCAGATATTCAACTTCTTCTTTTCCAAAGGTGCATTTGGATTTTTTTGCATAAAATTGATGGTCTTCTAGTAACGTGAGAATTTTATCCAAGTGTTGCAAATGCTCCTTCCAGGTTTTACTATAAATCAAAATATCATCAAAAAATACTAGTACAAATTTCCTAAGATATGGACGAAACAACTCGTTCATAGTGGCTTGGAACGTAGCTGGTGCATTTGTTAACCCAAAGGGCATTACTTTAAATTCATAATGACCTTCATGTGTTTTAAATGCAGTTTTTGGTATATCTTCCAATCTAATTCGGATCTGGTAATAACCTGACCTGAAATCTAATTTAGAGAAGTATTTTGCGCCATGGAGTTCATCCAGCATTTCATCGATAAAGGGAATTGGAAACTTATTTTTAATTGTTATCTTATTTAATCCTCTATAGTCAATGCATAGTCGAAACGATCCATCTTTTTTCTTACCAATATAACTGGGGCAGCATACGGACTCTTGCTTTTTGAAATGACCCCACATTTTAAAAGGTCTTGGATTATCTTCTCAATTTTAGTTTTATGGTGATGTAGGTAGCGATAAGGCTTGATGTTAACAAGGTTTGATCCTGCCTTGACTTCTATTGTATGTTCAATTTCCCTATGAGGAGGCATTTTCATTGGTAGGTCTTGAAATACCTTTTCATGTTTCTGAACTAGTGCTTGTACCTCCTGTGATTCTTCGTGTTTGACTTTTGTAGATAACATCTCTAAAATGATGACATTCTACTATATAGGTTGGCGCTCCCTTTAGGATCATTTTCATCATCTGAGATGATGATACGATTTGATTTTCTGGGGCTTGGAATCCATATAACTTGTGCTTCTGCCCTTCCCACTTAAAGCTTATAAACTGCTTCTGATGGTTTGCCGAATAAGTACCCAAGGTTTGTAACCACTGAATTCCTAAGACCACATCTACTCCTCCGAGTGGTACGACATAGAATGGAGATTCTAAACTAAAGTCTTTAATCTACAATTTGAATTTATGGCATTTTCCTACCTGTTCAATCTTCTTACCATCGGCCACCATTACCTTCATATTAGGCATGGGAAAAGTAAAAAGGTTGAGTCTTTTGGCCATGGTTGAATCTAGAAAATTGTGCGTGCTGCCTGTGTCTATGAGAACCATTACGTTATTTTTCTTAATATGTCCCCTTAATTTTAGTGTCTGAGGTTGTGATATGCCTGTCATGGATGACAATGACACTTGCGGAGTGCTGTCATCATCTACTTCTGGGGAGAATTCTAGGGTATCTTCTATCCCTTCTATGTCTGAATCATCATTGTTAGAATCATTAGTTGCTTCACAATTATACAGATTTTTTTCTTTTCCATTTGCACATCTGTGCTTAGGGTCCCATTTTTCGCCACAACGTTTGCATTTTCCTTCCCTCATTCTTTGTATTTCCAAGTTAGATTTGTCTCCTTCGCGAAGGCGTGGTGGAACATATTTCATGCTATCTTCTTTTGTAGATTGAGGGAACCGTCGTCTCGAATATACTTTTTCTGGTTTTGATAACCTTTCAAATTTCTTTTCAGCAGCTTTTGCTTTTTGCCTTGCTACTTCTACAGATGTAATTTCATGTAGTTCGAACTCTTCTTGTATATGGATTTTAAGTCCTGAGATGTAAGATTGGATTAGATAAGATTTCTACAATCCTGGTACTCGTGTTGCCAAGGTCTCCCATTCTCGAGTGTACTCATCCACATCTCCTTTTTGGCGTAATTTGATAAACGTTGAAAAAACCTTTTCTTCTTTTATGCCTTGAAACCTTTTGAAGAATGCATCCTTAAATTTCCTCCAACTGATAGCGAGCGTTGTTTTTTTCCACCACATATACCAATTATATGCTTCTCCTTCCATTTTCATGGAAGCATGCTTAATTTTTTCGTCATCACTAGTAATGTCATAAATCTCAAAATATTCTTTCGTTTTATTAAGCCATGCAACGCTATTTTTTTCATTACCATCAAACTTGGGTAGCTCGATTTTGGCTTTTCGCTGATATGCTAATGGTGGAACAAGAAGGGGATATTGATTAGCAAATGCATTCCAGAGCTGCTTATTTTGAAAATCTGCATTACTATCTTCTTGATGATGTGGGGAATCGGTTTTTTCCTTATGCTCTTCCGAGTTCCCTAAATCTGCGGAATTGTTTTGTTGATTTTGTTCCATGTTAGGAGATATTAGGGATTGTGTCTGACTTAACTTATCTATCTTATCATTTAGCTTATTGAAGAGTTCGGTCATATTGTTCATTGCTTCGCTCTGCTTTTCTGTGGCCTCATGATGATTTAGCCGCATTTGTCTTTCTATTCGATTTGTCGTATCATGAACCTTTTTGATGTCATTGGAATGTCCTGCAACTGTGCTTTCAAGATCGACTAATCTTTTTCTGAATTCTTCGGAACTATTATTGATTTGTTTCTCAAGATCCACCAATATCTTCTGGAATTCGGCCATTGACATCGATGAAGACATTGAACGTGTATGAGGTGGAGAATATTTTTTTGCCAGTTTTCTCTCCTTCCCTTTTTTTTTTTTTTTTAAATAATAAATTTTTTTTTAATTATATATATATAATTTTTGATTTAAAAATTATATAATATATAAATAAATTATATAATTATTATACAACAATAATAATTTTTATTATTATTTTTTTTTTTAAATCTAATTTTTATATAAAAATTAATTTAAATTAAAATTTATATAAAAATTAAATCTGTTTATATATAAAATTGATTTTATTTTGGAGACGTCCAACCCTAGGGTCACGATAGTTCACGATTTTTTTTTTTTATTAATTGTGAACTATATAATATATATTATATGACTATCGATCAACCCGGCACAAAACAAGCTCTTTTTCTTTAAAAACGAGACCCTTCTACTTTAATATACCTATGATTATAATATCACAGAACCCGTTCATTTAAAAAAACGAGACCCGTCACTCGTATTTAACATTGTCACCCGTATTTTAAAGCGCTCTACTGTAACCCGTATTTTTAAAACGTTGTATCATTTAAATGGTGTATCGTATGATGTATCGTTCCACTGTGCCGTAGAAATATATTTATATATATTTATGCAGCGGAAAAAACTGTCAACGACGAAAACACCCGGATCAAAGCAGTGACAACGACGACAGCGTGGACCAGACGCACCAGTCGAGGAACCGATCAATCGCACAGAACAGTCTATGACTGTGGCTACGCGTAGAGGATGGTCAGTGCGTCAATGCGGACAGGGTGGTGGGGGTAAGTGGGTTGTGCGCAGGTGGGAAGGGCCGAGGGTAATGGTGCTGGTGTGGCAGAGTACGTAGGGAATAATGGTTGGTGAGCGTAGGGGGAATTAATTATTTAACCTTTCTGCACTTGGTAAGAAAGAAAATTTCTGGAATTTCCTTCAAAATTCTTTAATCTGATGATCACACAGATCCAGAAGAGCGATGGCTCCGATACCAATGGAGTGTTAAAACTCTGGTAAACTTGATAAATATATATTATTATTGATAAAGATGAAAGATGATTACAATGGGGAATCACCAAGGCTTTAAATATAGCCTTATGGTGTCCCTTGGCGAAGAGGCATGATCTTTGATCATGCCCTTCCACATTAATAAACCTAAGATAACTAAATCTAATTAATAACTAATAAAATATACATAACACATTGTCTGTTATGATTTTTCTGGGACAGCCAAATCTGGATAGGATATTTGTTTCAAGGAACTTGATAATGACAGAGTCATTAGCATTTCTGGAGGGTATAGCTTCTATCCACTTGGTAAAGAAGTCAGTGGCTGTGAGGATCCACTTATTTTGAGCTGAGGAGGATGGGTGAATTTCTCCAATGAAGTCTAAACCCCATTGTTGAAAAGGTACCTCAACTTTGACAGAATGTAAAGGTAAGGGAAGGAGTTTTCTCTTGCCATCAAAAATTTGACATTTATGGCAAGATATGACTAATTTCTGAGTGTCTGGCAAAAGGGTAGGCCAATAGTAACCAGATCTAAGAATTTTGTTTGCTGTGGCCTTCCAGTAGAGGTGTCCTCCACATTCTCCTTCATGCAACGCATGCATGATCTTTCCTGCATCATATTCAAGTAAAAATTTAAGCAAAATTCCAACAGCATTTTTCCAATGTAATACCCCATCCAAGATGCAAAAACTCAAAGCCTTTTGTTTCAAGAATCTAGCTTTAGTTTTAGACAAAGAAGGGGGGGAATTTAAATATAAAAGCACATAAATAATGTCAGCATACCAAGGAGAATTTAGAAATGTTTCTTCAATAAAAGGAGCATTAGATTCTTCTATTTCTTCCAACACATCTACCATATTCATGTCTAGTGCTTGGAAGTTAGACTCAGCCATAAGTTTTGCTAATCCTTGCCCTTTAACTATTTTTGTGGGCCTGATCTCTAAGTCTTACTCAAGAATAGTTGCAATCCATTTTCCCCTTTTACCATTAGGGTCTTGACTTAGAATGTCCTTGACAACAGTATGTGGAACAAAAGCAATTATGTGAGAGTGTAAAATATAGACCTTAAAGTCTTTTAATGCTTTCACTAATGCTAAGGCTTGCTTCTCCATGATGTTATATTTGAGAGGAGCATCTCTTAAGGCCCTACAAAAGAAAGATATTGGTTGTTCTTGCCCCAAGTCATTCTTTTGAAGTAATACTACAGCTATGGTATGCTCGGATGCAAAAGAAAAGATATAAAATTCTTTGGTGAAATCTGGACTAATCAGGACCGGTGTTTGAGTAAGAGCTTTTTTGACCAGTTCGAATGATTATTTAGCTTGTAAAGTCCATTTTACACCAAATTTTTTCTTAAGCATTTTTGTGATGTTTTTTAATAGCTCAACAAGATTAGGAATGAACCTCCTTAGAAAATTAATATTTCCGATGAAAGATTGCAATTCTTTGAGGCTCCTTGGATGGTTGATATGCACTATTCCATCTATCCTTGTAGGGTCTATTTTGATTCCCTCTTCTGAAATTATATGGCCAAGAATTTTACTTCTTGGAGACCAAAGAGTGTCTTCTTGGGATTCAATGACAAGCCAAATTTCCTATACTTCTCAAAAACTTTTCTTAAGTGAATCAAATGTTCCTCATCAGTTTTTGAGAAAACGGTTATGTCATCAAGGTAAATGATTATGAAATAGCCAATATCCTTAGAGAAATCTATGTCCATGGCCCTTTGGAAGGTGGCCCCTGCATTCATCAATCTGAAAGGCATTTTGACATACATAAAGGTGCCCCAAGGTGTGGTAAAAGTAGTTTTGATTTGATCACTTGAGAGTAACAACACCTGGTTGTAACCCGAGAACCCATCTAAGAGTGATATCCTTTTTGACCCAACTACCCTCTGAAGTATATGATCCATCTTGGGAAATGGGTAGTTGTCTTTTAGGGATGCTCTGTTTAAGTTTCTGAAGTCGATACAGAGTCTAATCTCCCCTGTCTTTTTCCTAACAAAAACTAAGTTTGATACCCATTCTGAAAATCTAATTGGTACTATAATGCCAGCATCATGCATCTTTTCAATCTTTGCCTTAACTAAAGGTAATAAAAGTGGGTTTATTCCTCCTCGATTTTGTTTGAGAAAAGGCTTTTGACTTTCCTTTGGGGAATCTTATGTCGGATGATCTTTGGTATACGTATGATTTTAGGTCGTGTATCCCCAAGAAAAAAACATCTTTAAATTCTTTGAAAGCGACTCTATGTCTTTCAGAGTTTTATGTGAAATTTGGAGAAAGTCTTGGACGACTTGATCATCTTGGGTTACGCTAGATGCCTATGTTATGCTCTTCTATATTTGTTTTCCACGGGCTCTATTCTCGGTTCTTTAGCTACATCGTTAAAATCAAAAATGTGTTCTAAAGGGTGCTAGACCTCTCGGAAATTTATCATTTTTGCATTGTAAAACTTCCAAGTCTTCTTGGTTTGTGTTGTCTGGTTATCCTGCCTTGAAAGGATTTTCATAATGATTTATATCGACGATATATGCCATTTCAACTTACGGGATTTGTTCAATATACAAGCAAATTTCTTTATGTACGGTTTTTTGATATTGGTATCTGCGAAATCATTTTTCCCGATTTCAAGAAATCATCTATGTGTTTGTCAAAATCAAACACTTGCCGATGATCTTCGATTGTCGGAGCACAGTCGGCCTATGCTTTACTTTCATCTCTGAGTTATTCATTTATTTCAGGGTATCTGGAAATTGTTGGCATTGATAAAGTGAGTTCATTTGCTAGATGATTGAGTTCTCTTGGAATGAAAATAAGTTCATACTTTTCAAAGGTTTTCAATAAATCAAGGGAGCGTTTCAATATTCCCTAAGCCTCGGATTTTTAGCTAAGTATTATCCTTTGATTTGTTTTATGATAAGTTCGAGAATCTCCTAAGATTGATATTCTCTTGAGCTTTTGCTTGTTTAAGCAGTTGTAAGCCCTAGGAGAATGCTTCATACTCGATAACATTGTTAGTGCATGGGAAATCCAATTTGTACGAAAAACTATCATTTTGTATTTTGAATCCACACATTTGCTCCTTGCACTTGTTTTATTACAAGATCCGTCAAAGTTTATTTTCCAAATTATGTCATCCTTGTTTTCATTCTCTCGTTGATGTTGATTTTCAATGTTTTGAATTTGATTGAAGGGAAGGTTTGATTGTTCAGTGAGCTGATTGGGTCCATGTTTTCCTTATCTTGTTGAGTGATTTCATCTTCATTACATAAGATAAAGGAATCTAAAGTTGATTGAATAGAATAGATTGGAGAGTTGTTTGGTTTGTCTACATTTCTCACCATGTATTTCATGTGAGATTCACAGTATAGTCTTATATTTTGATTAAAAAAATGGGAATGGTGTCATAAGACATGTCCATTTGAAGGCTTCCCTAAAGTTTGGCTCCCCAAGATCTTCGATAAGAGATACTGCATACTTCGAGGGGAATGTCGACTAAAACTATGTCCATGACTAAACTCTTAGCGGGGATTTGGGATAAGTTTACACACAAATATTTAATTAAACCCAAACATTTGACTACTGCTCGAGTCAAAGGAATACAGAGTCTTTGTATGGTTTAGTAATTTCTAAGCCTAATCTTTCCATCACTACCTTGGGCATTAGATTGTGTAAGCTCCACGAGTCTAACATAGAATTGTGTAAGATTTTCTCATGTATGTTCAAACTAACATAGAAGGGAGGAATAACCTTCTTAGTATTTTTTCCCTTCAACTTGGATCAAGACAACAACTTTCCAGGTTTGTCATCTGTCAAGTTTAAGGTGTACAAAGTATCACTTCCTAAGTTCAAAGCTTTCAAAACTTGGTTTTTTATACACCTCTTGAGTTACTAGTTCGGATAGGGGGATGGTAATGTTTATCTTAGCAATCTCTCCCTCGAAAAGTTGAAAGGAATAATTGACCTATTTGTATTTACATCTTTTTTTTTCAATTGAATTCTTTTCAACGATTTTGATTTGCTAAACCTTGTTTGGACTAGTAATTGGGATAGTTTTATCTGGACCACTAGTTGACGTGCTAAAGGTACTTTCTGTTCAACATTTGGCTAAACACTTTTGTCTTTGTTTAAAGTCTTTTTTCTTGGTCAAAATGTTGGTTTTCTGCGTTGTCCTTTTGAAATTTGAGTTTACCCATTTTTCTTGACGAGCGGTGTTAGTGTTTTTATCCTTGGAATTATCTATGTTCCCTGCTCCTAAGATCATATTGTTTGTGTACCTCCATGATTGAATTTTCGAACCCCGATCTATAGTCATCAGAATCTCCATAGGTGTTTGTAATTTGGTCGGAAAAGAAAACCTTGTTCTTCCTCGATTGAGAAAAACATCATCCCCACCGTCGCGATCCAATCAAGTTTTACATGAGACTCTTCCAACCTTTCCAACTCCCTATCTTCCCTCATATTGATCTACATAGTTACCATTGAAATGGAGGTCTAATCGTTGGTCACTTTATTTTTCTTATCTTGATTGTTGTCTCTTCTATAATTCTGATTTCTATTTTGATTTTTGGTTATTTTGAGGTTCTCTTGGTGGCACTCTATCATTCGGTTATCTTTTCTAGCATCCTCTCCATTACCTTCACTAGGTTGTCAATTTTTTGTATCAAAAAGTTGAAGTTGAAAGATATGAGATCATCTTTATAATTTACCCTCTTCTCTAATCTCAACCTATTTCTTTTCTTGATTATGTTTTCTTCTACACTCAAGGCTCCTTTTTGCATGTCTTCTATGGTTAAGTAATCCCTCGCTCTTAACTCATAAGTTATTTTACATCAAAGCCTTCAGGATACCTTTACCAAGGCCATGCCTTGAGGAGGTTTCATGTGAGGTGGGAGAGCATTGTAAACACTTGTTGAACCTAGTAGAGTAATCATGAACACTCTCCCCTCGATTTCTCTTGAGACTTTTACTATACTGATAGTATTTGGAGAGGATTCTTTTTTGAGTTCCCATTTGTTGATAAATGTTTGATGCGAGCGGGGAGATCATTTATCTTTGTTAGGAGAGGTAGGTTTTTGAACCATTTCTTTACATCTCCTCCTAAACTTTGAGCGAAGATCCTCATCTTCCCGAGTTTCTTCTTCTATCTCCATGTAATCAAATGCATCTTCCATCCTATCTACATGATGTTGGTACATTGTAGATTCTTTTCCAATGAAGTGAGGGATTTTAGTGGTAATCATTTGGTAGGGAAGCGAGAGGTTGTGGTAGCACTAATGGGGCATACCATGTTGCCATAGTTGGAAATAAGGGTGGATTTACAGATGGTATAAGTGGGGTGAACGGGAGTGTTTTGCACGATGGTAGTATGAATTGGAATGGAAGAAATACTTGAGGCCGACAAGCGATTTTGAGAAGACTTGTTATGGAAAAGACTAAAGTGATGAAGAAGGCAGGAATCGGGGAGGAGTGGAAGGTGAGGCTTCTCATCTTGAAGCTTTGTTGCAAATACTGCAATATCAAGGTCAATTCGGTTTAAGTCACCTTGATATCTAGTTCTAAAGATGTTCTTTGTATGATGTAAATCAAAGTGTGAGATCCTCAAAGATAACAAGGTTTTGAGGGGAAAGATATTGTTCTTAAGAGGCTCCTATTAGCAGACTGATTTTCCAGTACGAAGTACTGCCACGAAATTCTTCACTGGATTTTCAACGATTGAAGGAGGATTTGGGTGCGGATGGGATCTAGTGTTGATCCTATGTGAAAGCGGTAGTTGTTTTTCAAAAATGAGAGAGGTTGAGGCTTTTTGTATGGATTGTTTTTGAATTTTACCTCTCACAATGTTTTATCTAGTAAGGATCTAGGCTTCTAAACTTCTTCAAGGGTGGGTTAACACGATCTAAAGAGATTTGGGAACCTAGATGAGTAATAGGCCCTACGGGGGCTAGTGGAGTCGCCAGGTGGGAAACTTTTTATTTTTTATGAAGGTAAAATGTTGGATGGTCCCACCACCATGTTTATTATAAAGCCAAACTAGAATGTTTTGGGTTTTGCATTTGAGTTATTTTTGGTCTTATAGGTTAAGAAAGTATCCTAAATCTGACTTTAACACCTAGTTAGGGTGTCAAAACAAATGAGAGTTCACTCTTATGGCTTGGTAATTGAATCCTTCAAGGTTTGATAAGGCTTTATAAGAATCTAAAGGGTTACTTAGTTTGTCAACGATTCAATTAAGTCCTATTATGATTACCATTTGTTAGGTAGATGCTTGAAGAAGGTTACTTATGTTATCTTGGGCCTAAAAAATTTGAAGAAAAATTTTCAAACCACTATATTCTCGATCAGTCCCATCGTGATCGCCATTATGTTGGTGCCTCGATGTTTTTGATAGTTTGGAAAATCAAAAGACAAGGCAACATCAAAACCAATCTTTAGAGTTCTAGGATCTAGTCCTCCTATTCTCGAGAGAGGATCTCTCAAATGTTTTTTTTGCAAAAGGTTTATCTTGTGTGCTTAGAATATGGATTTTAGACTAGTTATTAAGTGCAGGTGTTTGTTTGTTTGTTTGGTTGGATTGATACAACAGAACATGAAAGGTCTAGGAAAGATATATAGAATGGAGAAACATCTGGTTCATTGGGCAATGGATTCAATAAGAGGTCATAACATACTCATCAATGGATATGGGATATCAGAAGGCAAATCTAACTTGGCCACAGGATCCTTTGGTTTTGGAATGAGATGAACATCAATGATTTGGAAAGAGAAGTTTAATTCTCAAACAAAGGGAATTTGAAAGCACAACTTGAACAATAAAGAAATATTTGATAGACAGGGCTAACCATAAATTCTACAAACACTCTTTAAGCAAATAATGACTTCAAGACAACTTTTAAAATGAAATCTAAGATTCGGGGAACACCCTATTTCCTCAAAGATTTTATTTCAAATGATATAGAAAACATAAAAGATTCACTCATAACTGCAGTCATAAAAGAGGGAACACCTAACACATCTATGATTACAACTATAAAGACCTTCAAGGCAACTATTTAAGCAAGGACAAAGGGCAAGATCGGAACAAACCTCCTTGATTCACTATAAACAAGAAACTTCAAAGGGAGACTTCAATAATAGTTTTTAAGTGGCAACAGACAAGCAGGGAAAACCATAAATCATGCTAAAACCAACTATTCGAACTATTAAGGAAATGAACGAGCATGAAGACTAAAGAGAGAGATTGAAGACTCTAAAATAATTCAGCAGAAGAAAACATAAAACAATGAAGGATGAACAGGTCTAAGGTGCTTCCAGGAGTCATTTCTTAGCCTAAAAATTTCAACCTACTGTAGTAAGAATTTATGGAACATAATGAAAACAGGGGAAAAACAGTGAACAGTTCAGAATACTTCACCAACAACCAAGCTCATGGATCCAATGATAGAGCCTTCTCAATCACAAGCATGCAACAACATCATTAGGGCTTCCAAGACTTCAATTTATTCTTCAACTTCAACAGATTACGTATTATTTCAAAGAGTTCCAATATTACAACTAGTGATCAACCAACCCACTCCTCATCTGCTACAGAAGTATTTATAGAAGAATGAGGAAGTGAAATGGGATAAAATATCTTCTAAGTTCAATCAATACAGTGCACTGTCTCTCGGCCTTTGAGGGGCTCAATAGAGAAGTTTTTTGATATTTCCCCTGTATTAATTGGTTTACATTAACTATTAGGCTTGCTGGAAAGAGTTTTTTGACTTCAAGGCTTCTTGTTATCTTGGCAATAACTTCTGCTGACAGTTTACAATAAGTTCC
The DNA here is from genome assembly GCA_034641835.2 of Pinus albicaulis. Lineage (NCBI taxonomy): Eukaryota > Viridiplantae > Streptophyta > Pinopsida > Pinales > Pinaceae > Pinus > Pinus albicaulis. The sequence goes on from CM076581.1 coordinate 1,017,703,400, forward strand.
TTTAGTTGGAATAACTGTTCAGCTGTATTGATGCAAAATATCTCCTGGTCTGGTAATAACTTCGGCCTCCTTTTGATTGCTTTGAGGTTGCAGGTGGATCTGAGGTAGCTGGGGGATTCAATTAGCCCCTGATGTGGCAGCTTACACTTTCTGTTTGATAAAACACTTACGTCTTTCTTTAAACTTTGTTTCAGCCGGAAGGATTAGGCTTTTGATAATCCGTCCTAGCCAAAATTTCCGCAAATCTATCTTCAAACTTCTGTCCTGGTACCCTTTTTCCTTTGACACTGATATTATCTGATTGTGCTTGATTCATGCGTTTTTGCTGGTGTGCAGGGTTGCGCAGGGATGATATGGCATCAATGCCTCATGGGTCTTTGATGAAAACGTGAATTTGAAACCCCGCGAATGATCCTCTTTGATGAATCAGAGGCGGGAGGATCGTCACCTTCTGCTTCTGATTTTTTTTCAGAAATGGCGATAAAACCATTTAACCCTACAAAATACAAACAAATATTATAAAATCCTGCGTGCATGGGCTAACTGCTTCAGAAGGCACGTGGAGGAAGCATGGCCGTTGGATGGCATCATCCAACGGTCGAGATTGATCGAGAGAGGTCAGAGGAGAGCGGAAGAAGGATTTGAATCAGAGCCATCGATTACGCGAAATCGACGGTCGAGAGCGTAGGTGGAAAGTCAAAACGGAGAAAACGGGCGATGAATTTTGGGTCGTCGATCTGCAGATCAGATCGACGACGGAGATGCCGTTATCGATGCGCCGGAGCCTGGTTATCGTGTGGGCATCTTTGGTGAGCGATCGCCGTCCGATGGGCGGCCTCAGATCGGACGACGCGCATAAATATCGCACCGGGTCCACGTCCAATATTTAACGCGTGATGGACGACGGTTTTGCGAACGGTGCCCAGGACACGCGTCGACTAGCGTATGGAATCGCTACCAATCGGGAAAAATCGCCCGCACTCAAAAAGCGGTGTGATGGATACCGCGTGGTTTTCGCGACTGTGAATGGTTGGCGGGGACCACCGGGGAGATGAATTCCGCACCGTCCGATCTTCAGATTAGATTGACGGTGCGGAGTGATTTAAATTTCGTACCAGCGGTAATTTATAAATATAAACAAAAACGTTAAAATAATATAAAACCAAAGGTTTTATACTTCGGGCGGATATATTAAAAATTTAAAAATGGCTTGGCGCCCGATTTGCAGGGCCACAGGTTATATGGAAAGCCATATGACCGGGGGATTGTGGATGAGGGCTAATAGGCATGGGGTAATGCAATAAGCGCTTAGAAGACTTAGCGCTCGGTCCTGGCACCAGGGCGTATGGAGGGGAGGGGTTTAAGAACTTAGCCCAAGGGGGCTTGATTCTGTAATAAGAAAAATGGGTTTTTATGCAATTTTCAATGCCTTTCAAAGGATTTGGAGGATTTCAATTAGGCAAAGAAAAAAGCCTTGAAACCTTATCAAGGGGATTCTGATGAAGGGGAAAGGGGAGAATCATGAAAATGAGGGTTTTTCATGGGAGATGAGGGGGTAAAATGAGGTTAGTTTTGGAAGTGGAAAGAGGAGGAAACATGGAGTTTGCAGCAGTTTTTCTTCATGTAATGACAACAGAATTTCTGAGTTGCAAAAGGGGAAAAGCAGTGACGATTGTCCAAAGACAGGATATTATCAAAAAGTCTTTATAGCATAAAAAATTTTAACGTTGTAAATTGTTTCTTGAAGGTATCAAAATAATTTACATACACGGAACCCAGTATAATAAAATTTATGGTAGCTAACAAGTTTTAAAAAGAGAAAATTAAGCTGAGTACAAGGATACGAAGATGATGTCAGATATTCCTTAAAATAAACCATTTGAAACTACACGAAAAATTTAAAACACTATGTGACTAAAAATCTTCTAAAAAATGAAGGTACTAAAAACCTAGAGAACTGATTAACCAATTGATAAAACAATTAAAAATAGGTCTAAATAGGCAGAGACGAAATTAGAACAACCACAATAGAAAGTTCGAACAAAACAAAGAAAAATGGAAAAAATTCCGGAAGAAAAAGTCCGAGTGTGATTTTATTTGTTTTATTCAAGGTCGTAGTTTTGGTGTTTACTGCTACTTGGCTCAGTGTGATTTTGGGCTAAAAATAAGCCTGCCATCGCCACAACTACAGCATATTTGAAAAAATTGTCGTCTCGGTACCCGACAATATGCATCACTGCTGACGGACGACTTGTAAAAAAATTAAAAATTTTTGATATTTTAGGGTTTTATAGGTAACGACATAAAAAGCCAACAGCAAAAAAGCTAAAAAGAAACCATAGGGTACGGAAGCATTATGGATATAAAGAAGATATAAACGACAACGGTCGTAATTAACATTGATAATGAATGCCTTAATTGTTAGTATGAATCTTTTGTCGGAAAAGTACCACCCAGCTACGCAAAAATAGCCTAACATCAAAATGTATTTATAATATCTTCGAATATGCGATTAGTTGATCGGAATAAATATTTTTAAAATCAAATTTGTACATAAAAAGATATTCTTCATAGAGTAAAAAGTAAAGATTTTGCTCCACATGACGTCCAATAGACAAGGTAAGTTCTGTCCTTTTAGAAAAATTTTGTATTAGGGGCATACGAGAGGAAAACAAGAAAGAGTGTTTCCAATTCTCCTCAATGGGATGAGTTCTTGAAGGATTCTTGCGCTTCGGATCTAGCATTTCTCTCTCTTGTTGGTGTAGAAACCAGACAGGCATAGAACTAGAGACTCACAAAAAAGTAAAAAGTAGAGAATGTGACAATGATAATGGTAAGTCGGACCAAGAGCATAGATCCGGAGCAGTCTAATGAAACAGAAACAAGGTGACAAATGAATGAGAAAACCCTTCCTTTATAGCAAATATTGGATCATTCTAGATCTTGGTGTATGATTAAAATAATAATAATCATGATCTGATCCTGGCACATGGAATATTTTATTATGTTTGTTTGGAGGAAAAAAGGTATTTGACACAGTGTTCTTTATTTGTAAATGAGCTGACAAATAATGATTTATTTATTATTTTAAGGAAGTGTTTGAATGATAATTAAATAAATAATAATTTATTTTAATTGTGCCCTCAAATGATTTAATTCATATTTAACAAGATATTATTTAAATAAGATTTAAATGGTATTATAAAAAATAATAAGATAAATGAGATTTATCTAATTAATTTAAATTTATTTTGGGTTAAATATTATTTTTAATAATAATTAAATTATTGTTTAATTGATTATTCACAGAAAAATCAACAAGTAAAGATTTGTTTAATATTTCCTTTTGGGGGTTTCCTATTTTGGATGCTAATGACTTAATAATGTGTTTATTAAGTTATTTTTACATAATAAACATTTTTATAGGGTAAAATTGGTCTTACATGGTGAACCTGAGTCCATCTAATGACTGAGTTGAATGACAAAAAAAAGTAATATGTAAAAGCCTTGCTTTGTTTTTAGTGATGTGAACATTTGAACTACTTCACGCTAAAACTACGATTTTGTGACGTGATGCAGAATTTCATTAAAAATAACAATGACACAGCAATTCCTAAGTGAATGATAAGACTTTTAATCATAGAATGGAACTAAAAGACTTTATTTGAAAATTGGCCATTAACACTGGAAGACTTCTAAATCTATGAGCTTCCCTTTTACAGGAACTAAAATAACTTTCAACCTACTTGAAACTATGACCAAAACGATGTAAAACTATGAGAGTTTAGGATTTTTTAGGGTGATAACGGTCACGTGGGAAATGATAAAACGAGGGAAAATTAAAGGAAAAGAACGAGATAGTCTGAATAATGGAAGAGGAAAAAGCTCGGGATGTATTGTTGTAGATGGTCTAAAACAAATTTGAAAAGTGTAAGTCAAATATATTTTTGCAAGGTTGCGAGTTCTCTTCAGAGCTCAAAGATTGTGAAAGTCAATTCAGTCACTCGGGGAAAAAAATTAGTCGAGGGTTGAGCCGAGTAATGTATATGTATGAAAGATGAGAGTGAAGGATGCTACATTAACAAACTTGATGAATCATGACTGTAGCATGAGATTGGGACATCTTAATGCCCAGTCACATCATGATATAAGCAAGAAGAAATTTATTCGAAGATCTTTCAACAATAAATAAGCCTCAAAATGGTACCTCGAAGTGACTGACCTCTCTGACTAGTTACGCATGGATCTCTAACAACAAAAAGCTATCAAAGTCCAAAGACAAGCTATCAAGTAGTAAGCCTCTACAACCTGGGACACGGGTGCGTACGGGCCTTCGAACGGTCTGATAGGAGAGAAAAATTTCATTTTGATAATTGATGACAATACAGAGTTTGACATGGGTGGAAATTTCTCGGATGCGAGTACGAAACGTCGAAAAATTCAAAATATTTCAAGAATACTTGGAAGAAAACTAAACAAGTTAACCAAGATAAGGTAAATACGCATCGAGACAAAGGAGGTGAATTCACATCGGATAAGGTTTGGATCTACAATAGTTGGGATAAAAAGCAATACAGCAATTTTACGGACACACAACTGGAATGGAGGTTGAAGAAGCAATTATGTTCAAAAATAGCCATAGATATAGTGCAAGAAAAACATCTCTCAAACCTATAAGCCAGGAAGCAGTACTACAATAGTGCATATCCTTAACAGAACTGTCTCAAACAATGAGCACATTAAAACTGCATATAGGCATGGAAACCAAAGTCAATCAAGAATTTCGAGTTTTGTGATGGGTCCCTATATGTGGTTTATTCCGTTGTTGTTATTAGTGTAGCCCCCTTATTGTTATTGTTGTACCCTTTATACTTTAATGTTGATGACATATTGTTCCTTGGTATTTGTTTTTTGGGTAAATTTAGGATTATGTTACTGGGCCCATGGACTCCTATATATGAGAAGTAGGTTTTGGTCATTTTATCAACAAGGAAGTATTCATTTATGTGGTAGCTGTTGGGTTTCCTCTGAGCAGTACAAGGTGTTGGTCTCTTTTCTTCTATTTTTTGGGTAGTTTCTTTAACATTTGGTGTCGACTTTGGTTCAGGTTTTAACAACTCCAAATAGTTATTGTGGAATTTTATTTCTCATTTGATATACGAAGGTTAAGAGCAGCAGAAATCTTTAGGTATAAAGTCGAAAATCACGAAGACATGATATGAAATTTCAGGGTTGTTTCGCAATATTTTCGAGATACAGTGCGCGGAAGTTAGGGCTTTTGAGGTCACGAATTTAACCTAAACGGTCCATTTATAATTTCTATCTATAAATATTTTCTCGAGGTTTCGAGAAGCTAAGATTTTCTGAGCGAAAGCTGAGTACGAAGAAACCTCTTATTATAATTTCAGATCTTGGTACGCAATATTTTCGGAATATGATCACAGCAGAATTGAGATATTTTAGGACTCTAAATTTCATCCTAAAGAGGTGACCATGGGAAAAACGTCATAAATCTCTCTGCAGGCGTTGGTTGATTACCTTTGTCAAAAGTGTTTTGATCAACATTGTGAATTTTCATTCTGTCAATTTCAGAGCCAAAGGAGGAAGCTTAATGACACGTAGGTACGTTTGATTTGCTCTCTTGTTTAGGTCCATAGTGGGTCATCGTGGGAAATTGGGCAACTTTGTCTTGAAAAAGTCAAATCCAAGTTGTTTGAGAACTTTGATATAAGAAAGATGATTGAGAGGACTGCTTGAGGGCTGGTCCCAAATCAACAGAAGATCAAAAGCACATAGATAATTTGGTTTTGTCTTATAGGCTCCATAAAGCCAGAAAAAGGTCATGTTATTTGAATTACATAAAGTCTTGTTTGAAAAAAAATTGGTTGAATTTATTCAAGACATGTTGAAGAAATAGATATGAATATTGGGTTCTAAAATCCCCATAAAAAGATTCAACACCCATTAGCCTTTAAGATACTTTCTAGGCTCATGAAGACGAAAAACACAGTTAGGTATCAAAATTACAAGAACAAGTGCTGGGAATACACTTTATACATGAAAGACAATAAAAAATGAAATAGAAGTTATGAAGAAAGGTGTGGAAACTAAGATGGATGGTTTGAAGAAAGAAGTGACAGGCTAAGATAAATGGTTTGGAAGCTAAGATGGAAGACATGGAAATGAGCATGAAGCTAAGATGGGATGACATGGAAGCTAAGATCGATGAAAAAATGGAAAACATAACGAAGAATGATATAAAAGTGATTATCGAAGAGTTTGGCAAAGTTGATATAAGAAATGTTTCCTAATGGAAAAAAAAAAAAAAAAAAGATAGTAGAAGGAAACTCATGGTAGAACAAAATAAATGTTAGTCATGATTTCATAAACTCTAATGTTGGATGGAAGAACCACCATATTCCAAAGATGGATAGGAAGTTGATGGCAAGGATCATAACATGGATACTATAGATGGAGCAATATTTTGATCTCAATACTGAAAAACACACGGTATGCATTGCAACTTTACATTTGAAACAAAATACCAATTTTATGGTATGGGTAAGCTTTATCAAAAGTAAAAAAATTGTCACTTATTCAATTCTGCAGATAACACATTGTCGAGGATACAAAAAACTTAAACACCTTCTTTAGCCAATTGATAAATCTAAAAAAAAAAGGTTTACTAGCGAAGCACATTAGGGGCATAAAAATTGAATATAAAGGTAGCACAGTATTCCAAAAGATACAAAATTGATGTATTCATAAGAAATTTAAAGAGATAACATCAACATGATTACGTTTGAGGGCAGGTTCATTTAGGAAAAGGCATTCAAGTTGGCAAGAAAAAATTGAATGTAAAATTGTGTGCTCAAGGAATCCTACCACTCACATATATAAATATGGAAGTGTTGCTACTCTGGGAATTCACAGCCTACAAGGTTGACACCACAACAATTGGAAGACAAAAAAGCAAAAGGATTTTCTACGGTTGTGATAGCAAATACAATAAAGGTCAACGGTGTTGAGAAGAAATGTTTTACCCATAGATTGTGAAGAGGATGGAAGAAAATGAAAAATAATCTTCAAAAAAAGAAAGGATATACACTAGGAATTCAACCTGAAAGAGGAAGAAATGGGTACAAATATAAAATATGTGCATTGTGGGAATTATCACTCCTCAAACTCTCAAGATGAAAAGGACATATCAAGAAGAAAAAGGTATATGATGTTGATTGATTCGGGTAGTACCCATAAAATTTTATTTATTGTAAAAATTATTGAAGTTGAATTGCTTCCTATACCTTTCAGAATCTCAAGTGATGGTTACAATGGAAGAACTACCAATTGCTGCAGAAAATGCCATAATATCAAGCTAACCATAAGGGGAATATGTATTAGATAGTCAATGCTTTCCAAAATTTCCTATGGGAGGTCTTGATGTTGTACTAGGAGTACAATGGTTCATGTGAGGACAATAGCTTTTAATTTTCAAGAAATTTTCTTGAAATTTTTTTAACAGAAAATCGAATTACGGGGGTATTGAAGGTAGAAAGACCAGCAAAGCTGTAATGTCATGACAAAGCTTGAAAGAAAGAAAAATGAAGAGCAATTACATAATTAACTCCCCTGGGGACAACATCAAAATCATCTGTTACTTGAGATGTCCAAAAGTCTTGGACAACCATTCAGGATGTTTGAAGCATGAAAGGACTCCCACCTATTCGACAGTCATGATCATGTTATTCATTGAACTACAAAGTGTTCCTCCAAACATTAGACCTTATAGATGTCATATGTCTAAAGAAACGAAATTGAACATATGATTGCGGAAATGTTAGAGAGCTAGATAATTCTTCCTAGTCGGTTATTTTACATTTGCTCAGTAGTATTGGTACACGAAGGATGGGTCATGGCACATGTTAATGGGATTAGCAAGGAAACAAATATGCTCACCATTAAAGATAATTCCATTCTATGATTGATGAATTATTGGATGAATTACATGGATAAATTTATTTTTACCAGGTTGGATCTTTGTTTGAGATGTCATCAAGTTAGAATGAAAGGCTGAAGATATGCAGAAAACAACATTTCGAACTCTGTGGGGGTCGTATGAATTTTTGGTCCATGCCTTTTGGCCTTGTAATTTTTTTATTCTGTTCAAAGTTTGATAGTTGGAAATTTTCAAACCTTCCTTAAGAAAATTTGTGCTAGTATTTTTTAGTGACCTGCTAATCTACAACGGATGTGGAAGGATGTTCAACATGTTGACGAAGGTGCTCAAACTATTGTAGGAGAAACAATTATATGCAAAATTGTCCAAATGTTTCTTTTAGGTACAAGAAGGTGGAATATCTGGGTCATGTTGTATCTCACGAGGGTGTTAAGGTAGACCCTAACAAAATTAAAGACATTAAGGAATGGAAAAGATTTCAACAATAAAGAAATTGTGAGAATTTCTCGGTTAGACAGTCATGCCATGAGTTTATTCAGAGTGTGGGAGAGAATAAGCAGCACCTCTAACAACATTATTGAATAAAGATACATTTTTCATGGACTTTCTTGGACTGCAACTGATTAAGGCATTGAAACATCTTAAGAGGCAATGTTCCTAGCACGGGTCTTAGCTACACAGTTTAAAAAACTACTTTGTTATGGAGAGGAATGTGATGCCTCGAAGGATGGAATTGGTGCTGTTTTAATGCGAGAGGCCATTGTGCATAGAAAATCAGTCTAATAGAAATTATCTCGAAAGCTATTTGTAAGGAGAAGGAAATTTTATGACTACTTCTTTTCAAGGAAAAATACAAAATGGTGACCTTATCTAATAAGGAAGAACACTTCAAGGTAAAAAATGATCCTTAGTCTTAAACACTTTTTGGGAGCAAAGACTATCTTTTAGAAAAAACTGACAAAATGGGTCACAAAGATGTTGATTGTGACTTTGAAATAATGTACAAAAAAAGGAAAGTGAGAAAGTTGACAGGTGCACTCTCAAAGAAAGAATATGAAGAAATTGGAAGCATTTGTACAATGCCATTTCTGTCAACAGATTGGATAAGCAAGAAGCGAGGATAGAATGGAAAGAGGACAAGAAAGTGTGAGACCACTCATTCCAAAAAAGTTAACGACAAGATCCTAGTACCAAATACATTTATTTGGAAAAATGATTCCATATGGTACAGGTGTTTATATTTTACTTTAAAATTCCCAACTAAAACAAAATATTTTATAATTTCATACTCCTTTAGGAGGACACTTGGGATTTTTAAAAACTTACCTGGGAACAAGAAAATATTTTTGGGATGGCCTTAAATACGATATTCAAAAGCTGGTAGATATTTGGTTTACAAAAAATAAAGAGGTTGGAATGATAAGACCTCGGAGTCTTCTGGCCTTTATCCATTCCAAGTCAACGTTGGGAGGAGATTTCAGTAGATTTTATCACGGGGTTACTAAGTACGAAGGAAGAAGTGTCATCATGGTGGTGGTTAGTGGAGTACAATTATGCACACTTTTGTGAGTATCTCACCATTTAAATAAAATCTGGTATACTACATTTTATGGACACAATTCCAGCTACATGGAAACCCAAAGTCTGTTGTAGCGATAAGTCCCATTTTTCTGGAAATTTTTAGACGGAGTTGTTTTGTTGTTTGGGTACTCAATTAACTCATAAATCATCTTCTCATCCTTAATGTGATGGTCAACTGAGATAATGAATAAATTTTTGAAGGATATATTCGTTGTTTGTGTCGATAGCAAACACAATGGGTAGTGGTTACCTCTGGTAAGATGACAGCATTATGTTCACTTCCTTCCATCTTATATGACAAAAATGAACCCATTTATGGCACTTTGTGGATATCATCACCTTCCATCACATCATGTTTAAGAAAGTTAAGGTTCAAAAACGGTGGAAGATACATAGACATCGGCAAAGAGTTCTCCAACTCGCAAAGGATAACCCTAAATTTGGCACAAAATTGAATGGCTCCTTCGAGCATATCAACATGGCAATGAGAAGTTTGAGTATGAGGAGGCTGAGTATTTTTACGACTCTGTGCTGTTGACCTTACTCAGCTAAACTAAGAAGGACAATAAATTATGTGCAGTATAATTCCTTTAGTTATTGCAGAAATATTGGTACTATGTACAAATGAAGACTTCCTGCTTCTGCTTGAAGTGCATCCGGTGCCATGTTTCAGCTAGCAAAGAGAGTTATAGGTAAAAATATTCGATTCCAATATTGCCCAGAACACAGAAATGGGAAGGAAAAATCATATTGGAACTTGAAGGGTCCATGGAAATAAGAACTCGTGACTACGAAATCGTCCAATTCAGTGTCATGGTGGAAAGACTTACCCAATTCACATGGGATGATAATTTTATATAGAAGCACCCGGAGCTACTCAGGGTGTTGGGGACAACACTTTTTGAAGAGGGGCATGTTGGGTCCCTATATTACTAGTTTAGTTCATATTGATGACCAGTGTAGCCCTCTTATTGTTATTGTTGTACCCTATGCTTTGATATTGTTATTGTTGTTCTACATTGTTATTTTTGGTCTTCGAAATTCCAGGATTATATTGTGGGCTGTGGACTATATATGTAGAAGGAGGTTTTGGTCATTTGTATCATCCAATAATTGTTCATTTATGTAATGTATTGGAGGTTTCTAAGTGGCTGATTTCTAAGGCATTGATCTCTCTTTTCTTCTATTTTGAGTTGGTTCATAACATTTGGTAGTAAATGCTTTGCAAAAATAGTATTGAAAAATTAGGAAAGTACATGACGCTAGATACGGTGAAGGAATAAGTTTGGGTGCTCATAATACGAATACGAGGTGCTATAATAAGAGGCTACATAATATTGTGGGAGTATAGTGTAAGATTCGATGAAGAATCACAGAGTAAACAAAAGCACAAACTTCAATAGCCTCAGGATCATCATCATTATGACAATCAAGATGGTGAAAGGAAGAAGATTGAAACATCGGAAAATACTGTATGCACTCCCAAAAAGACCCTGCAGACACACTCAAAATAATCATCCTAATTTTTTTTATTGTAGAACAAAAATGAAGGTTCAAACAAGAAGACAACTAGAAGAAAATCAAGAACATAGCTATGTTGTCACAAATGAGAACCAATAACTTTGGTGACAGAGAGTAAAGAAAAAAATTGGATCAATTCTTGAATGTGAAGTTATATGATGAGAAAAACCAAAGACTTGGGATCTAACACCAAGACACATTGGAAAAATATCATTAACAAAATAGATGCTAAGAATAGATGAATGAACATGGTCAAGTAATTAGAAATAAATCTAGATTAATATGTAAGAGGTACTCACAAATAAGGACAGTGCTTGGTCACATGATTTTTATATAGTCGTGAGAATGGAAGAATTAGGATGTTTTTGGCTTTCTGTCTCTGATGATTTCAAGGTGTATCAAATGGACGTGATCTCCTTCCTAAATGGTGACCCGGAGGAGGGAGTTTGTATGAATAAGCGAGAAGGTTTTCATTATCAAATAAACTAACTATGTTTATGAGTTAAAGAAATCTCTATATGGGTCTTAAAGCACCACGAGCATGGTATTCCAGGTTGGAAAAGTACCTTGAAATAGGTTCAGGAGAGTTGATAGTAATTTATACATAAAAATTGTCAGGGAAACAGTTATTAATAGTGTTTATATATGTAGATAATATTTGATGTACGTGGTTGTTAAAAGGTTTTGAAGATGAATTAGAATTGAGGATATCAATGAGATTAATTATACCTATGGAACTAAACCTCATCTGAAAGTGGAAGAATATTTATTCATAGAAAAATGCTGAAATGTATTAAGGGTTCAATGGAAGAATATAGCTATGTCCTTCCCATGACTATAGATGCAAACTGTATTAGGATGATAGATCATAGATATGAATAAATTATGTTTAACATTTGAAGTTTGTATATCAATAAACATGACTAGGATATAATGTTGTGAGTGGATAATTGTGAATCAATAATCTTGCAAAAAAATCAGCATGGCAGGAATCATTTAGACCTAGAACCAATTATGGACTATATTGTATGGAAGATGAAAGTTACTATTTACATATCCAGGATAACAGTTGATGACTAACGATTAATGAAACACAAGTGGTGGTGGTTCTATACCAGAAGAAGTCTTGGTGCTGTTGAAAGAAAACATCAAGTATCTTTAGCCATGGTACAACCAATACACTATGTACGACTTGTTACCTTACGGGTGATATTGAATGAAATAAACACTTCAAGACTTTGAAAATAAACTTAGGTGAGCCTATTCCTACCATTTTGACAGCTTTCGATTGCAATAAGCATGTCTAAAATCCCCAGTATTAAAACGAAGAGACCAAAGAGTATATGTTCCTAAAATATCACTTTCTTAGGAACGAAATGGACAAGAAGGTTGCTGCTGAATTATCGCTGTAAAGGAACAAATAATGAGCATATTTACAAGCAACAACTGAAAGCAAGTTAATTACGAAACAAATTAGGATAATTATCTACGGGTATATTAATATGAACTGAAAAGTTAAAAAAAAAAACAACAGTTGATGCCATTCATGAAGATACAGGATCAAAATGGCAGAAGAAGCTATGGCTTATATTTGCTAACGTTCAAGTAACCAACAAAACAGATCAAAAATTATCATAAAGTGTGAATTAATTATCGTGATATGATACGAAAACATATGGTTGTATCTTTAATGATTGCACAACACGATTATTTTATCATATACGTATAAACAAATATTGAATGAAAAAACTTTTAATATGGTGTCGTAGAATTCCTAAAGTATTGTTATTAGGTTATACATGAAGTTATTGATACGTTCTATGAAACAACTGATAAATGTCTATGAAAAAGTGAAGTTATTACTATTTTATGAAGAAAAAATAGCGCTCATATCAAGAAGAAGAAAAATTCTGTCTTCTACCCAAATGTCTCTTATGGCGAAAACAAATATGGTACTAAATCAAGCTAAATATTTTCAATCAAGACTATCGGTAGCGGTCAAGTTCTAGATCTAAACAGAATTAGGAAAAACCTTCAACAATGGCAACTACTATCATTAAAAAAGATAATCTTGTCTTATTCGCGACGATTTTGCTAAATCAATGGCTAAGGATCGCTAAAGATCGACATCTTAACGTTATCATTAGTTGAAATGTAAGTTTTAACACATGAAATGATCAAGTGAAAACTATTTAAAGGTCCTAACTAATATGATGACACAACGAAAAAACAAAGGAAATGTAACGATAAGTTATTAGGTTCAAAAGTATTTAGACACTAACAATAGTTATATAAAGTGGTAGTGGTAATTGGGATATATTAACTGACCATTTTTGAAATAATTGTCTTTGAAAATCAAACATTTTGTTTAATGTCATGGACATAGTATCCCAATTAAGAAGAATGAGGTTACCAACAGTATTTTATGCTGACAAAGAAATGTATTGGTATATAATTAAATACATTTGTTATATATTGTATTTATCCAATGTCATGTAAATGTTGAGTTTTAATACAAACCAGAAATTATCCACAGTCTTATAATGAAAAATAAACAGTTAGAGCACTAATATAATGATCATTAAAGACATGGGATCTAAATAAATGACAGGCAGTTGCCATTTATATTACTTTTAGTGTTACAACACATATATTATAGACATACATAAACCCCAGTCAAACAACTTTGGTTAAGAACCTGCTTAATGATTCCTTCACAGGGTCTACAAAAATACTGGTAGCCATGGACCCAAACATGCCTTTAATAACACAAAACCAGAATAGGACTACAAAACAGGAAATTAAAGGTGGTGCCCAGTAGGCTGCCCTCAGGACCACGTGGAAAGGCTCCGCCCCCACAGCGGCCCCAGTTAGCCCGGTACATGAGGGGCTGTGTCCCCCTCCCCACCCATGATGGCAAGTAGGCAGAAAAATTAACCACCATCACCCAACATTCTCCCACTTATTTGTTTTCTTTTCTGGGGCCTGGGGAGGAGCTTGGTCATTGAGGCCAATTATTCTTTGTTGTTTCTTATACTGAGAACTCACAGGTGTCCAGAACAAATGAATGCCATCACCTGCTTGTTCTTAAGGTGTCCATGCCCAGGCAACACTTGCTTCCTTCAGGCTGTGTCTCTCTTTCAGCGATATTGAACATCAATGTGCTTTGTCATGAGATAATCAGCAGGGTTCTTAACAGAAAATTACTTTAAAATATCCTGAATAATCATCTAGCCACTGTGCCAGCTATATGGACACAATCTCTTTGTGTTTTACTTCTGTGCTTGTAATTTGTTCTTATCATCCCTTATCTGTGATTGAAGAGCCACTGGACATCACTGTAATGTTGTTTGCACCTCAGGCAGGCTGTTCCCCTTGTGAGGTCTTGTGGCAGATCTCATTTGATCTGCATCAGCTTATGATGTCTGAATGCTAATCCTGATCTGTGCAAAATGCCTGTGCAATGTCTTCAATTCCAGCTAAATGTCCCGAAAACAAAGCACTCATCCAGTACTCCTTCACCAGGACGACCTGACACATATTACTCCCCATGATGTGGGTCATCAGGACTATGTTGCTCCACAGTCAAACTATTACTTACTGCTCTTTCTGGACCTGTGTCTCTTCATGTCTTGGGACAACATTAAATGAAACAAACTACCTCCAGACAGGCATTAAGGTTGCTGTCACATGTTGAACCTACACGATATAGTCTCGACATACTTCCTCTGGTTTAACAAGACTTCCTCTGTAGATCTCTTAATTTCACCCAAAATACAGTGCAGCTGAGATCACAACCTGGGTGGAAACAGTTGGGTTAACAATGACAGAATAATTCTCATGTTTCAATCTTATTCTCATCACATGGAATGGATATATACTTGATCTTAATTAATTTAAAACCAAACATAATGATCTTCTTATGGTGAAATAGTCCTGATATATGGGTATCAATTGATACCTTGTCACGTGTTGTTTGTGCCACAGACTTCTACAACCTGTTCCAGTTCTCACTTTCTTGCTTCATATAATCCTTGGTTTACTTCTTTATGAATCTCTCTTTGGATCTAGTGAAAGAAAAGATATGTTACTATGATATATTAAATAAATAAATATGGAATCAAGTAATCCTATTAAGTAATAGCAACGGAGAAAAAAACTCATAAAATCAGTTCTGGGCACAGGAACATCCTTTACTTCTGTGGGCACACGTTCACACATACATATGCAAACCATCTTCTTCACTTTCATTGTCCCAATGAGCTTAACTCCAGTAAACAACTCACCAAATTCATGCATGGTTTGTCTGGTGTATTCATCCATATGGCATATTGAGATTTTCCATCCTCTAAATCTCATCCTAGTTGAACTGTCATGGATATGATAAACACAATTCATGATGGACTATACTGAGTTTGCTTCTTTGCCAGTGTTGTAGCTGAGTTTATTGGCTCTTCATCTTGGAGTGTATACACCGACCCATGCAGGTCCAGTTCATCTCCTTCATCCAGCTCTATCCTTGGGTTCCTTTGGTAGGACTTCATGTGTAACATCTTTCACTTCTAAGCACCTCTTATTTGTCCTTGTTACGGGTTCCCAGCTTACCAACACTAAACATCCTTATACCAGCAAAGATGCACCTTTAGGTTGTCTCATGCATTCCTTTCTCCTTTAGAGCCATGTACATGCTATCCCCCATCCCGTACCCTTCCAGATGTGAAGAAAGGTTTCTTCGGTCCATACATACGTAACAGTTCTTATCCTTATGTGATGAAGGTGATCGACCTTGGGCTGTGATGCTTGCTCCAGGTCTCCTTTCACCTGTGGGTCTTATTCTAACACAGTATATGAAACCTTCTGCCTTTCATAGTTATTATCTTTCTAATTCTTCTTTAACTCTTTTAATTTGTATTAGTCTGGTCTTGTGTTCTCTGCCACTTCCTTTAAAAATTCATTTATTGCTGAGGCTCTGTATTCTGCTCATCATCAGCATGTACCATCTTCTTCTGTAGTTTTCCACAGGTATTAATCACAAATTTATCAAGGGCTTGGATTTGTTCACTCAAGAAATATACTTTAATTATTACGAAAGTCATCCTGAATAAAACATGGTACAGTTTGATCGTCGGGCCTTGCTTGGTCCAGCTTATATTTATTACTGGTTCCTTGTCTTATTTTATCTTTCACTTTGGAAAGAACTCTTTGAAT
This sequence comes from Pinus albicaulis, assembly GCA_034641835.2. NCBI lineage: Eukaryota > Viridiplantae > Streptophyta > Pinopsida > Pinales > Pinaceae > Pinus > Pinus albicaulis. The sequence goes on from CM076581.1 coordinate 1,017,719,667, forward strand.
TATTTCTTATTCATACAATGTGAGAAATCTGAAATCCAGGAAACAGTCAGACATGCCTGCCATTTCTGTACGGTGTCAGAAAAGCCTTCTCTCCAATGTGTCGGCTTTGATGCCTTGTTGGTCTTTTCTCTAAGAAATGGTTCATTTAAAACAAACATTTTAGAATAATAAGTTATTTTAATCAATATGATGCTATAAAACATATAAATTCAAATTAAGACAAATAATACAGAACATATAAGACTTCTTGCATTCTTTCTTAAATTCTTTTATTTTCTTTCTTCATCATCATCTTGTAGAAAATCAATTCTGACAATAGAGAATATGCGGTACCCGGAAAGTTCTAATCAACCCCACTTGCAGCTTGTTTGATTTTCCACGATAAACAGATTCTGGACTTCTGTCATCTGAAAGGACATCACCATATATTTCCTTTAGGGAAAAATATCTCACTGGGGTAAAGTGAGGATACTGGGTAAATCAGCACGTGTGATGCATGTGTATTTGAAGAAGAAGCCAAATACCCTCCCCTTCTCATCTGAGGTGGTTTTACTCTCTGAAGGACCTTGTCAGATCCTTTTCATGTCTGGGAAGCTTTCAGATGTTATTTTTATGTTTATTCACATTCAAACACACCTTCTGAACTTACGAGGAGATTTGAATCTCCCTCTAGTTGATCTCACCAAACCATGTTCTTCCATTTGCCAGGACCTTCCTGTTGTGAATGAGCATCTACTTGACCTCTGCCATTTAAAGATGTCACTTCCTCGAAGCAGGCGGGCAGAAACCATTATTCATTCAAATTGATTGTTGCTACCTATTTCACCCGTAACATTGTCTGCAGTGCGGTGAGAAACACAACAAGGCGATGCCTGTCTTAGCTAAATTTTAATAAAAACGTGGTTCGACTTACGATGTTGAAAGGCGTTGGGATGCTCTGCATTAAGTCTCATGCTTTTAAATGTCCTCGGATTGTGGCAACTTTCACGCAGGTGTGTCCACAGAAACATTTGGTTGTTCAAAGTCCCAGTTTTCATTCTGGTAGCGCTTCCCAGTTCATTCAATACGAAATGTAGCCACAGCATGTTGTCTTATTGAAATCCAGTGCCAGTCTTCATCGACATTCTTAGTTGGTTCCAGTACACAGGTCTGCAGTCCAGCAGTCTTGTCCACCGGCCAGATCTCTCTGTCTTGAACTACAACTCAAAACTACGACAGTAAATTTCTCTGGTCTGTCTTTGTATGTATGTTAACAACAAAAATGGTCACTTGGTCTCCCACTGCCTGGGGTCTCCTGGGGCAGTAGCCATCAACAATAGGCATTTGTAGCTTGGCTTGACTCAAAATACAAATAGGTTTAATATAGACATAATTCCATCTACATGAATCATGACACAAAAATAAACAATTTAAGAAACACTAAACATGGCAAATCATTGAGGTTGCCACCGGATCATTCAGGGCGTTGACTGATTTTCATTATCGCTATTTTAATTATTGCTTGTCTGTCGCCATACAGGCTTTATAATGATCATCAACCTGGGACCGAAACAACAATAATTCTGGCCGGATCTCTGAAAATACAGGCATTAACAAGTTCCTAAAACCGCTATGAAAAATATGCAAACCGTAATGATTACTACAATGAGAAATTAAGGAACCAAAATTTTTAGCGATTATTGCCAAGGACAAACAGAGGGGCATATACACACTTCTCATTTGATTCGCTTTAACAACGAGAACTATCATACCTCTTACATGGCAAAAATGGTGGAAAGAATATATTACGCCTTGGCAAATGTTGCACTGTTAGTTAAATATGGATGTTAAATATGTCGTAGAAAATGCAAATGATAATATAATTAATTGACACTAACACCAATCATTAATCAAGAACACAATTAATATGGTGTTATAAGATATATGTCAATTTTTTGATCAATGAAACATATTTAAAAAATTACAATAATTATGTTATCTGGTGGTGTTCCAAAAAAGAAAATATCAACAAAAAACAAGATGTAAATATAACTGAAAATGCTGCAGGATGCGTTTATGATATATGAAGCGAAGTGACAACATCTTTTTACATGCCCGATGCCTTTTAATAAAAAGAGAGCACCCGGTGTTATCCTCTTTAAACACCAGTCCTGTGAAGATTAAATATTTAGGTGCATTATGAAATTATTACTTACAGTGGAACCATAAAAATAACTCCAGTTCTACAAAGTCTGTTTCGTCAGGTGCGTTATAGCTAACAACATAATCTTTTATAGCTAACTGCGGAGATATTTGTCCTGCACTTGATACGCTGGTGATTTATGGTTTAGTAATGAATAATTCTTTTATTTTAATTGGTTCTGAAAATCTTCAAAACATATCTTCATGCGATTAGGTATATAATATCGTACGTCGTCATTTGTTCAATGTCTTGATGAATTTAATTCTATGCTGATGATTTTATGCATGTAACGATATATTGTTCGTCATGCCAACAAAAAAACCTCCGTGGAACCTAGGCATTAAGTTTTTTGGTTGATGAATTTACCACAAAATATCACTAAAACATACTTTCATCTAAATGGATGTTTTTTTGACAATTTTCAATTTTATAACGACGAAAAACCTGCAATTTGCTTATCCATGGTCATTTTTCGCTTGTGTTAATCAATATGATATACTTAGTGTCATGTTCCGTAGTTAATTGGGGGCAAGTTCTTTTGAAGAAAAAAGCACATAAACATTTGAAGAACAAAGCATGATGCTAGTACCTCTTTAACTTTGTTGGTTCAATTGTATGGTATGGTTTGGTTGGGGTGAAGCGAGTTGATACAGTTATCGCATGTCATGGGTTAAGCGCATACTGGTCAATGGACATTTAATTTTCAGTAATTATTTAATCCAAATGATATAGGCTGATGCAAGTGGCAACAGAGACCACCTAAAAGTGAAATGACTTCAAAAGCAAAATATTTATAATTTAACTAATTAAAATACAACTTACATAAATATATATAAGTTATAGAAAATTTTTAATATTATTATAAAGATGCATATTAATTAGTTTTCTAGAAATTTAAAGTTAAATATATTTATTAATTTTTCATTTTTGTTATAATTTTTTTTTTCCAAAATCTGTCGATTATAAATGTTAACAGATTTATTAAAAAAATATCAAATTCAACTATTTTTACTTATTTTTGTATATTAATTATATATATATATATATTAATAAGTTTATATTCGTTTATTTATACATTTGGAATTTTTTAATACAATTTCTTATAATATAGATTTTTAGGCTAAGTTTTGATACCGTAATTATTTGATAAAATCATTGTTTTTATGTTTTTTCTTCTTTTTTTCATATTGTTTAATGATTATCTTTTAATTTACGTTTGTTATTCATATTTTTTAAAAATATTTTAATTTAATAGCAATGTTTCTTCATTTTTTAAAATTTGTTGAATCAATTTCTGCACTAGCTTTATACCTTGGTGTTTTATTTAAATATTGATGAAGGAAAAGTTGATAAAGTTGCAATTGATTTGTAACATAATGGATTATTTACTATCTATAAAATTCAACAAGTCATTGTTGCAACTGCAATTCTCTTATCTAAATGCTTTGTCTCTACAATACCTTCAACGTGATGCCAATGCGGTAACCTCTCGCACCATTTTCATAATTATAAAATTCTGATACAAATACTTCATCTCAATCATAGTTTAATTGGATATTTTCGCTGAAAATTTTCACCGGTTTCAAACTTTGCCATCAGGAAAATAACATCAGTTGCGTGATTTGGGACAAGTTTCACACATACCTGCCAATTGTCTTTAGTTGCTAATTACATTACAATTTGTAGCCATCCTAGCTGATGATTCTGACTTGGCTTCTGAAAAGAAGTGGTTGCGTTGTATCAAATCCCAAGAAAAAAATTAGGAAAGGTAGTGCCCATTAAGGAAAATATTATTATAAATATAACTTAAATATGAAAAATATTTTAACATAAAAAATAAAGTCCCTTTAATTGAAGTTCGTAATAATTTAAAAATTCACTAATTATGGTTGATATATTAAATATTTAAGTTGTTCTTGATGATTTCATTTGTGTTTTCTTTGATTACATTAGCACTACATAGCCATCACCTTGTTGTTCATTGTTATGGAGTTCTCAGGTGTATGTGTATACGCTAGGTTTTTCACATGATGGAGGTGCATTCATCATTTTCAAATCAACATCAACCTTTACCTTATGAACATTAAAAAAACAAACCCTGAAACACAATCTAATCATTGTTAAAACATGATGCATAAATATGAATCAGCTATGTAAACTCTGGTAAAAAATGAATTATGTATTTTAAAACATACAACAAACATAATTAAGTTTAGATGTGGGCGCTACAAAGAGCTTAGGTTTAATGTTATTTATCATTGGTTTATTGATGAGTTCATAATTCTTGTTGATAAATTTTGGTCGCTATAATAACTCATGAATATATATATTTGATTTCCTACTGATTGCTTTCTCTTTCTTGAATTTTCCTTCGATATTCTTGATTCTAAAAAAAAGCCATTAACGAAAAGGTGTAAAAATGTCTCAATCATAGCGATGAATACGTTATGGGTCAACTTTCCTCTCATTTCCAAGGATCATAATAGTGGTAGATAATTGGTTTAAAGGTAGTTGTGATGAGGTAGGCGTAACTCATTACTCAGTCTCCATTCATGTCCTTTGATTACACAGAACTGCACCACACTTTAGCCTCCACATTACCGCTTGTTTATTTCCATTTCTCAGGCATTCCTTATATGCACTTAGGTTTTCACATGATTGGGTAGGATTTCATCATAACTGATGTAGTATACCTGCCACAAATATCAACAAAAAAGAGCATTATGATCAGGCATTAAAGCCAAACGTAATACAAATAATCTAACTATAAACCCTAACTGAATGATGTTCTTTGTTGTTTTGCCATTGTATTTTATTCAGTTGGATTGAATCGCGGATATTACTGAAAAATTGCCTTTAATGGCAACATCCTTTTTACCTTTTATCATTAGTGCTTGCTCAATTCACCCCAAAAATGGGTTAATTTCTAGATCTACATACATCGACCTTATAATTCACCAAGTTCACAACGCAAAAATTGATTATTGTCAATTCGATGATGATTGCTCTTGAAGGAAAAAGCAAACATTCAGTAGATATCAACAAGAAGAATTGTTTGTAATTTTCTCCCAGAGGATGTACTTATTTCTATTTGACGTCCATGTGCAGGCTAAATTCAGTGCACCTATTCTTATCATTGAAAACGAATATTAAAAACCTCAAAGAAAACATCAACGGTTTGGGCATATCACAAGTTACTGGTTTCAAGAGAGAGGTGTTACAATAAGATCTATGGATTAGCTGAACGGAAAACATTTGAATGATACAACTATTCATAACGTCATGTCTTCAATACAGCAACTATTAAACACAATTGTTTCTTCTTCTTCATTGGCTATCGTCTAGTTGTCGTATTGATAGCTCTAAATTAAAATCTAAAGATTTTGAAGTAGTGCAGGTATCACTTAGGAGAGTCTTTCTTAAATGGATCATGATTCTAAACATGATATAAATAATAATAATGATGATGAAAGTGAACGGATTTATAGTACTGACTGATTGCGTCAATTCTCTGGAATTCCAGGAGGAAAAAGAATATAGAAGTTTGAACAACTAAATGCGCTCTATGGTGAAATAACGCGATTGTCATCATTTAACTGTATTTCTTGTGCGTTCATGGCATACTAAACAATACCATGAATTTTGACCTTACATATTTGAATACCTAAAGTCTACATGACCATTTCTAATTTTCGTATTGACTTTTAATTTAATAAGCCTATATTTCATAGTCGTACGGTGTCATTTTTATTAACGTTTTTATGCCTTTATGTTATATCATCAACAATAGGTGGTCTCTCTTGGCATTACATCCTAAAGTCTGTACATGTGCATGATACCCTTAAAGTGTATTATTATTCTACTAATATGATTACCAAATATCAAACACAGAGTCTTCTTCTAATTTATGACATTAATGGTCTGAGATAATGCTGAATGATCTCTTCTTTAGTGTGAATGATATAACATCTCCTTGCCAGGCACAAAACACACTGTGTATGCTGATCACCCATGACAGTCCATAGTTCTTTTAATGTAGATCTATATAGGTTGTTTGTATGGATGATCCTCTGTTGCACTCAATGATACCTTCTTCTAGTACTCTCATACTTAGCTGCAAAACACAGGTTATTTCTGTCTGAATCCCTAGTTGCTTTGTAATGTGAGATACGCTCGATTCTTTAAATGCAGATAATCCTGGGCATCTCATACAAACCACAAAGAACAAACACAACAAGTTAAAAAATCACTTATTATAAATTAACATATTCATATAATAAAAAACCACTAAACATGTTTATACATATCCTTCAATTCTTTGGTTGTCTAGTTTTATTTACCTAATGTGAATGTAACAGTATAATGTTTACTTTGTTAGTGACGTGACAATATAATCCTCTGGATTATGCGGTGGGTTGGCTTAATAGGTCAAAGTTAAATTATGGCGGTGGTGAAGATTCAAGGCCAAAGATGTGATCAGAGTTAGGTAGTCTAGAAAAGGTAACTTGTCTTCTACATAGCAGAATTGAGAAAATATAATAGATTTATAAGTTTTCAAGGAGATAGCAGGAATGAACCATAAATCTGATGCTCAGCTCATGGAAATTAATTCTTATCTTAATGATGTTCATTTTTTCTTATCTTAATTATTTTATATAACTACAAAAATGAATATAAATATTTCATATCAATGGTGTATAATGAAAAATAAAAAATAATTAATAAAATTCAATTATAAAAAAAATAATTTTCTCGGAGGATTAAAGTTAATTTAAATACGCATTTAACTTTATGTGTTACCATGGATACACATTATACTTAGTTTCTAACTTATGATATGCATTATGTTTATTTTTTGACTTATGATATGCTGTATATTTTAGAAAGATGATGTGAAATCAAAGCCATTAACTGTAGTAGCTACACACCGGACATGATGAAAGGCCGATAACCTCCATTATCCATTCTGTTGCAGAATGCTAGTGTATAAAGGGATAACATTACCCTTTCAGGGTAATTGGTATGGTAACTTGTGTGTACAACACCATGCAGGTAGACATCATAACCCTCCATTGATAAATCTTGATTGTCAGGATTTGTAGTTGTTTAAGCCATGGTTAATTCAAATCACAGTGATAATAATTTATCTCAAATATGCTTTTTATGGTTTTTAGCTGATTGTTTGAATTTGAATAGTTTTAGCCATTAACATTTATAAATATATTTATAAAAACAATATTCTTTCTTTTAGAAACATTTCTTAATAATATATATATAAATATATATATATATATATATATATATATATATATATTTTTCTGAAGATAGTTCTTAGTTTTTATGTTAAAAATTTTTGGCTTGAATGCTTTAGATGAGTTTATAAAGTTGGAACCCAGTCAGGTTTTTATCCCATTTTATAGGCTATGTTATTAGGATGCTAATATGCGATGCTTCATACATTTTAGTATTAGAATCTATCCTCCAAGATTTTCCCTAGCTTATGGGATACAAACAAAATTTAACAACAAATACTGACAAAATATGAAGACAGAAACTAAAGATGGAATCTACACTCTTCATCTGTCTCTGGAAAAATTGTGACAGAGATGAAAGAGCAACTTTAAATGGCTTTGAAGTAAATGTATTGGCCTGCACAAGCATGGAAGAAATTTAACACTTTGAAGAATTTTACAGGTTTTAATTTATTTATTTTAATCTTGCTAACGGAAATTAATTGAAGACAATGTTGTTCATGATAATTTCCAACAAAAGTTGAGGTAATAGGCTTCATTAAGCTGTTTTGGTGTAATTGTTATTTGAAATTCTTGAGGCTAGCAACTGGCAAAGTGGCATCCCTATTTTGGGAGGTGTTTAGTATTGTGTTATTTAGAGCCTAAGCTGTCCTCCAATGTTTGCCCTCGATTCTTGTTCGGCACCTCCCGGCTTTAGGGTTATAGGCACCGCCACGTCCGGCTAAATAACAGGCACACTTTTGTTCAAACAGGAAAATCATTCCTGCATTCAACTAACTTTTGTTCTTTATTGGTCCTAATCACACACCGACCCGGAAAAATTCAAGTTGCATCACCACCCCGCTCCAGATACGGGAACCAGTTTTTTTATCATTTGTCTTTTCAAATCATCTTTCCATGGAGCTCTCGATCTTGCCACAATTTAACAACGTTTACTTTTTACGGAAAATTACTCTTAAACTGTTCACATTTGAAATTTCAAACAAATAATCTTTGGTAAGGAAAGGTCAAACATTCTAATCAAATAGTTCATTTTGAGAATTATCTAGGATAACTAGAAAACAATTAGCAAAATGAATGCAAATCAGAAGAGATTATAATATTCATTTCTAAAAATCACTAGGCATGTCTCCCCAAAATTTGTTTTAGCTAAATTCATAATCTAACGCAAGATGGTGGTAGTTGTCTCCATTTCCAAAGCTACATCAAAACTTCAGGGCCTTGGAATCTCAGGCACACCTATTAGCCTGTCTCTGTTAAATACTCCTTTATTCACAGCATGAAACTGATGTGAGAAAAACCATATTTTTAAAATGTTCTTTTAGCTGCTCATTCACTTTCCAAAATCACTTTAGACAAGGTAGGAACGTCTTGAGAATTTCACTTAAACTTCCCAGCATGTCTGCGCCATGGTACTTGGCTCCCAAGGTGAGAGCCCCACCTTCTCTTCATCTCATATACTCTAGCGTGGATAGGGACCTTCATACCCAATTTGTCAGGTCTTTCTCAGGAGGCTTATTCCAGCTGATGGAACCTGCGGGTGTGCTTCAATTCTGTTGACTGCCCTTCATACCAATGTCTTCATGTCGGCAAACAGAGCTACAACCTTCAAATTTCAAGCTCTTGAGTTCTTGGGTATCTGCTAAGAAGACCTCAAAATTCCTGATCTTGTCTTCCAAAATTCTTATCAAATTACCATTTCATAAGATCATTGGCAGCATTAGATCAAGGATGCTTCTTCTAACTTGTGCAATTGGACTAATAGTGGGAAGAGTGCAGCTAAAACCACCTTTTCATACATAACAACAAAAATGTTTCTTCTGAAGATTTTGAACTGTCTGGTTTTGGAAAATTTTCAAATAATCTCTTTTAATTATAATGTTTTGATTATTAAATATTTGGAAGTTCAGGTCCTTCCAACAGCAGCTTGATGACTTTCTCGGTGATATGAGGCAGATGTCCTCATTTTCTTCTCTTGAACAATAATTCTTGTTTTTGAGGATACGGATAAGACTAAAAAATAGAAGATTGAATAAATAATTTATTTGAATGAGATTTAATCATGTCATTCATGAGATTATTGTTGTGAATCTGAGACTTAGTCTTAGTTAAATTTCTCTATGGTAAAAACTAATCCTTTTAATGGGATGGAAGATAAATGGGATAAGTGGACAGTTCAGCGGTGGAACTAGTATTGTGGTGGTTACCTAAAAACCTTCCAGTAGTGATCCCATTATAAATATAAACATTTTCCCTCATTTGCCTTTTTATAGTAGCTAGGTATCTTAAAAGTTATTTTAAACTTGTATGGAATAATGAGAGAACAGCCTTATGTGAGAATGTAAATAGTAATATGGATTTATGTTAAATATCTAGTGTTGAGCCCATATCCTTGGGTCCAGTGCTTTTAATTAAAACTTAAATAGGAGGCACTGGACAAAGAAGACAGAGAGGGACATAGGTATTCCCCTCTTATGTGACTAAAAGTCTATAATTCTTAAATATTGAAGAAAGTGATCTAGCTCAAGGTGGCAGAATCCAGCTAATGAAATAAAGCCCAAACCAAACAAACCCCTTGAATAGGCATTGCAGAAACAGTCAAAACATTAATGAATCTGGATCATACCATTTCATGCTGTTTTATTTTTATGGTGGTCATATCTTGCATGAAAGTTATGTTATCCACAATATGCCTCCCATGAACAAAATCACTTGGTTTTGGTTGTCTTGGTGGAAAGTACTTTAATCTGTTGTTGTCTATATAGTTATGTCAGTTTATAACCTATTTGTGAAAATGAACAAGGCCATGCTTCATCCATGTAGTCTGTGTGAAAAAATGGAAGTTGATCTTTTACTTTTAAAATTTTAATGGACAAAAGACTTAAGATATTTATGGAATCCTTTCTTTATTTTTAATAAACAGGTAAATCTACTTTGCATTATAAAACCATCAGGGCAGAGAGCCTTTAAGATCTGAAAAAATATACCATTTAATTCTTGAACTCATCTGAAGGTTATCCTGGAAAGACACATCAAGTTCAGTTGACCAAACTATTTATTATTGTGGTCTTTAACAAAATATGTGAACAAGCACTGCATGTGGGTTATGGAGTCTTCCTTGATTTCTAGGTAGGTTCAAGCTTCTTGCTTGGGTTATTTATATGAAGAAGAAGTATTATCTCCTTCTGGCTAAAAGTGAACTCTGCTCTTATAGATTAACTGAATCTTCTTAGTTTATGAGATATAGTTGAAGCTATTTATGGCTTGGGGTTTATTTATGGAAGAAGGAGAGTCTTCTGTCTCACTTTTTGTGAATAAGTTTTTGTCTTAAAGTGCTATAATACAAATAGGCACAGACTTTTCTTTATGATGACCTCCCACCTAGAGAGCTTTATAAGTTTCATATTTATATGATGGTGTTCAAGTTTTATAAAACACTTCTATATTTCACTAGGATAGGCGAGTTTACATTGAATTTTAGGAAAATTATCTTCTCGCTTTTCCTCCCCAAACAAAAGTGACCACTAATGAAGCATCCTCCAACTTTCCTTCTGCTTCTGTCCATAAGAGGTCTGGATTCTTGTTACAGAGCTAGCTTGAATGATTCAGACTCAATCTCCTTTAGAATTGACAATGTGATTATGACAAACTTATAATTAAAAACCCATTAGGAGGACTAAATATAGCTAATCTAGAAGAAAGGAAAAGCTTTTAATTCACAAATCTAATAATCTATTTTAATATATACAGCAGGCTCTATTTGATCGCAGTGTACTTCTGTATTTGGTGATGTCAGGCGGTCCAATGCGATGAGGTCCTCTTGTTCCTGTAGGATCACTGTTTGATACTTCCCCCTTCTCAAATGGAAGTAAGGTGGATGGAGTCACCAAGCAATAATAATAACAAATTCTCTACACAGATGAGTTGGGTCAAATTTTGACATGCCTTCTTCTCCCTGTATTCCACTAGTAACATACACATTGAAGAAACATCCTGTGTAAATGATCATGATCTGCAAAACAGCAATAGATTTTTTAATTTCAATATTCAAAATGTCCCTTGGCCTTATTCAGAAAGAGTCCCTGATTTGTCTGACTCTCCATTAAAACCTACTCACCTTTGTTCCAAAATTATTACTTATTTGGAGGAAGTCTTTATCCTCCATTTTTATTCTGGATTAGAAAAATATAGGGCTTCTATCCTTATTAGGCTTCTTACGGCTTCTTCTTTTGACATACCTTTATTTTGCGTTCAAGGAGACAACCTTCATCACTTACTTTTTGGGCTTGATGGCTCCCTTTGGAGCCTGACCTTGATTTCTTGTCACCTTGGTTGCCAATGGTTTCTCTAGGGGCAAAATTTGTTTGCCTAAAGTTTATCTTTGTAAGTTCTTGCTCTCTCTTCTCCCATGATGACATTCTTCCTCTTGTCGATCTTTGAAGCCGTTTTATTGTGATTCCCCTATCTCTCCTTCACTCTCTTGTTTCCTCGTGACTCTTATTCTTCCTGCTGAGCCTACGCATTATTTTCCTTGAGCTTTTAAGGCACTTTTCTGTCCTTGCCTCAAGTACGAAGGTGTCCCTTTCTAGGGTCACTTTCTTTGCATTTCAACCTCTTTAAATTTTCAAAATTAAAGGAAGTTGAGCTTGGGCCCAAATTGTTCTCTTGACCCTTTGAAGGAGGGTTTGATAGTAAGGAAGTAAGGTGGTTTCCTTCCTTTTATGGAGCTCGAGAGGGTTTTTGAGCTGTTAAGTGAGACTTTGTTCTCTTCTGCTTTGCTTCCAACTTCTCTTCTTTCCCTTTCTTCTCCCACCTCTCCATTACTAAGACGGCTCTTGTGGTATGTGTTGTTGCCATTTAGCACTTAAAGGAAGTTCTCGCAATGGTACATAGTCCAACTTGACATTGATTTTATTGCCTGGAAGTCCCACCTCTGGATACGACCTCGACACGGTTAAAACACACTCATATTAATCCTTATTATTTTCTCGATATATGAATTTTCATTGCGTTTCTATGTACGTAAAAAACTCCCAATTCAAAAAATGCTGCTTTGGAAGATTGAGCACCCCCATCGGAATGGCCGTGACAACATCCTGTTCTTTGGATCCATCCGTCCATTTGTTCCAAATCGAGCCACGGTCCCCGCAAGTAAGGCCCATTCTATAATCTATCTTTGTCCTCCTTTGAAATAAGTTAAAGGAAAAGCCTCTCCCAAAAGTAAAGGTAACACGTTAACAAATCCAACGGTCCCCGATTTTTGAAAACCGGTCTCCATGGTTTTGGGAGGTAGAGACGAAAATCGTATTTGTCCTGGGGACGATTAACGAAGCAGGCGCTTTGAATGGAATCCCCTCCTGGCGGAAGGATACGGTACAGTATCATCCAACTTTTCTAAACTTGGTGACTTCCGATTTCTTCTTTTACTTAAACAAAAACTAGCAGAGTTTAAAAAGCACTGTGCGGTGGGGGAGGGATAAGGGGAGGGCTGAGACAAACGGATGTCCATGGAAAATTTGCAAGGGCGCAACCCTAACACAACAAGCAACGAATTTGTTATTTCTCTTGGTAATGAAAAAAAATTATAAAATCTATATTAAAAACTAATTTATCTATAATTTATCCATAAATAAAAAATAATTATTTATAAAATTAAATTACTTTCATACATTCTTATTTTTCCTTTCCTTTACTAGTTTGTAAGTTTCCAAGATTGAGAAAAAAATATAATTCTAATTTCAATTTTACTTTCTATTTTTTTTTTTCAACTTTCAATACACCATCCTCTAGCTACTTTTTGTTAAAAAAACATATTACAACATCTATCTATTTCTGTTTATAAACATCCAATAATATCTAATGATTAAATATGAAAACTTTTGATATAATATGATTTACTAATTAACCATCTATCTCGAAGAATTAACCTAAAATTAATCTACCGAATTAACCCCTTCAACTTGAGGCGAATTGTTAAGGGAGTTGTTTATGTAGCCATAGGAATTGTTTGGATGGCCAAAATTGGTCGGAATTCGGGTAATTTTTTTTTTAGAAATCTTTCAATAGTAGTGTTTGAATAATGTTTTTGATGGTGGAAATGGATTCAGTACCATCTAAAATCTCTAGAGCACCCAAAATATTGAAGTTTGATAGCTATAACCTAAATTTACAAAAATCCCCGCTGAATGAATTCAATGATTTTCAGAGAAAAAGACAATCTAGTTAGACTACTGCATAGCATTCAAACTGAATCAGACAATTTTAGGCATTTTTTTTCTTCGGTCGAATTTGGTAACTATAATTTTAGGTATTTTTTTTTGAGAGGTTCGGTCGAATTTGGTAACTGAGATTTAAGCTGAGCGCTGGGAAGTGATGGTAATGTGCCTTGCATTGGCCAGAGGTATTGCGTTAAGAGTAAATTAATGGAGGGTCAAGGAAGGGAGCAAGTTAAGATGGAAGGCCGTGCTAAATTTCTTGTGGAAAAACTGAGTTCAGGGCTCCTGGAAAAGTTGAAGGAGGAAGTATCGGTAGTTGTTCAATTCAAAGAAGATTTTGAGTCGATACATCACGAAGTTGTTTGTATTAAACTCATGTTGAGTGACGCCGGGGAGCAGACGCAGTCGCAATCAATGACCAATTTGCTGCTAAACGGATATTCTCAGCAGGGCGATCGATCTAGTAGAGCATTGCGAGGAAGTGGAAGTGGACAAGTACACTGCGTAAGTGATTTTAGCTTCCCACCATTCGATGCACCATGGTCTGATATAAAGCAATTAGTTGATCGATGTTTAATATAAGATTTAAGGTTTGATAGGGTCGATATGGATGGACCCTTATGTAGAGTCTATTTTCCAAACCAGTAACTAAAATTTATAGGGTGGATATTACAAATTTCATAGAGATTGATTGATTTTTGCAATATCCTCTGAAATGCAGTTTGGATCCAAGGTATGATATTATGAAGAGTTTGAGTTACATTAAAATTAGCAAGTAAGAATTAATTTTCCAAATTAGTAATTAGGATCTCCAGAGTGAAAAAATATTGTCAAAAACAAAATTTCTTTCAGTTAAAATATTGTCAAAAGCAACATTTCTTTCATGGTTTAGCTCAATCAGCATCTCTCAACGAAGATAAATGCTTGTGAAAGCCCGGAGAAAATATAGCAGAGCTGCCAGTGGCAGAGTGTAAAGACGTGCGTAGAATTTCACAATCAGAATCTCTCAACGAATATAAATGCTTGTTGAAGCCCAGAGAAAAAATACCAGAGCTGCCAGTGGCAGAGTGTAAAGACGCGCGTAGAATTTCACAATCAAGCAACCCATCAACTGTTCAGGCCTCCGCATTTTATCGTTATCTGAGAACAACAACCTCACATCAATTTGCCCAAGATTTTTTCACAGGCTCAAATATCTGGGTGTGTTAGATTTAAGCAAAACTGGCCTCAGGTCATTGCCTAGGTCAGTTGGGAATTTGAAACGCTTAAAGTTATTTAATGTGTAACAATCTTTTCCAAAGTTTCTGTGTGTATTAAATTGGTGAACTATGCTTTGATATTACTTGTTGAGATTTATACTTGTGGTTACATCAAAATTAACTGATATTAGTTAATTATTGCATTTTTAGAGATAAGGATATATCAGAGGAAGTAGTTAGTCAATGTTACTATTTTTTATTTCGAATGTGTATTAAATTAGTGATCTGAAAATCACCATTGGATTAGTATTAGTTCCAAAAAAAACTAGCGATTAATTTATATAAAAACATATTAGATTGTTGTTTTATCCAATGTCTAACAATATAAAAATTTAGAGTCACATTAACGTTGAACCTGAAAGGAGTTGTATGGAACACGAAACCAGCAACCGGTACCTACGAAGTTCAAAGGCACTTCGACTCTCCTGCAGTACCCATCAACATCAAATCATGCATGTGGATGGACGGATTGCAAAGATTTGACCAACATGCAACGCCTGTCAATAACGTTCAACAGGGACACAATATTATCAAAAGCGTTTGGGGAGCTGCGGATTTGGTCGCCCATGAGAAAGATGCAACGCCTCTCGTTGCAATACTAGCTTTTTGGTGATGGGCGCTGCCGCGTTCTTCCTTCGGCCCTGGGGTCATGGACCGCCTTGAAAGCCTTCGTCTGCACAGCCTACTGGTTCCCCTACTTGCTGATGGATGGACCTTTTCGGATATCATCTTCAGAACCTCAAGCGTCGTGATGACACATATGATGGAGATTACTATAGAGGGATCGTAAAGATCCCTAATTTGAAAATGCAACTTTTTTTGAGCAACAAAAAGCTAGTTGTGTTTAGTGTGATTTAAAAAAAAAAATTTGGTGGATTTTTTTGTCTAATTTTTTTAAAATTTGACAGGAATTCAGTGAAAACAGAAATTTAATGGGTAATCTTGCACAATCAAACTGTCCTAGAATTTTTTTAGAGTGCTGAATTCATATATACAGTTAAAAAACCAATTTAAATAACATAAATTAAGATTTCACTTCAATTTTTTTTCATAAAAAGTCCAAAAAATCTCATTAAAAACAACTCCAAAATGAATCAAATTTCCCTACACATACAATAATACACAAACAATAAGAGTAGTCCCTCTTTTATTGATCTCATAAATTTGATTTGACTTAATTTCAATTAACTTTGTGAAAGGTATTTAAATTTTTAAATCTACTAACTGTTCAAAATAACTTCACATACACACGCTCTAAATTCATTTTTTCTTAAAATATAAGTTAAGTCACTCTCCAAATTTACAATTTCCAGCACCAAAAACATTTATCAAATTAAAAGAACTCAAGATACTGTGGTTCATATTCCAAATTCCCGCCATTTTATTTGTAAAACTTGTGAAAAGAGATGGTCGTTCCAAAGAAACTAAGAGGAAGGAGGTGCAGAATAAAATTTGCTTAATAAGTGAAAAAACAAGAACTTGAATCAAGAGATATACCCATTAATTAATGAAAATAATGAAAACGCTAAAAGAAATCATATGATAGTGTAGGGTTTGAATTCTAATGATAAGTGGAAAAAAGAAGAAGAGATTATTTTGTTTTCATGGGTCCGTATATTATGGAGAGAAGGAAGGAGGAGGAGGAATAAGAGGGAGGAAGAGTTTCGAAGTGGTTGATTGGAAAAAATATTTGCTATTTGAAAATAAAAAAGGGTTTCGTTTATCAAATCGCAAGGGCAGAGGAGGTCAAATTCAAGTCAAGTGAGATTATACTCAATGTGTTTGTTTTTGTTGGTTTATGTTGTGGAATCATTGAGGTCAAATTCAAGTCTAAGTGAGATTATACTCAATGTGTTTGTTTTTGTTGGTTTATGTTGTTGGTTTTTGTTGCCTACGTAGATATGGGATGTGCCCAAGATCCCATCATTTCTTCCTAATCAAGGTCCAAAAGTATTTCAATTAAAAGTTTTTCATACTATGGACTATTCAATTTTGGATGAAAGGAGTGCTTATGAGTAGAGTTGTAATTATTAGATTATAGAAGTCAACAATGGATTTTGTTGTGGAATACACTAAGGAAAATCAAGGTAAATTGTTAGACAATCCAAATGTTATAGGAGTTGTGTTTCTCATTCATACTGTAAAAATTTGAATAATAGATTACTTATTCAATGGTATTTCCGATCACACACTATTTTTAGCCTATGCATAATAAGGTAATCTCTTCTACCATTGATCATCACATGTGGAAATAAAATCAATTGCATGCACACATTAAAACCATAAACCATCACACATATGAACACAGTATTTCATGGGAAAGCTTAAAGCTGAAAACCCCAACTATCTGTATATTATACATGTCATGGAGATCATGTAACAATCATAGTACAAAGCTCTTTGCAAGCTCTCAGCACTACCTCACTTGCTACACACTATCAAGCTAGATCTAGCAAAACTCATGCTCCAACCTTTTGCCACTTGATAGCCAACCTCTATTGCATGTTTCAATGCTATGGGATGGCCTCTTTATATAGATAAACCACCAGCCTAAACTGTGCAATCCTCATGGTCTTACTCCACCTATCTGTGTGTTGCAAATAGCAACAGTATAGTCACAACTGATAGTTAACCTGCTCTTTCACCTATTCCTGCACTGGTTTCCACTGAAACTGTCCATGCACTGAAGTTAACTGATGTATTCTTTAGTTGATTAATGAGTATTTAATTAGTGAATTAATTAATAATTAATTCACACCACTCTCACTAATTGTATCAATTAGTTTAACTGAATACAAATAGCTCAACTATGTTTAGATTAGTTAAACTGAACACAACTCCATTAACTCCTCAATCAACTCCACCAAACTCTGTCACATGAGTTCTAACTGAAGTCCTCCATGCATAGCTCCACTAAACCCTAGGAATAGCGTAATTCCTTCTGTCAGCTGCATGTGCCACATCCAGGCATCAAACTGAAGTGCTCCAAGAGAATAAGATAATGTTTAGAGTCTAAATATTATTAAGAGCTAATAATATTTGACATCCCTATTTTTAGACTGACAATCTAAAAATAGATTCTGCCCAATATGTCTAAAAATAGAAGTCCATATTTTTTTCCAACTTCACCAACCCTCCACAAATAGCATCCTGCAACTCATAGAATCATGATTCACATGTCTAAAAATAGACATAGTCTAAAAATAGACTTTGCGCCAAAAATAGCCTGCGGGCCCACTTAGTGAAGGCAACTCCTTTCCAATAAGCTCATCATCTTATTGCAATCTCAACACATACAACAATAGGGTTATTAATGGTTGCTTTCTAATTCTTGGACAAAGGAGGTGTCTATCCTTGTACAATTGTCTTCAGAAGAGTGCACTATACAATTCCTTCTTACAAGGTTTGGAGACTCCTCTTGTCACTGTTGGAATTTTACTCCCAACCACCGCCATGAATGAGAAGTAGCAGCAGGCCACAATTTCATAAATTTTGTCGAGAGAAGGAAAATCAAAGATTTAAGAAGCCAGAGGCATCTTCACGCAATCCACGCAAAAAATCAATAGAGTACCCGAGCCTTAAACTCTGCGTTTATTTCCATCCACTACATTGACTTACTGTTTGCCCGCACTTCGCCGCTCGCAACTTTTATGGTTTACCCATGAGCCTTTCCATTGTTAAGTTAAATCTCCGCTCATGCGATATCAGCGGGACCCACATATCCTTATTGCATCGCATTTTCCACTATCCTTTAGTATTTGGCTTACCGCACTTACCTTTGTTTACCGCCTGCATACCGCACATCGCAACATTTATCACTTATCGTTTAAACCCACAACGAAACTTATTTCTTTGCCGATGCGATATCAGTGGGACCCACCTAAACCTTTACCGCCCGCAAGATCGCACTTCGCAAGATTTCCCACTTACCTTTTAAAGCCGCCCACAGAGCGCACTTCACAAGTTTTACCTTTTACCCTTGTGCCACTTTGCAAGTTATTTTATTTGTTTTGTGATGTGATATCGCTGTCGCATATCGCAATTGAAATCTTTTAAGTTTTTTGCTGAACCACCTGCAGGCTATGTTATTTTGGGTGCGATGCGAACAAGTGCCACATCACTATCGCACATCGCATCTCGCAAAGTTTAAAGGATAGTGCCGAAAGTTAAATTTTGAAATCACCGAATTGTGCGAATGCGATGTGGACCAAAACCATATTGCATAAAATTTGAGATCCGCCAGTCTATGAGTTTGAATGTGTTTTTACATGTTTTTCATGTATAAACCAGAATACGGGGTGTGTACCGATTTAATGATGAAATGGGTCTTTTGACGGGCAAGGACAAATGTTTTTTGAATGTCTATTCAACATTGAATTTGCATTAAGTAGAATTAGGTTTTACAAGCTTCGGCCGTTTTGTATGAGAAATTTAAATTCATTTTTTTTTTTGAGAGAGAGTGAAGGAATAGAAAACATCAGTTTGTTCCTCTCTTGTGTATTACGCTGCCTGTGTGTATGACTGTTTAATTTCCGCAATTTGTTGTAGTCTCTATGTTGTGGGGAAACACATTTCCTTTGTTTATTGTATTCAGAAATTGCAACATGGTATTGGAGCAGGTCTAGGCTCTCAGTAAAAGAATAATCTCTCTTTACTGAAGAAGCTATAAGATTGATTTGAGAAGCAAATTTCTCCAGCAGTGAGAAAACTTCTGTTTTACACAGTCAAGAGGATTGTTTGTTTAACACAGTCATGATGGCATCAACATGCACAAGCCTGAGAAATCCCCAACTACCATAATTTAATGGGAAGAACTATGAATATTAGGATATTATAATCAAGGCCCTATTTGCTTCACAAGATATATGGGAGTTGGTGGAAAAAGGTTTCCAAGAACCAGCAGACACAGAAGCGTTGGCTGCTTTGACAACAACAAAAAGAGACTTGTTGAGAGATAATAGGAAGAAGGACTCCAAAGCCCTCTTCTATATCTTCCAAGTAGTACACTAGAATATTTTTCCAAGGATTGCAGTAGCAACAAAGTCTAAGGAGGCGTAGGATATTCTCAAGATAACCTATCAAGGCATGGAGAAGGTGAAGACATCAAAGCTACAAATGCTGAGGAGAGATTTTGAAGTTTTATGTATGAAAGAGTCTGATAACATAGACTCATTATTCACACATGTGATTGGGTTGATTACGCAGATAAGGTCTCATGGAGAGACACTTGAGGAAAGAAGAATAGTGGAGAAAATCTTGAGAAGTCTACCCTCAATATTTGATGCCATAGTAGTGGCAATAGAAGAGACAAATGATCTCTAACAATTTTAAGTGGATGAGCTTTGTGCATCCCTGATGTTTCATGAACATAGAATGAACAGAAAAATGAACTCCTCATTGGAGTATGCTTTCAAGACACATGTCTTTTGGTCGAGGTAGAGGTCAAGGAAGATCAAATTACCGAGGAAGAGGAAGAAGCCCATAAAGAGGTGGAAGAAACAACCCTGCAAGCACAAGTGGAAGGGGAAACAACCAGAATCAAAGTGAAGGCTCAAGCCAATACCAAGCACAAGGACAAATGTATGATAAATCCCAAGTCCAATGTCATTATTGTAAAAAGCATGGGCATTATGCCAATGAATGTAGAAAGAAACAAAATGACATGAATAATAGGAAAAATGCAAATTTTGCAAAAGAAGATAAGAACCAGAGTAATGTGCTTCTAACCTGTAATGTAGCACAAGAAAAACATGAAGATGTATGGTTCTTAGACTCAGGTTGTAGTAACCACATGAATGGAAACATAGCAATTTTTTCCAATCTGGATGAGAAATTTAAATCTGAAGTGACAACGAGGACTTAAAGTAAAGTATCTGTCATGGGAAAAGGAAGAGTTAGTATATTTACAAGGAAGGGAGAAAAGAAGTTTGTGCCAGATGTATATTATGTACCTAGCCTGAAATGTAACCTTTTGAGCATTGGACAACTCATGAATAAGGGAGATAATGTATTTTTTAAAAATAATGTGTGTACAATCATGGACATGCCTCCAAGTAAGAGGGTCACTGTAGAAGTGCATATGACAAAGAGTAGGATGTTTCCTCTCAAGCTCAAAACAAAATTGAAGGAAAGAGGTGTGGTAGCAGCGGCCACACAAGAGATCTTTCAAGAATAAGTGAAAGATGAAAACTAGTTATGGTATTTGAGATTTGGACATCTCAATTTTGGAGGTTTGAACCTCTTGCATAGAAAATGGATGGTAAAAGGGTTACCACTCATAGAGAAACCAAAAAACCTATGTGAAGGCTGCATCTTGGGCAAACAACACAGAGAATCATTTTTAGTAGGAAAGAGTATAAGGGCAAAGGCACCCTTAGAGATTGTCCACTCAGACTCAGTGTGGACCAATGAAAACACCATCTTTAGCTGGCAGCCACTATGTCTTGATATTTATAAATGATTATACAAGAAAGGCATGGGTTTATTTCTTGAAACATAAGAGTGAAGTGTTTGAACATTTCTACCACTTCAAAGATCTTGTTGAGAATAAAAGTGGGCACTACATCAAAGTGTTGAGAACTGACAGAGGTGGAGAATATATCTCCAAAGACTTCCTACGTTTCTGCAGGGAGCACGACATACACAAGCAGTTTACCACAAGGTATACACCACAGCAAACTGTGTTGCAGAAAGGAAGAATAGTACCATCATGGACATGGTCAGAAGTACGCTGAAGGAAAAAAAATTCCAAATGAGTATTAGGTTGACGTTGTCAATTATGTAGCATATATTTTGAATATATGCCCAACCAAAGTGGTTATGAACAGAGTCCCAAAAGAATCATGGAGTGGAACAAAGCAGTTTGTCACTCACATGAAAGTATTTGAATGTGTGACATATGCACATGTCCCAGATCAACTAAGAAAGAAGTTGTACAACAAAGGGGGGAAGTGTATCTTTGTTGGATATAGTGATGAGTCCAAGGCCTACAAAATCTATAATCCATCCACCAAGAAATTTGTAATCAACAGAGATATGCAGTTCATTGAAGAAGAAGCTTGGGATGGAAGCTTAGAGAAAAAAATGAATGTGAATACATGTGTGTCTCCACTTACAAAACCTTAGTAGAGCACACCACAGGAAAGAAACAGAACATCCTTGAGAAATCAAGGAATTTCTTCTCCAAGCACACCACATGGATAAAAAACTCCCTCGAGTTCAAGTGGAACTCCAAGCACACCAAGAAGACCAAGATTCAGAATTTTGAGTGAAATTTATGAGCAAGAAGATGATAATAATAATGGTCTGAATTCTTTATTTTCCTTTTTTTGTCATGTTGATGACCCAATTCATTTTGAAGATGCAGTAAAAGAAGAAAAATGGATTGAAGCAATGAATGAAGAGATTGGTGCAATAGAAAAGAATGACACATGGGAGCTAGTGGACCTCCCACAAGGTAAAGAAGTCATTGGAGTAAAATGGGTCTATAAGACCAAGAGCAATTATGAAGGAAAGATAGAAAGACACAAGGAAAGACTTGTTGTGAAAGGCTACAAGCAGCAGCAAGGAAGAGATTATGAAGAAACCTTTGCACCAGTTGCAAGGATGGAAACAGTGCAGACAATGTTGTCCATTGCAGCACAACAAAAGTAGAAAGTCTACCAAATGGATGTGAAATCAACATTTCTGAATGGAGTGTTGAAAGAGGAGGTATATGTTGAAAAACCTCATAGCTATGAAATTTAAGGCCAAGAGCACAAAGTGTGCAAGTTGAAGAAAGCCCTTTATGGGATGAAGCAAGCACCAAGAGCATGGTACAATAGAATTGATGCTTACCTGGCAGAAAATGGGTTCGAAAAATGTGATGGTGAACCCACACTCTACATTAAAGAAAATGATGGTAAGATCCTTATTGTTGTTTTATATGTAGATGATTTAATCTTTACTGGCAATGAAGTTTCTCTCATTGCTGATTTTAAAGCAGTCATGAAGAATGAATTTGAAATGAATGATTTGGGTTTATTGAGATATTTTCTGGGCATAGAAGTAAAGCAAAATGAAAAGGGAATTTTATTTCACAAACAAAATATGTTGTAGAAGTTTTAAAGATATTTAACAAGCAACACTGCAAAGCAACAGTAACTCCAAATGTCATGGGGTTAAAGTTAAGCAAGGAATATTGCAGCCAGAATATTGATCCGATATTGTACAAGAGCATAGTTGGCAGTTTAATGTATTTCATTGCAACTAAGCCTAATATTATGTATGTTGTAAGTTTAATTTCCAGATTCATGGAGACACCAAAGGAGACACATTAACAAGCGGCCAAGAGAATACTGAGTTATGTGAATGGAATGAAGGAGTATGGTGTTCTATACTCCTCAACTGATAATTTTAAATTGATTGGTTACACTGATAGTGATTGGGCTAGAAGTGCAGATGATAGAAAGAGCACATCTGAGTATGTGTTTCATTTGGGACCGGGAGCCATTTCACGGGCTTCCAAGAAGCAACCAATAGTTGCATTATCAATGGCAGAAGTAGAGTATGTAGCAGCAATAACATCAGCCCGTCAAGCTATTTGGACGAGAAGGATGCTGAGAGATTTGTGTCATGAGCAAGACAAAGGAACCACAATTTATTGTGATAATATATTAGCAATAGCATTGTCAAAGAATTCCGTTTTCCATAAGAGAACAAAGCATATGGATGCAAAATATCATTTTATAAGAGTATTGGTTAACAATGGTGAGATTATTTTGTAGCATTGCAGGACAGTGGAACAATTCCCTGATATCCTCACAAAGCCTTTAGCATAGAAGAGTTTTGAGTATCTCAAAAAATGTCTGGGAATGACTGATGGCAAAAGTTGTGATTAAGGGGAAGTGTTGGAATTTTACTCCCAACCACCGCCATGAATGAGAAGCGGCAGCAACCCAAAATTTCATAAATTTTGCGCAGAGAAGGACAAGCAAAGATCCAAGAAACTGGAGGCGTCTTCATGCAATCCACGCAAAATATCAACAGAGTATTCGAGCCTTAAACTCAGTGTTTATTTCAATCTACCATATTGACTTACCATTTTCCCACACTTCTCCACCCACAACTTTTATAGATTACCCATAAGCCTTTCTGCTATTAAGTTAAATCCACATATCCTTACCGCATCGTATTTTCCACTTATCCCTTTGTATTTGGCTTACAACACTTACCTTTGTTTACCACCCGCATACCACACATCACAACATTTATCACTTACTATTTAAGCTTGCAACGAAACTTATTTCTCCGTCGATGCGATACTGGCGGGACCCACCTAAACCTTTACCGACTGCAAGATCGCAGTTCAAAATATTTCCCACTTACCTTGTAAAGTCGCCCGCAGTGCACACTTCGCAAGTTTTACCTTTTACCATTCCGCCACTTCGCAAGTTATGTTATTTGTTTTGCGATGCAATATCGTTGTCGCATATCGCAATTACAATCTTTTAAGTTTTCCGCTGAACCGTCCGCAGGCTATGTTATTTTGGGTGCAATGCGAATAAGTGCCATGTCACTATCGCACATCACAGCCCACAAAGTTTAAAGGATAGTGCCGAAATTTAAAGTTTGAAATCGCCGAATTGCGCGGATGCGATGTGGACAAGAACCACATTGCATAAAATTTGAGATCCTCTTGTCTGTGTGTTTGAACGCATTTTTACGTGTTTTTCATGTATAAACCAGAATACGTCCTGCCTACCGATTTAATGAAGAAATGAGTCTTTTGACGGCCAAGGACAAATGTTTGTTGAACGTTTGTTCAAAATTGAATTTGCATTAAGTAGAATTAGGTTTTACAGGCTTCAGCCGTTTTGTATAAGAAATGTAATTTCATTTTTTTTGAGAGAGAAAGAGTGAAGGAATAGAAAACAATAGTTTGTTCCTCTCCTGTATTACGCTGCCTGTGTGTATGACTATTTAATTTCTGCAATTTGTTGTAGTCTTTGTGTTGTGGGGAAACAATTTTCCTCTGTTTATTGTATTCATAAATTGCAACATTCATTTCTTTATGGTACACATTTTGTGCAATTGTTACTTGAAAATCCCGATCAGAGTTTTCTACGGAGCATAATATTGTGCTTTTTTTCACCAATGGTATGGGTTTTCTTTTAATTCATTGGGAGCTTTAAAGCATAAATCATGGATATCAATGTAATTTGTTGAATTTGTTTGGTAGACCACGAGTTTTGTGTCTAGGCTCTGACAATGTGGTTGAAATTTACATTAACCCCTACTCATAATGCAAATTTTTGTGAACAAATTGAAAGATTTTTCTAGAAAGTGTGCATAAGCATCCTTGAAATAGGTAAATTATGTAGGAAAAACATTACAGTATAAGACATACACATTTTACCCATATTTCGATGTGAAAATATCCCCCTGCTGAACAATTTTATCATTTAAATCCATGTGCAGTGTTGGAGTATTTTTTTTGTTTTTGTTTTTTTTGTTTTTTTGCAGATATGGTCAATGTCCAAGTTTTTGGAGCTTTAGATTATTTGGAAACTTCCCCCATGAAAGCATGGCCTTGGCCTTGTTCTAGATCAAAATTTCTTGAAGAAATTTATTATTTCCAAATTGCATCACTTCCAAATAATTTATGTGGAAAAACAAAGGAAGGTTTCATACTCTTTAAAATTTTTTCCAATTTCAGTTTTTCCAGTAGGGGGATCATACTAGATGATGGAAAAAAAGGTTGGATTCGATCTTGCGATATCTGGTACTGGTTACGATGGGGATAAAAACCTGAAGAGCATACTTCCAACGTGTTTTGTAGACATCCTCCAGAAATCAACTGATCCACTTCTGTTGTACAGGTTCATTATTCACTATATCCTGGATTATTATTATTATTATTATTATTATTATTTTAAAATTTTTTTTCCCATTGTTGTTTCAAGCACTCAAATTAAGTGTGAAAAAATGCATAGACCATGCTAATGGAGTTCATACCCTCAAATCCTAAGTGATTTTTCCTCCGAGAACAAACAAGGGGATCATCCATCCACACATTCCTCATATGACAATTCTAGTATATCCAGAAAGTTTACCAAATCTGCATTATTCTAAAATACATAACCAGTGGTTGGCCCATTTTCTATCTGGAAAATGTTTCCTTCCAGATATCAAGGAAATGGAGGTAGATATACAAAATTACTTCAAGCATATCAATAAAATTGCACCCTTCTGTTGGATATTGTGTTTTACTACTTTTCAAATATGGGACAAAGATAATCTTTGTAGGGACATGGGATGGAATCTAATGAGAAAGAATATGGTTTTGTGAGATTTTCTCTCCATACAGTAATATTTATTACTGAGAGATTTAGATGGTTGACTGTCAATGAAAATATAAATGCATTTTTAGAAGAGTTTTTATGTTGAACACTAGAATGAGTTTGCTTAACTTGATTTTGGTTGTCTCAAGAGTTGTGGAAAAGATATTAACTAGAAGTAAAACTTCATGCCCTTATTCTTATTTAACCGCTACTAATTGAATGATTATGTGACAAGTAGTAGTGTAAGCGCTTTCAAATGTAATGATTTTGGAAACTTGGTCTTCAAAAAAAATCCTTCACATCAGTCACTGTGTGTACTGATTTTAGCAACTTGGTTTTCAAACAAAATATTTCACATCATTCACTGTGTGCAACATGTCTGAGGAAATAAATGCATTCTCGAATATGAGAATACCTAAGCAATATATGTTGTTGAACTTGAAAGAAAATACGATTCAAGTTGCACATGCTAATCAGATTACATCTATGATGAAAAAATATTATACGAATCTATGTGTCAATGCCTATCTGATTAAGCTAAATGGTCACTTAATTATACATATTGATGACCTTACAAAGAACAATATTTTTCAAATGATATTATTAGAATAATTTGTGATTTTTTTTTTTCCGTTACAACAATGAAAAATCAAGGCTTCTTTCCATCAAACATTAATTCTGTCCTCTTGAATAATTATTTCAATTGCAAAATCCTTTATAACGGGATTTGTTTTTCAATGGAAATTTTATAGTAGTGCAACAAGTAGTTGAACTGTTGTTTCGTGGCATGGTTGGTCTCTAGATCTAGGTAAGGTTAACGAGGATGGCTTAAAATTTTATGAATATGAGTGTAATAACATAAAGCCAATATCCATTGATATTTGATTTGATGGATAATGGCGGGAACAATGTTAGGGTTAGAATTTCCACTGGTAATCACTGAAAAAGTGAATGGATCCCACTTGCAGAAGTTGAGAGAAATTTGAGATATGTTCCTCAAAACCACATAAACATTATTTTCGTCCTAAAACTTATCATTTTCTGAGATTTTGGTAAGAGTGTGCAGTATTTTAGAGGGCCAGCTTTGTTGGGACCTACTGAATATCATTTCAGTAGATGTTTTCTTGACCCATTTTCTCTTAGAGTCTTTTGGTTATATTATATCTATGGTGAAAAAAGTCCAGCCCTCCATATTTACTTTGCTTTCTTTTCCGCTTCCAGCTGATGGGTCTGACTGTTTGGTGTTCCTTTCCACCATGTCCATTTATTTCTAGCCTCTTTTGCTAGCATTTCTATGTATGGTGTTCCTTTGTTGGAATTCCTTGGTTGAGGATCCTTCGAGTTTGAGTGTTTCAAAAGCTCTCGATAGTGTTTTCAAGTCATTCTATATTATGTCTCTATTTGGAATATCCTTTAGGTTCAAGTATTTCAAAAGTAGTGTTTGCAAATCATTCTATAGTAGATTAGTTCTCTCTTTGGAAGATCCTTTAAGTTCAAGTATTTCATAATTTGTCACAGTGTTCATAAGGACTAAAAATAAAACTTCAGGGCTTTAAGATTGAGATTTTAGTAGCTTTACTATAAAAATAGGGTGACCTCAATACCAAAGAGAAATGGGGTTATCAATCCAGCTGAAAATCTTGTGATTGTGTTAACACTCGAACATGGGATAAAAAATGCACTCAATCTACTCTATGACCTCAAACCTAATTTACTTCATAGATAGTACCCCTCCACAAGATTATTTTATAAATGAAGAATAGGCTAAGTAAAATGGGCATCCAATTTTTTGAAAAAAAAAACCCTCTAAAAATG
Source organism: Pinus albicaulis (assembly GCA_034641835.2). Lineage (NCBI taxonomy): Eukaryota > Viridiplantae > Streptophyta > Pinopsida > Pinales > Pinaceae > Pinus > Pinus albicaulis. The sequence goes on from CM076581.1 coordinate 1,017,747,711, forward strand.
GTTAAGTGTGCCCATGCATGCATGGATAATGCTGCAAGGATTAGTGTGCACCAATTGGAGTATTTTTCACATGCATGTATTTTTCCTCCTTGGGATGTAGGTCCTCCTAGAATAGATAATCCTAGTACAAAAAATTTCGTAACCTAATATTAGAATTTCAACTTACAACTAGTGAAAACAGAATTATAATTTTGTAACAACAAACTATTAGAACAAATTTTCTCATAAAGTTAGCACATAAATGCTTTAGAGCATGTGTGTAAATGAATACCAATGTATAAGATTGTTGCACCTCTCCAGGAGGCTTGTTTCTCTTGTCCTATCACCCACTACCATCCTTTCCACTAAATGAAGTAAGGATAGTTATGGGTTTTTGTTGAAACTGGCATGTAACATTTTGTCTGATAAATTATATTCCAGTAAATAACTTCAGAAGAAAATTTGCAATAAAACTTCAAAGGGCTTCTACTTTATCTATCCATACCATTGAGGACTTTGATGCATTAAATCAGGTGTAGAAAAATCCCCATTCTCTAGTCTATTTCTTTTATACTTGGCAACTAGAGGAACAAATGAATGCTACTCATATATCTCTATATTCCTTTTGCTTTCTTTAAATCAAATCTAGCATGCAGGTATCAAACTCTTTGCTTTTGGATGCACATACCCTACACATCCTTTTCTGATGGGAGATGGAAGTTCCATGTATTGGAGAATTCCAGTGCTATGATAAATACATGTAAGGACATTCTTCTACCATAATAGATGAATCACTTTATACAAGTTTTTTGTCCCCCATGTAAATAATGCTTCCATGATTTTGTGCATTTATTTTTCTTATATCATATATAAGTCCCTTCATGGTTGTCTGAATAGGATGGAAGACTTGAAGCACGCTGCATTTCAGGAAGGGAAGCCGGAATGGGGATATGTTGGGCCACAAGATGCTAGTAGTCACAACAATTTTCCTTTGAGGGGACCATTTTTCAAGGAAGGGAAGGGCACCTTGTAGTCACAACAATTTTCCTTCGAGGGGACCATTCTTCAAGGAAGTGAAGGGCACCTTTTTATCAGATTATGGATGTTTCTTCCTAATATATGTGGTTCTACTTTTGAATAATGTGTATTTATGCATTTTTTTCTTTATATGTGTACAACTATATTGTGCTCTTTCTAGGGAGAAATGATGAAAAACATTGGCATCACTTAATCCAAAAATGAGAGGAAATTAATATGAAAATGTTGTTTCCATATTTTGTTGAAAATATAAATCCATCTGCTGATTCTGTGCAGAGGATAAAGGTACATCAAGAAAGGTCGCTATTGAAATGCACTTCACAGCGCAGGTTATTCAGAAATTAAAGGTTGTAAGGAAGACACTTTCCATTTTTGTTTACAGGCTTTCTAACCGCAGCCGCTTGCCAAATTTGTTGAATAGTCGTTTTATTTAAACACCCTTATAGTCCTCTGTATTTCAGAAAACAGAGAATTTTTGATTTGTTTGTGTGCACGGCAAAGTCTCGTTTAAACGTTTGAAGAATGGTGGTCCCTACAGGCCACGATAGCAGCCAGCGCAGTAGACCACATGGATGATTATGATTGGATTGGGTTTTTATTTGGCTCGTCCACAGTCCTCAAATCCGGACCCGAAACCCTTTGTAAACCACAGTTCATAACTTTTCAGGTTTTATTTTGGGCCCATACCCAAAACCAGTTTGCGGACCCAATGAGCTCTTATGAGGGCGATTTAATATTTCATCGCGCGTCCATAAGCTAACGTCATGGTCCTCATTTCGTAATGCGAACTTTTGTTATAGTTTGGCTTAATTTTTTTGAAGTCCGGCAGAAAAGTTTGTATTACGTTATGTTATAGTTTTGTTTTTAAAAGGTTTGTTATATGTTTCACGGCGTGATAAAGGTTTTAAACCTTTGGAGCTTTATATTTTGTATACATATGATATATGCGCCTTTCCCGGTGGGCCATACATTGTTTAAGTTTTTTAGTTATATTTTAGTTATATGATTTATTTTGTTTGTTATTACGTATGCTGTGACATATAAGTGTGAGAGCCCGAAAGCTTAGTGTATTGTAACATACACAACAGTGTATTGAAAAACAGAGCCCGAAGGCAAATTTTTACATAGACAGAGTATTGTGTAAGTGAGACAGAGAGTGCATTTGTTTCAGAGAGACAGAGTGTTAGTTTTAGCACTGCGTTTGTAGCAGTCTATGTGTAAATCCCTCTGTTAGAGGAAGATTTTTGTAATAGTTTTTATAGTGAATGAAATATAAGTTTTTAAGTTTTAAAACTCTGTCTATCTGTGAAGCAAATTTTTTGTTTTAATTCTCTATGTTAGAAGGAGAGTATCATTCTCTCTGAATTTGTTCAGGAATTCTCAGAAATTCCAACATAGTATCGAAGCTAGTCCTGGCTCTTTGAAGGTGTCAAAGGAGCTGAAGGAAGGATTTTTGTTACAGCAGCTTCTCCAGCAGAGTGAAGGCTCAGTAAAAAAGAATCAAAGGTATTCTCAAGACATATTTTTTTTGTGTTATTGTTTGAAGACAGTCAGTTTATTTTAAAAATTCACAGTCAAGATTTAAAGCATAGTTCAGAGTGCTAGGCATGGCAGGAGCCAACACAAGCATGAGTATTGGTAATGCTTAGCTCCCACAATTTAATGGAAAAAACTATGATTATTTGGAAATCACCATGAGAGCCCTGTTTTCCTCTCAAGACTTATGGGAACTTGTTGAATATGGTTTTGAAGAGCCAGTAGATGAAAATGAGTTTAATGCCTTAACACAAGCAGAGAAGGAATTGTTGAAGAGAAATAAGAAGAAGGACTCTAAAACCCTCTTCTATTTGTATCAAGCAGTACATGAGAGTGTGTTTCCAAGGATATAAGCAGCTAAGAGATCCAAAGAAGCATGGGAAACTCTCAAGATTAGCCTATCAAGGCATGGAGAAAGTGAATACAACAAAACTACAATTGCCGAGGAGATATTTTGAGACTCTCTGCATGAAGGAGTCTGATAACATAGACTCATTCTTCACACATGTGATTGGTATGGTCACACATATAAGGTCTCATGGAGAGACACTTGAAGAAAGAAATATTGTGGAGAAAATTTTGAGGAGCTTACCCTCAAGGTTTGATGTAATAGTCACCACCATAGAAGAGACAAAGGATCTCTCAAAATTTTTAGTGGATGAGCTTCATGCATCACTAATGACACATGAACAAAGATTGGGTAGAAATGAAAACTCATGTTTGGAGCATGCCTTCAAGACCCAGATGTTCTTTGGAAGAGGAAGAGGTCAAGGCAAAGGAAAAAAGAGAGGAAGAGGCAGAAGCCAAAATAGAGGAGGAAGAAACAGTCCAGCAAATGCTCAAGGAAGGGGCAACAATCAAAATCAGAACCAAGGCCAAGGCAGCAACTAGCCAAGTGGACAACAACATGCTCATGGAAAAAGGTATGATAAATCCAATGTCCAGTGTCATTATTGTAAAAAATATGGGCATTATGCAAATGAATGTAGGAAGAAGCAGAATGATATGGGTAATAGACCTAGTGCAAATTTCACTAGAGAAAATATCAGCCAAGATAAATTGTTTTTAGCATGTAATATGGTTGAGGAAAAGAGTGAAGATTTATGTTTTCTAGACTTAGGTTGTAGTAACCATATGACAGGAAACATTGCTATGTTTTCTATGTTAGATGAAAATGTGAAGTCTCAAGTCACATTGGGAACAGACAATAAGATTTCTGTCACAAGGAAAGGCATAGTAAATGTCTTGACAAAGAAGGGAGAAAATAAGAGCATACCTGATGTATATTATGTGCCAGGTATGAAATGTAATTTGTTAAGCATTGGGCAGCTCATTCAAAAGGGCTACAATGTTTTCTTTGAAGATGATGTATGCACCATCATGGATAAACCTCCAAGCAAACAATGTATTGCTGAAATAAGGATGACAAGGAACAGAATGTTCCCTCTCAGGATGAGGGCAGATTTGAAGAATGGAGAAGAAATGGCAGCAGTGACACAAGAGGCTTTCCAAAGAGAAGAAAAAGATGAGAATTGGTTATGGCACTTGAGATTTGGACATCTCAATTTTGGAGGTTTTAATTTGTTACATAGAAAAGGAAAGGTAAGAGGATTGCCTTTGATTGAGAAACCAAACAGCCTATGTGAAGGTTGTATCTTGGGTAAACAACACAGAGAAAGTTTTCCATCCGGGAAAAGCATAAGGGCAAAAGCACCCTTAGAAATTGTCCACTCAGATTTATGTGGACCAATGCAAACACCATCACTTGGAAGCAGCCACTATATGTTAACCTTTATTTGATGATTTTACCAGAAAAACTTGGGTTTAGTTTTTGAAAAATAAAAGTGAAGTGTTTGAAAAATTCTTCAATTTCAAAGCACTTGTGGAGAACCAAAGTGGGTAGCATATCAAAGTCCTTAGGACTGATAGAGGAGGTGAGTACATCTCTAAATAATTTCTACGTTTTTGTAGAGAAAATGGCATACACAAGCAATTTACAACAAGGTACACTCCGCAGCAAAATGGAGTTGCCGAAAGGAATAATAGGACAATCATGGATATGGTAAGGAGTATGCTAAAGGCAAAACATTTGCCAAATGATTATTGGGCTGAAGATGTACATTGTGCAGCATATATCTTGAATAGATGCCCAACAAAAGCAGTCATGAACAGATTTTCTGAAGAAGCATGGAGTGGGACAAAGCAAGGAGTCACCCACATGAAATTTTTTGGTTGTGTGGCTTATGCACACATTCCAGATCAGCTAAGGAAGAAGTTGGACAACAAGGGGGATAAATTTATTTTTATTGGATATAGTGAGGAATCCAAAGCTTACAGGTTGTATAACCCATCCACCAAGAAGTTTATTGTGAGAAGAGATGTTCAGTTTATTGAAGAGGAAGCTTGGGATGGAAGCATTGAGAAAACAATGAATGTTAAAAACTGTTTGTCTCATGATGAAAATGATGAAGAGATGGCTGAAATATATCCCTCAATAGTAGCACCAACAAAAGGACAGCAAGGGACACCCTTGAGAAGAAATGAGAGTGCTTCTCGAAGCACACCACAAGGAGGAGATTCGAGTGCTTCTTCAAGCACTTATACACCAAATGAAAGAGGAACAAAGTTCAGAAATTTAAATGAAATTTATGAGCAAGAGGCAGTAAATGAAGGTATGAAATCTTTATTTGATTTGTGTTGTCATGTTGATGGTCCTATTCATTTTGAAGAAGCCATTAAGGATAAGAAATGGATAGATGCTATGGATGAAGAGATTAATGCCATAGAGAGAAACAAGACATGGGATTTAGTTGAACTCCCAAAAGGTAAGGAAGTTATTGGAGTTAAATGGGTCTACAAGACCAAGAGTAATGCTGAAGGTAAAATTGAAAGACACAAGGCCAGACTTCTTTTTAAAGGGTATAAGCAACAACATGGGAGAGACTATGAGGAAACTTTCGCACCGGTTGCAAGAATGGAAACTGTGAGAGCAGTGCTGTCCATAGCAGCACAAAACAAGTGGAAATTTTACCAAATGGATGTGAAGTCAGCGTTCCTAAATGGAGTGTTAATGGAAAAGGTTTATATTAAACAACCTCTAGGATATGAGAAGAAAGGCCAAGAGCACAAACTGTGCAGATTGAAGAAATCTCTTTATGAGTTGAAACAAGCACCAAGAGCATGGTACAGTAGGATAGATTCTTATCTACTGTAAAATGGTTTTGAAAAATGTGAGGGAGAACCAACCTTATACATCAAGGAGAAAGATGGTAAGATGCTGATTGTTGTTTTATATGTTGATGATGTGATCTTTACAAGTAATGATGATTACCTTGTTGAAAATTTTAAGAAAGTCATGAAAGATGAATTTGAAATGACTGATATGGGTTTGCTGAAATACTTCTTAGGAATAGAAGTAAAGCAGAATGAAAATAAAATTTTTATTTCTCAAGAAAAGTATGTGAATGAATTTTTGGAGAGATTTAACATGCAAGATTGCAAGGCAGCAATTACTCCCACAGTAATGGGATTAAAACTCAGCAAAGAGGACAGCAGCAAGGATTTTGATCCTAGCTTGTACAAGAGCATAGTTCGCAGCCTCATGTATTTGACTGCAACTAGGCCGGATATTATGCATGCTGTAAGTTTAATTTCCAGATTCATGGAGAGGCCAAAATAAGCACATTGGCAGACAACAAAAAGAATTCGGAGGTATGTTAAAGGAACTAAAAGGTATGGAATTTTATATACTACTTCAGAAAATTCAGAATTGATTGGATAAACTGACAGTGATTGGGCTGGAAGTGTAGATGATCGGAAAAGTACTTCTGGTTATGTTTTTCACATGGGTTCAGGAGCCATTTCATGGGCTTCTAAGAAACAGTCTATTGTAGCATTATCTACAGCAGAGGCAGATTATGTGGCAACTACAGCAGTAGCATGTCAAGCAGTGTGGATGAGGAGGATGTTGAGAATTTTATGTCAAGAACAAGTAAAAGGCACAGTAATTTATTGTGACAATAGCTCAGCCGTAGCATTGTCTAAAAATTCTGTGTTTCATAAAGGGACAAGGCACATAGATGCTAAGTTTCACTACATCAGGGAGCTCGTGAACAATGGAGAAATTATTTTAAAACATTGCAGAACTCAGGAACAATTTGCAGACATTCTGACCAAGCCATTGGGGAAGAAGAGTTTTGAATATCTGAGGAAATGCATGGGTATGAAAGATAACCTAGCAGCTGAATTTAAGGGGGAGTGTTGAAAATATAAATCCATCTGCTGATTCTGTGCAGAGGACAAAGGTACAACAAGAAAGGTCGCTGTTGAAATGCACTTCACAGTGCAGGTTATTCAGAAATTAAAGGTTGTAAGGAAGCCACTTTCCATTTTTGTTTACAGGCTTTCTAACCGCAGCCGCTTGCCAAATCTGTTGAACAATCATTTTATTTAAACACCCTTACAATCCTTTGTATTTTAGAAAACAGAGCATTTTTGATTTGTTTGTGTGCATGGAAAAGTCTCGTTTAAACGTTTGAAGAATGGTGGTCCCCGCAGGCCATGACAGCAGCCAGTGCAACAGATCACGTGGATGATTATGATTGGATCGAGTTTTTATTTGGCTTGTCCACGGTCCTCAAATCCAGACCCGAAACCCTTTGTAAACTACAGTTCATAACTTTCCAGGTTTTATTTTGGGCCCGTACCCAAAACCAGTTTGCGGACCCGATGAGCTCTTATGAGTGCGATTTAATATTTCATCGCGCGTCCATAAGCTAACGTCACGCTCCTCATTTTGTAACGCGAACATTTGTTACAATTTGGATTAATGTTTTTGAAGTCTGGCGGAAAAGTTTGTATTATGTTATATTATAGTTTTGTTAAGGTTTTGTTTTTAAAAGGTTTGTTATATGTTTCACGGCACGATAATGGTTTTAAACCTTTGGAGATTTATATTTTGTAAACATATGATATATGTGCCTTTCCTGGTGGGCCATACATTGTTTAAGTCTTTTAGTTATATTTTTGTTATTACGTATGTTGCGAAATATAAGTGTGAGAGCTCGAAAGCTTAGTGTATTGTAACATACACAACAATGTATTGAAAAACAGAGCCCGAAGGCAAATTTTTACACAGACAGAGTATTGTGTAAGTGAGACAGAGAGTGCATTTTTTTCAGAGAGACAAAGTGTTAGTTTTAGCACTACGTTTGTAGCAGTCTGTGTGTAAATCCCTCTGTTAGAGGAAAATTTTTGTAATAGTTTTTACAGTGAATGAAATAGAAGTTTTCAAGTGTTAAAAATCTGTCTATCTGTGAAGCAAATTTTTTGTTTTAATTCTCTGTGTTAGAAGGAGAGTATCATTCTCTATGAGTTTGTTCAGGAATTCTCAGAAATTCCAACATATTTTAGTTTCATTTAAGTACTAAAATATCTGCAGATGACAGTAGACCATGTCTTTAGTTTATTGATTGGATGTAAGAAACAATAAGAAAGCTTGGCTTTATCTTTTTGTTGGAGTGGTACAATGGGAATCTTATTGAGCATGTTGATCATATCCTTAGTAAAGCTGTCAAGGTGTTAAAGACACACAACAAGATCAACCAAATGTTGTCTCATTAGTTGAAAAATTTGCAGGAATACATTGGTGGTATGACACAGAGTCTCAAGCATCAGAATTTACTATTAGGTACTATAACACTTCCTATAGAGATGGGTATGATTCAATCGCTGCAGTCTTTGAAAGACACTGTGCAACTTTAAATATTCCGTAAGTGTCTATACATTTAGAAAATCCTAACATGGAATCTCTAATGTGTTATAGTCATTGAAAATAATACTTATAAATGACCAATTATAAAGCACTTCTAAACTATTAACATCATCCACTTTATATTCATTGTTTCCATACTTGGATTATCGGATTTAGCACTTGGAAAATATCATTTTTTATATTCATTAAAGAAAACTATTTATAAATGGGCAATTATATTACTAGTACTCTCTTCACATGTTGCATATTATATTCATTGTTCTCATACTTAGCTTATCAGAGTTATTTCCATACGGGTTACCAGTTGTCTAGAGATGCTTGATAGTGAACAACCAAAGATATGTTGTTGCAGTCCGAAAGGTCTCATTAGGCAAGCAAATGTTCTAGTTTCAGTTTCAAATAGAATTAATTTATGGTCTATGTGTTTAGAAACATATGTAAAATTTGATAAGGGGGTGGTATTTACTGCCTGTAGAAATGATTGAAAATCATATATATTAATATGACACATGCTTATTTGAAAATATTTCTCCAGTCTATGAAAAATGGTATGGATCTCAAGATTACTTGTCATAAGGTAGCATATCTCCAAAATTTTCTTTGGCCCTTCAAATTTAAATTTCTAAAATGTATTTCTTTTTAAATATCAGATAATTTTGTAGGCTCTTCCATGGTAGGAAATAAGCTTGTGTGTCTATGTTTGGGATTATAGGATGATGAAAATTTTAGTTGGACAGGTGTAGAGTTTTCAAAAATTATTGTGTGAAGACTTAAATTTTCATCAGTCGGTTTTAGTGTAAAGTATTGATGATTGTTTTCTTTTCAAAATTTGGTAAGTAGAGTTGAGTTATTTCTTGAAACTGTTTGGGTCCTTTTGATATGGCCTAGATGTTCCATGTTTTCTTTTTTAAAACCACTGAGTCTATTTTCACCTGAGATCATTTTTCCTCCGACTTATCTTTTATCAATATGATTAAATGACTCCGAATAGATGTGTTTCGAACATGGAATATTAGAATAATCCAAGGGCTCTAACTCTTCCATTTGAGAAATTCTTCATCTGTTGGCATATCTGGGGTCTTCTAAGTGATGGATTCTTCAGGAACATGTTGAGTTCAACATTAATATGTATTTGGTCATTTGCACTGGTTAATTCAACACCACCTTCAATGTAATCCAAAGGAATTGAACCTAGATCAAGGTTTTGATACCATGTAAATTTTTTCCATTACACTAAAACCTGCAGGCATTAATAGAAACCAAAACCAGTTGCATTAATAAACTTCCAAATCAATAATGTCATCTTGCATAAAAAATTTAACCCATGTTCCCAAGATGACAATTAGTCTATGGGACCGATTCCTAGAGGTGTGGGTGTTAGTCCAAATTTTTTTTGTTACAGTGTCTAAAAGGATCAAATTTAATGACAAACCCTATAAACACTATGTAGTAGTGAGAGTTCTCCCGATGGAATATTTCTTATTTTTATTCTCAAATATTACAGAAAGAGGCTTACCATTTTAGGAGCATCCATGGATGATAAGATGGGTTATTTAGGTTTCTTTGTTTATGAAACTATAGAGATTGAGGTTTTATCATTTTTAAGAGTTGTCATCTGTTATGTAGATTAATCCCTCTTGCAGAAAAGAGCGATCTCCCTAGTATTCTACAAATAGCTAGAAGCAAACATCCATTTGTAAATCGTTTTCTCTAGATTATTTGCAATTCAAAATTATTATAAACAAAGAAAGAGTACATGCCTGTACCTTGAAATCCAACGTTCGGTGTAGTATTTTATCCAGTCGCTCCAAAGAGGCTTCTTCAGTAAGTAGAACCTACAATCAAAGACAGACAAAAGAATTAAAAGCACCTGCAACATATAATAATTAAGAGCAACTAATCTAACTTAGTGATCAAGGAGTCTAAGTATTGAATTATTCAAATAAGCACAAGAACAACTCAACGAGAAAAGGAGATCCATATGTATTATCTTGAATGAAAAGAGTAACTTAAAAACCTGATGCCTTGATGTCGTACAAGTTTCTCCCGGGGCACAATCGTTCCTCCTTCAGTTAGACAAGCCTTTCTCTCTTTGAACCAACATGGAGTTATGGACATAAGGGTGTGATCATTCTTATGCCAACAAAAAATAGTGTAGAGAGTATGTGTTGTGTAGGTAAATCCCCTCTACAGACAGAGACGATCCCTCTAGCCCTAGGGTGGGTCTAGCAGCAAGAGGACATGCTAATGTGTTGGTTCCTAGTTAACGAATGAAATGAGTTGGGATAGATTGTCCTACCTGTAGTCCAACGCAGTTGTTGTATCTGCAGCAAAGGTCTCCTGATCCTTATCCCGATCCATTGCGATCTTCCATCAATGGTATTCAGGTGTCTACACAAATATCAAAGGACAAAAGTAGCATACATAACAATAATTGCATTCATAACTAGCTAATCAATCAAGGAAGATTAAATGTATTGCATAAAATAAATCACATCACATAAGATGGGAACCAAAACATCAGTCATGCATATATTAAGAGAAAGAAAGATATTACAACTGAAGCCTTGACGTTGCAGCCTCCTTTAGCAGGTCCAGTCGAAGTGTGTCTCGAGCATTCATCAAGGAATTTGGATGTAGCAAGGCAAAAGACTAAGCTATCTCTCGACAAGGGTCTCTCTCTTTTCTCTATCTCACCAACTATCAAAATGTTCAACAATTCCTCTTCAGCTATTAAGCTAGCTACATCAATGTGAGATAGATTTATTTATAGAGGGAGAGGAGGAGGCTGGGATCCCTCAAATGGTGGAAGGGAGGCCTTATCCTTTGGGAGGTTCCCCCAAATGGTGGAAACAAGAGGCCAAAGGAAGGTGTTCGTGGTTATGCAATTGAACAACCCAAGCTGACTCACTCGCAAAGTAGTTAACATGGAAACTTCACCTCTATATTTAAAAAACATTCCAAAAATAGCTTAGCACAGGTAGGTCATTGGGACAGAGTGCCAATGGGTGCGGGGCTCAGTGTTAATTTCCTTTATCGGTGTGAGGGAATAACAATCTACCATCGCCAATCCAAAAGCATGTGTTTTTGATGGTCTGCTCATGGAAAAGTCAACAGAGGAAATGTTCTCCTCATGGAAAGGGATGAAATGATACTCTTTGCAAGGCATGACACTTCATATAAGTCACAGAAATGGTCCTCCAATGTGCGGGATGGGGATTGCAGGAACGGTGACAAAATGTTGTGTAACAGTATGCTCTCTTGAGAATTTCTTCAGCAACTAACATGTATTTCTACCATCTACGTAGAATCTACCCTTTAGACTAAAACATGAACTCAATTTATAGGGAAATGGAGGTAGTTTTAGTTCCATGAAGAGGGGGATGGATTCCTCTCATGAAGGGATTTGAGATCCATATACCAAGGGATAAGCTCCATAAGTGGAGGGATAGAGCTCCATGAGTGGAGGGATAAATCTCAAACTGATCGCACCACTAGAAGCTTCCAGTTGGGAGAATATTCGACCAGCTGCACTTCTAGAACTTAATTTTTCCTTTATTTGACTTTTTACGGGGTCCGCAGGTTTTATTAGTAGAACATGCAGGAGCTGCCGTAGGCTATAGAAAAAGTATCCGTAAACCTGCAGGAAAAGGCTAGGAAAAGTGCTGAGTTAGACTTTTAAGGGTTTTAATGAGATTTTCTCCAATTCCAAGACTTGGTTTGGGAACATTAGGGTTTTTGAATTCTAAGGGAGCACAATATAGGTAGTGATGGACCTATATGGACAGTTAAATGTCATGGTGACAAAATAACATGTAACAGATTTCCCCCTAAACTGCGAAGTATGAGGTTGTTCTGAAGAGTGAAGTGTTTTATCATTCTGAGGATTGGATTGCGGACACACTAGTTGAAAACCTGTAAAAACATTCAATGCAAGCATATATATATATATATATATATATATATATATATATATATATATCATCGCTGAGGTAGGCATTCCCATACTCAGATCAAAACTAACTAAATGTTCTGGTACATATATGATTTTAATATTACATCAATAGTAGACATAGTATGGGCGTAGCCATTTGTCATAAGTAGTCTACTGTATCATTAATAATAAAACTCCTCACAGTCTGGATGGTGGAAACTAGATCCAGGGTCTTGATTTCCACTTCCCGAACTAGTACAATTCTATCCATGTGATTTATTGTGTCGAAGTCGAACATGGTAGAAACCACTTGATTACTGGTCAATGATGTGAATTGTTAACAAGTGTGAGAGAAACCACTGATAATGAAAATGGATCTCAAAGTACCCAGTACAATCTATGAAGTGTGAATGAATTATTTGCAGTCGAACACTTCACAAAATCATTCGATCGAAGGTCAATGATGCAACCTGTCATCGAAGGTAAGAAACCCTCCATTAGGGAATGCAGATCCCAAGGTACTGATAAGATTCTAGATCAAATTTCTAGATGATGAGCTATCGTCGATAGAAAGTGACTCGTCACAGGAAAGCCCATGACACGAAACCATTGGATCAAGTTTTGAAGAAATATTTGCAAGGACTGACTCAGCGATGGTCAATGCGAATGGAGACAAATGTTTGCAATGAATGGTTTATTCGAATTGTCTCTTGAACACATAACGAAACTGCAGATGGTTTGGTAAAAATTGACCTAAAGCTAATACCCAGAAACCAACTAAAGACTTTCAATGTGGTTTGATTAACCATTAGACAAAGGATTTTCCCAACCTAGGTACAAGTGTGACAAAGTGTCGTGTTCAAGAGTGGTATACTGCTTTTCAAACAAGGGTGAAAACTAGATTCTTTTTCTCTCTTTCCCCCCCAGTCCATATTAGTATTAAAATCGAACCCTAAGAAGGAGTGGTTCGGTCCTGTTTGTAACCGACAGGTCATTTACTGTTAAATTTTAATGAGTCCAATATAGGAGAAACTCGACATTTTTCAGTTTTAGGGAGTCAGAAGAAAAACATAAGTAAACTATGTGGTTGTACTTTTTCATAAATTTAGTCTCTCAAGCCCGAAAAATGATAAAATAATATAGGAGAGAACTCTATTGACCATAATTAGTCAACGTATACCTTTTTCGTAAATAGTCCATTTCAGTTTGGAAAAGGGTTAAACTTATACTGAAAGGACGACTGCTCATTTTCTTTAACGAGTTCGAATAGTCAAGTACTCGGAAATATTTTCATATTTAGAGAGTCTGAAAAGGGCTTAAAACAAAATTCTAGTGTTTCGCTTTTTCGTAATTTTCAAGAGCCCGAAAAAGTGATAAAAGTATACTCACCGTCAAAATAATTCTTTTCACCCAAAAATCTATATCCTGCACAAAAACTCAAAAGATTACACATACTTATTTCCAAAAAGTAAAATATCGAAAAAGAGCCTTTTAAAGTGAAAAATAAATAAAATAAAATATTTTATTTATTCAAAAACTATAAAAAGGAGTTAAACAAAATCATTTTCACCTTTTGTCTTCAGAGTAGTGATTTGAGAGATTTTGGCAAAACATTTCTGGAGCTAATATCGGGAGAACCAATCATTCATTTCGTGCTTTGTCAGAACCAGGTAATCCACATAATCTTACTCTTCATTTCTATCCATTTCAATTCTCCTTTTTAGCTTTAATTTCATTTTTTGGGAGGAATTTATGTTAAAAAATGTGCTCTCGGGGGTCTGCAGGACTTGCGCATGCTACCTATGGACCCCGATAATTTTTCAAAATGAAAATTATCTGGCTACCATGGTTTTTGTGTGGAGCCTGTTCAGATGTTCGCTCTGTCTCCGCAAAAAAACTGCGGAGTCACCGTGACCGTTTTAAAATTTACAAATTCTCTTAAAAATTATTAAAGTTTTACACTCCAATGGTTTCTAACTTTCAAATGTGTTTATTTGCAGGATATTTCACCATGCTAGAGTGGATAGAACGTGAGCATGAGGCTATAGACAATGAAGCCATGAATGATCCCACAACAATGTGTATGCTAAAATATTGTGGTTTATATAAGTTCTGAGCGATCTAAGGTATTAAAGCACAGTTAGAGCTAATGACATGGTTAGTAAATACATGGGAAGTTCAAGATTAATGCTTTATCATTGGTGACCATTGGCTCAAAATCAAGCTCGAGGATATCTATTTCCTCACTAGATTGTCCCGAAGAGGAGAAAACATATCCTTATTTAGGGCTAGACAGGGTGGCCTGCCCGTTGCTGGCTACAAACAACAGTTTTGTAGTGATGAGGCAAATCCAAAGGACAATCGCATAGACATAAAAACTATCTTGCGATTATATCTCAAAGTGATTGCATTCACGGTAACCAGGTTGTGTGGAAGTGCGGCTCCACATGTAGCCACTAAATCTCAAATGCAGACCGCGGTAGAGTGTTTCAGAGGCACCATATTCAACTGGTGCGAAGGGGTATTGGCCAACATGAAAGGCCAACTAACTAGAGCAAATAATACAAACTTAAAAAACTTCGGTTATGGTGCTGTTTTGATTGCTTTTTCTTTGGAGAGAATCCTGGTTCTCTCCCCTCAACATATTCCAGTAGATCGTGGGGAACCTTGGGAACCTCAGATGGTACGTTGGGTTGCATTAATGGCTCGCCATAGTGGCAATGGAAATTCAGTGGTTCGGTTCACTCTGACGTACTTTATGTGGCTAAGGAACCAAGTCTTCACAATTGAAGACTTCCCTTATGTAGGTATAGATTTCAAAAGTGATCCTGAGATGTCCTTGCCTCCAGGGGCATAGTGGGATGAATTAGGTAAGATAACTATTTTGATGTTTTTAATCTAATTTTTATTTTTATTTTTATTTTTATCATCCAATACTGATAACAATAGTTAAATGCAGATGTTGGTCCATGACGACCAGCTACACTCCGCCTCTTTGATAGGCGACAAGCAAAGCTTATAGCACCACCATAGGATTAGGCAACAGAGATCCTAACTGATATGGAACACAGCCTGGAGAGGTTAACCATAGATATTTTCGAGGCAGGGACATATAAAATTCCTCTCTGGCTTTAGAGACATGTTACAGGTGTTCCAGGACAGTTTAGGATATTCCCACGCAAGGTGGCACGTGCCATAGTCTATTACCATGATCATCATCACAGATAATGGATGATAATTGTGGATTGACATGTTTTATTTTTTGTATGAGTATCTATTAGATCATAAGGTGTTTGGACCTATGATCATAGACGATGTAATATTTTTGAAAACAAATTTATCTATGATATTACTACTTTCTCTCAATATCTTTTTCAACATGTATCGAATGTTGTTTTGGTTCACTATTTTAATGTCGCAAATGTCTATTTAGAACACGATTAGCTAATGCACTGGCCAATGTGTTTAAATTTATTGAAATATGTTGATATTCGATGTAATCAAACTGTCGTTCCAAGAGATGATTCTTCAAAAATTATCTCAATAACATTGGATTTTTAATTGCATATACCTTGTTTAAATGTAATACAATGAGTTTTGAATCCAACCTAATGATCAAACGTCGAATACCAAATGAAATGGCATAATATAATAACTCAATTACTACGCTATATTCTGCAATATTGTTTGTTGTTTTACCAAGGCTTACCCCATGCATAGAAACTAACTCATCAGAGGGTGAATAGATAACCCATACTGCGGAAGAGATATTGCGTGTACTACAATAGGCACCATTAGTAAAACCAATGTACGTTTGAACGGATTTCGACATCTGCAATATCAAGAGTAATCAAGATAAGAAGTAATAGTAGTAACAACAAACTTAATCTAGGCACACATATCTAATCTAAGGCACACTATCTAAAAAGTAACTGATGTACAAGTGAGATCTTCACATGAAAGTCAAACGTAATATCTCTTAAGATAAAGACCATTTCTGGGACCCCGTCATAATTAGTCAATTCATAAGCCCCTTTTGCAAGCACATGCTTGACAATGTAGGGACCATGCCACATCGGTTCAAATTTCCTAGCACCTAGCTTATCGTTAGCTTGATCATATACTAAGACTAGGTCACGTTCTGAAAAAACATGAGGGGTAACACTTCAATCATACTAAGCTTTCACATGTTTCTTATGAGCTTCAGTAGCTAATGCACTGGTGCGCCGAGTCTCATCTAATTGTGCTAAGTAAAAAAAGTGTTTTTCCTCTTCAGAGGTAGCTGGTAGTAACTCTATGGCTAATGGAGTGATGATATTTCACATTCAATGGGTAACATAGCTTCTAAACCATAGACTAGTTGAAAAGGAGTGAACCTTATAGCAGTTTTTGCTGAGGTTCGGTATGCCCATAATGCCGAAAAAAGCATGGTATGCCAATTCTATTTGTGAGTTCTGATAATCCGTTTAATCATGGTGGTTATAACCTTGTTGAAAGCTTCAACTTGACCATTAGCTTGCAGGTAATATGGAGTAGAGTTATCATGGCGCAGGTCAAGTTGATTGGAAAGTTCGGTCATCATTATATTTCGAAAATGACTCCCATGGTCTGTGATAATAACTTGGGGTACACCGAAATGAGAAATCACATGATTGAATATGAACGTAGCTGCAGTTTTTTCATCTGCCGTGAATGTAGGCATCGCCTCGGCCCATTTGGTAAAATAATCTACATCGAGAATAATATACCCATGCCCCTCAGCCGAGTGAGGGTTACATGTAATGAAATCAATGCCCCATTTCACAAAAGGACTGAAAACAATGATTGGGTGAAGACTAGATGGAGGTGCACACATCTTTCGATAAAAAATTTGGTAGTTGTGGCATTTTCGGACCGCAATAATACAATCTTTGAACAATGACGACCAAAAATAACTAGCGCACAATATCTTTTGGGCTGTGGCAAACCCAGACATATGAACACCAAACGCTCCAAAGTGGAAGTCATTCAAAACCCTTTCAGCTTGATTGTGAGTTATACAACATCGAAAAACATAATATGCACCACGGCGATAAAGTGTGTCCCCAACAATATTATATTGTTGGGATTGATATCGGATTCTCCATCGATTTGAACGTGAAAGGTTTGGGCGAAAGGTTTGGGTTTGAATATATATGATGATATCTCCATACCATGGATCTAACGTACTGATAAGAAACAGATATTCATCTGTGATGGGATTCTCTACCACGGTTTCTGTCATAGTATTGGGAAAGTCACACATGAGTTCTGCAAACACCGGTGATTTCTTTGATTTAGATTTTTCGAATTCGAAATCAAACTTTTGTAGGATGACAATCCATTTAGAGTATTTACCCTTGAGTAATTTTTTTTTCAAAATATACATCATTGGGTTGCAATTAGATATCACAGTTGTCTTATGTAACAATATGTAGTGACAAAATCGTTGGACAGCTTGAACTGCTGCCAAGGCCAATTTATCCACATGTGAATATTTAATTTTGTTCGGGTTCAGATTCTGACTTAGATAATAGATCACATGCTCATTGTGAGATTCATCCTCTTGAACTAAAACCATTCCTATGGTGGAATCAAAAGCTGCTAGGTATTAAAAATAGTCCTGGTGGTAATTGGGTGGATGCAATAATGGTGCATGGGTTAACGCGTATTTTAAAGCATCAAAAGATCGATCAACAATCTCATCCCAAATAAAAGGAACATTCTATTTTAACAACCTTTTGTTAACTCAACATAGTTTGGGATAAACCTACGTAGAAAGTTTGCTTTCCCTTGCAAACTTTGGAGTTGGTGAAGTGTGGAAGGAGGAGGTAAATTAATGATGGCCTCAACCTTCGAGGGATCGACACAAATGCTGAATTTCAAAACGACGAATCCCAGTAATCGTCTTGATTGCACACAAAAACACATTTGTGTGGATTCAAACGAATCTTGTAATGCCTACACCTCACAAAAATAGCTCGTAAGTGTGTAGGATGATCGTCCCTGTGTAATGAGTGAGCAGGTAAATCATCCAGATAAGGCTGTACAATATGTTTGATATCATGAAAAGTGTAAGACATTGCCCTTTGAAAAGTGGCACCAGTATTTTTTAATCCGAAAGGTAATTTTCAATAAGAAAATGTCCCCCAAGGACATATAAACACTGTTTTTGGTTGATCAGCAGGGAGTATGTTTATTTGATTATATCCAGAAAATCCATCCATAAATGAAAAAATTTCATTTCCAGCGCAATCATCGATAATTTGGTCAATATAGGGGGTAGGATAATTTTTTTTGGACATGATTTATTAATATCCGTATAATCGACGCATACTCGTATAGTCCCTTGTTTTTTGGTAACGAGAACTATATTAGATACCTAATCTGTCAATGGAATTGGATAAATAAATCCTGCTCACAGTAGCTTTTCAAATTCAGCTTTAATATCAGCAACTTTTCACGGATGTATTGGAGGTAATATTTGTCTAATAGGCTTGGAATCCAGGTATGTCTTTATTTCATGAATGAAAATCTTTGGATCGATTCCTGGAATCTCTTCGTAAGACCAGGAAAATATGTCTCAGAATTCTTGAAATAGGGATTTAGATATATTAATCTCTTCAATTGTACAAGAAGTTCATATATGAATGTTTTCAACAATTCCAGGTTTAACTGATATGTCGATAGGAACAGTTGTAGAAATGTTTCACAAATTAATCTCAGAATCCAAATTTGTAATCGATATGGGATTCTGTGGTTCCTCGATGTAAAAAATTGTAAAAATATATGAAAAATAATTTTCAAACCTATCAATGTCAGGTAAAAATGAAGATCTATGGTGTAGATCATCCCAGGGTAATTCATCCAAATACACAAATTCTCAAATACTCTCATAAATGTGAAACACTTATTGAAAAAGATTGGAAAGCGATGTCAAGGCTGAACTTGATGGTGAAGAATATTTTTCGGTGATCACATTCATTTGATCAGATGTAGTTGAAAGTGTGTTAGAAAATGACTGTACTTCCACATATTCCATTTCAAAAGGACTCAAAGGCATCTTGCCATTGAAAGAATTCAGTTCTAACTCTGAAGGCACTACCCAAGTGTCATCGAAGAGTATAGTGCTTGATGAAATCATATTGATGTTGGAAATGGTACGCGGTACGATGGGTGGAGGCATATAAAAAGCTCCCATCAGAGTAGAGTCCTTTATTAAATCTACACCAACATCTTCATATGGGATATTTGATTTTTCGACATGTTGGATTACTGTCTGTAGAAGAAGGGTCGGATAAATAATATGACAGCTGATTGATTTTCACAATCTTCCCTTTATGAGGAGACATGATTAACCGAAAGATGGATAAAATGACAAAAGTCATGGCATACGACCAGCTATGACCCATAAGAAGGTTGTAATCTAGAGGGGCATCAACAACTTCCACATCTAGATTAACAATTTTTCCTTCTACTTTTATAGGTAGATCCTGGAGTATTCCGTACAGATGAAATCCTCTTCCATCAAAGGATTTAAGGATTGTCGGTGATTGGTTGAGTGTTGGAGAACCCAAATTTTTCCAACAATTTAATGACATTATGCACGTGGATGCCCCCTCATCAATTACAGTACGAAAAACTCATCTGTTTTTTACTAGTACTGGAATCTGAAAAGTCATAATATGAGGGAGTCTCGGTGTAAAATTTTCTAGATCAAAGACCATGAGGCTAGAATCCTGAGGATATATAGCTCCAATAGCTGATAAAAGTAATTTCCTTTGTGCTGGACATGATTGTAGCACTTCTAAGGTTGACATTGCTGAAGGGGATATCACTAGTATTCAAAAATGTTGTAATTCTGAGCAGCTCTCGCATGTGGATTGAAAGCTGATTTTCGAAGTACACCTTTAGCAGGCAGTTTAATCACTAGATCAGGATTAGGTTTCTCGATGTGAAGTGGATCAGAAACTGAAGGAGATAAATCTGGTGTTAGATTAGAATTTTCTGTCTCTTTACTAGTTACAGGATTTTTATTTCCATAGTCTTGTGATCGCGTCACAACCATAACCTCAAACGTCATTAAAATATCTGCCGAGGAATTTGAAGAAGATCTTATAATTTTGCTATCTTGAGTAGGAAAAGGACCCTTCAAGACAACGGGTGTGGGTGAACCTTTGACGAATTTAGAGACCTCAGATCAATGTTGGCAGTCTTTGGTAAAATGATCCTCGTCACAGATAAGACAAGGAAAATGAGGTTTCCTCTTATCATCAGATGGTTCATTCTTTTCGGTTTTCTCTTTGGGAGAGGAAGTTTGTTTACTTTTATTCTTTCCTTTCTTCTTATTACCGGTTTTATATTTAACTGTAGATGAGTCTAGAACATGAATGTCGGCAGAAGTTTCAAGGGAAGAATCTCCTTTTGGTGAATTTGGTAAAGTTAAGATAGGAGAAGTAGTTTTGGAGGACTTATTCTTACTCTTATTAGCGCTAACTAAACCAATTACACCATCTGCTGCATGAGAACCTGAAGGAGTTGTAGTTATTTGACCAGGACATGGCAAGTCAGGAATTTTTTCATATAACGTACCAGACTGTGTATATACAAGGTCTAAGTACTGAGCTTGAGCAATGACTTGTTCTTCCGTAACAACCCCTCCCTTAGCCACATCTTCAGTGATCTTTGGAAGGAATAATTTGATAAACCATTCTTCCAAGGTCTGATCTAGAATAAAAAATTTCACTAAACGTCTTCTATGTCTCCATTCATGTATGTGATCTGATATGTACATAGACGTAGATTGTTTTAATGAATTCAAGAGTTCCGTGCCATTTTCGTATCGGATTGGAAATCGAAAGTGTGTTAAGAAAGTTGTTGCTAATGCATTGAAATTGTTGAATGAGCCAAGTGGTAGTTCAATATACCATTTTGCTGCTAAGCCTATTAGTGTTCTTTGAAATAGTCTTAATCGAATGGAATCATCGATTAAAGAATTGGATGCGCACCAGAGGTGGTAAGTCATGACATGGTTTGACGGGTATTCTCCTGATTTACCTTTGAACTTAGGAATATCACTGGGAAACTTATTCGGAATTGGAGGCCAATACGGAAGATAATAAATCAGATCATTTGCTAGGCGTGAAAAATTGGGTAAATCCAAAGTTGCTATGAATGGTAACTGACGGTTGGGGTCTTGCTGAGCAAATTGATAACCTTGTGGAACTATACTGGTACCAGGAGGAGGATATCCAGGATATCCTAGAATAGCTTATGTATTTGGGATTGGAATGCATCTCGGACAACCAGGGTTGGCCGGACCATATTGAGGTTGAGCCGGTATCTGATACGTGTAACTAGGGTACGGTTGATGCTGGTATACTGGATTTTGTGCTACAGGTCCATATTGATACTGCCCTTGATATGGTTGATAAAAAAACTAAGGTTGGCTTGTTACAATTGTGCTTGTACTAGGTTGTCCCGCAGGCATATGAAAAGTAGTCTAAATTGTGGGTCTAGGTTGTTGTGCACTGACTGGAGGAATTTGTTGTGATACTTGAGGGGCTGCAAAAATTCTAGGGATAGGTGTGGTAGGTTGAAAAAAAGTTGGTGCAACAGTTTGAGGTGGAGTTCTAGGTGTACTCGGACCAGGTTTGTGAACAGTACTAGGTGCAGATACCTGTGGTATAACTTGAAGCGTAGGTTGGACAGGTTGCTGGATTTGGCTGTAGCCAATTGCCTGACCAGGTTTATTATAAGGTACTTGCACGTTAGGTTGCAAATTATGTTGATTTGGTGTTGGATTCCACGCCGTTTTTACTCTAGGATATGGATCTCCCATTGAAGGTTGTGCTGCATAAGACAGACCATAACTGGATAGATAATTTGGAACATATGTTTGATAGTTGGCTAGATAATTCCCACTAAAAGATTGACCTCCCTGAAACAATTGTTGTTCTTGATAGAACTGCGGCCCTAAAGGAGGTTGCTGTCCTTGGAAAGACTGTTTCCCTGGTATAGGGTACTGTCCTTGAAGAGGTTGGCAGACCTTGAATAGAGTACTTCCCTTGAGGTTGATATTTTCCTTGAGGCATGTACTGGCCTTGAGGTATGTACTCTCCTTGAGGTGTGTACTGTCCCTGCGATATGCACTGTCATTGAGGTGTGTAGTGTCCTTGAGGTTGCCCCCCAGGCAGTAAATTACTACCTTGAGGATGCCCCCCAAGTGATAAGTTACTACTTTGAGGGTCAGGGTTAGGAATGTTTTCAGACATCATGTAAACTTGTTCCGCGTTCAAATTTTTGGTACGTGATTCATTTGTACTAGGTAATGGTATAAGTTTTTTGGGAGAAGGAGCTGCTCTTGAGAAAGTACCAGAAAGTGACTGGTACCCTGGAGGAACAGATGGACCACCATACAAATATGATTGTGGAGATGCAGAAAACATGGATGTCTCACCAGACATGTTGAATGAATGTCTGTAATTACCTCTTGGTATGTCGTAAAAAGGAATTTGGGGTGGCGAATAGTTTAGACCAGAATTGTGTAGAAATTCCGTTAACTAAGAATACCAAGGATCTTGTTTGAAAGGACTATAATAGTAAATCAATTGACTAGGCCTAAGATCTAAATATTCTTGATGTAAAGGAAGAACAACTTCTTCTTCTGTGTCAGTATTTTCTTCAATGCTCATGAGGCCAGGAGGAAGGTTCTCAATGATGCGAAACTTCACTCTCTGTGAATGAGGACGGCCAGGGGTTGGAGTGATGAACTATAGAGCAGGCTCAAATGTAGCAGGTTCAGTTTCCTGTTTAGAAAATTTAGGATCAGTAGCTGATAATTCACTAGCTTCGGAAGCAAGTTCAAATAGTTCAGAAATTGATATTTTCGTTTGAGAAATTTCTATTGTTTGAGGTTGATCTACTTTGTAATCAGGATGTATAATTACTGATGTTTCCTTGTGTTAAGTTGATCCAATCCTTGATGGTTGTCCTTTCTCATATTTAAGCTTTTCTAACTGGCTTGGTGTGTAGTCAGGAGGTTTCCCTTGCATTCCACGTGATTGTCTAAGTAATTCAGCCACGATTAAAAATTTAACACACGAAATCAAAGAAAATTTTAAAAAAATATCCTAAAGTCTCTAAGGAAACAATCAAATTGATCACACACCTATAAAATCTAAGAGAGAAATCCACACACAAACAGTCGATTTCCACACTAAAAACACTAGTTGGTGATGAAATCCAACGTCGTAGAATTTTAATGTGGAATGTCAGTTGGAACAGTTACCCCGACAACCTGCTTAATGAAATAGTTCGGTGAAAGTCTCTCCACTTATGCCATCTCAAAGTGAAGAGCACCCTCCAGAAATTCCAAGTGAGTCTAGTTGACGTCTGCTCCAGGTATAGTGGGAACTTCCCTCCACCGCCACCTTGGGAAAAAATCCTAAAATTTATAGTCACTAAGGTCACCAACGGGAAAAAATGTACCTGGGGGAACAATCTACTATCCGATATACACACAATGGAATAGTAACTAGCTCAATACCCTTGACGGCTCCTTGATATAATCTAAGGTTTACTAACAAGTGACCCCAGGCTCCTTGACCATGGTCTATCCGAGGTTTACCGTTTTTAATACATGCACATCTACTATCTTTCCCAATGAGATAGGTACGATTACCTCACTGGTTCTGACATCATCTTGTGCTTGACTCTTTTAAGAAGAGCTTCCCAGAGCACAAATGCTACAATTGGATTTTCCTACTGCAAGATTGCTACTTGTTTGAACTGTCTTGGAATGTTAATTACAATCTGTTCCAAGACACTAGCCTAAGATATGTTGGTGGAAAAGAGCCCTAGAAATGTAAAATATCTAGATTAATTTTATTAAAGTGTTGTTTTTAATTTGGATGTTGCTTAAGACAAAAGGAATGGAAGTGAAACTTCAATGATGTTTGTGACGTGGCTCAAAAATACGCTAAATGCATCTAAATGAGGAGTGCAACTCTTTTCTTTTCAAGGAATCTTATTTAAGGGAAAGACTGAGATATTTAACAATTTTCAAAAGCACTAATTCTTTCATTCATAAACAAAAAATTTGAAAAGAAGACGATTTCTTTGAGAACTCAATTTCGAAAAAATGATCAATTACTCGTTAGAAATGAAATTTCTTTATCAATCAGATCAGAAACTACAAATCATTAAACAAACTATTTCCAAAAAGTAAAACAATATCTAAAACTCTAAAAACATAAATTTCAAAATCAAAAGAAAAACTCTAATTTTGAAGTATATCTAGAAAGTTTGAGGATGCTTTCTCCTAGTTTGTGATCGAACCAAGAAGAATTTCTACTTATCTCAGCAGAAATGAAAACATCCAAAAATGGTTTGGTGTGAAAATCAGGCCTTAGTAAGCTAAAATCTCTTCCAAATTTGCAAATGAAAATGAATTTTTTTTTCATAAAAGTAAGGTTTTCAATGGGTTTAATGGCTCAGAAAGAGAACAAAATCATACCAATAAGCTCAGGTAAATGAAGGTATGTTATATGGAGCAGTAAGAAACTAGGGCAAACACTCACTCATAAAATGAAAATCAGATGAAAAATCATACAAACACAAAAGTTGCTGAAAATAAATTCACACATAAGATTTGACAGCTAAGGTAGACTGGGGCAAACATAAAGAATCAGGTGATTTGGTTCCTAAAGAGAGAATTTTAAATTTTTCAAAAATTTTGCACAGTTCCACAGGTTCTAATGGAGAACGGAGCGGTACCGCACTGTTCTGAACTAAAAACTGTGGAGTCTACCACACTGTTTTCAAGTGAAAACTGTGGAGTCAAGGAAAAGTACGGAAAAAATAAATATTCAGATTTTCTTTTAAGGGATTCTTAAAATTTATTTACCCAACCCAATCTCAAACAAATCAAAATCAGAAAACTCTTAAAATTCAAACTGAAAAATAAAAAGGAAAACTAAGTTTTATTCCCCAACGGAGTCGCCATTTTGTTATGCGGATTAATCCCTCTTGCGGACAAGAGCGATCTCCCTAGTATTCTACGAATAGCTAGAAACAAACATCCATTTGTAAATCATTTTCTCTAGATTATTTGCAATTCAAAATTATTATAAACAAATAAATAGGACATGCCCCTACCTTGAAATCCAACATTCAGTGTAGTCTTTTATTCAGTTGCTCTAAAGATGTTTCTTCAGTAAGTAGAACTTGCAATCAAAGACATAAAAAAGAATTAAAAGCACCTGAAACATATAATAATTAAGAAAAACTAATCTAACTTAGTGCTAAAGGAGTCTAAGTATTGAATTATTCAAATAAGCACAAGAGAAACTCAATGAGAAAAGGAGATCCATATGTATTATCCTGAATGAAAAGAGTAACTTTACAACCTGATGCCTTGATGTCGTACAAGTTTCTCTTGGGGTCCTAAACAATCGTTCCTTCTTCAATTTGACAAGCCTTCCTCTCTTTGAACCAACATGGAGTTATGGACATAGGGGTGTGATAATTCTTATGCCAACAACAACTAGTGTAGAGAGTATACTCTCTTGAAAATTTCTTCAGCAACTAACATGTATGTCTACCATCTACATAGAATCTACCCTTTAGACTGAAACATGAGCTCAATTTATAGGGAAATGGAGGTAGTTTCAGTTCCATGAAGAGGGGGATGGATTCCTCTCATGAAGGGATTTGAGCTCCATATACCAAGGGATAAGCTCCATAAGTGGAGGGATAAAGCTCCATGAGTGGAGGGATAAAGCTCAAACTGATCATGCCTCTAGAAGCTTCCAGTTGGGAGAATATTTGACCAGTTGTGCTTCTAGAACTTAATTTTTCCTTTATTTGAATTTTTACGGGGGTCCACAGGTTTTATTAGCAGAACGTGTGGGAGCTGCCGCAGGCTATAGAACAAGTATCCGCGAACCCGCAGGAAAAGGCTAGGAAAAGTGCGGAGTTAGACTTTTAAGGGTTTTAATGAGCTTTTCTCCAATTCCAAGACTTGGTTTGGGAACATTAGGGTTTTTTACTTCTAAAGGAGCACAATATAGGTAGTGATGGACCTATATGGACAGTCAAATGCCATGGTGACAAAATAACATGTAACATCATCTTTTGTCATAGTGTGGGTTAGCCTCCCCGAAATACCTCTAGAGCCTTGGCATGAATGTGTATTTTCATGGGTGGAAAACTTTGGGTTCTTATTTGATTCCAGAAAAGCTCACAATAGAATGAACCAACCTCTTATACAAAATATTGGGTGTGGATTTTAAGTTGGACTTAACCTTTACCAAATTTAATTCCATTTGAAGCTAAAGGAATGTTTGTGGGAGAAAAAAATTTGAAAATGAAAACGTCCCTTTGAGTTGTAAGATCTTCTCTGAAAGATGGCATTTGGAAAATTAGTGTGCAAGGGGATATGAACCCTTGGAAATAATTAGGGGTGTTTGTACAAGAAGTGTAAGGCACATAATTCTAGGGAGTGTACAAAATCCATTACAACAGTCCATCCTTTTTGCTAAGTTACAGTAGTTGAAGTGTATTTACTCTTTCAAAATCACCCAAGATTTGCACCTAGTTTCGATTCTCATCCATAACACATTGTTGGACATATCACATTTATCTGTTTTTTTACACAATATATTATCATTATGCTTGACAACAACCCCATACTCTTGGTGAAGCCGCAACTTAATTATATATCTTACCGTGTGTACTGATATCTTTATTATCCCTTTCCTTTTGGGAAGGAGTATTTTTTATTTCTTCAGTTGTTTAACTTTTGGTGGAATTAAGTGGTATTTCCAAGGTTTTATTATTTTTGCATTCTTCTTTCCTATATTTTTTCCTCCTCTTTGTGTTTTTCACTTCCCATTTTATCTCCTGCTTTTCACTTCTCTAGATATTTTCTTTAATTCCCTTCAAATTACTTCAAACTCTTTTATTATGTCACTAGTGCTTAGAGTGCGTTTGTACAAAATAATACATGTATCAAGTGAATCACACTTGGAAAACCATTTACCATGTCCATATCAATATAAAATTTGGCACATGTAATGAATTCCTCATATTTATAAATATTATGACATAGAAAAAGCTACCAATAGACTCCATAGTTCTCGGTATATCTTCCTTTCCCATTATGGACAAGGTAAGATAATGTTATTAATGTCTATGAATTACCAAAAAAATTAGGTGAGTGGGAATTAAAAATACCATCCAGTAGTCACATACTGTGGGAATGCCAAAGCATCTCATAGAACCTAAAAGGATATTTGGGAACAACACTATAATTGGGACTTAGGGATGAAAACTAACTTCATTTCCATTGGATTAAATCCATGAAACCATTTCTTTATTTCTAATCCAACAATACCATAGAAGCATGACCCTTCCCATATTAGTGGTTTCATGGCTCATGGCTCATGGGTGCCATATTAAATTAATGAAACAACTGCTTTATTGCTAATCCATGAATACCATAGAGCCATGAACCTTCTCAAATCAATGTCTCTTATGACTTCAAAGATTCAAAATGAACAATGAATAAAATTTGGAGCATGGAATTTTTTTTTACATGCTTCAACCCATTTACAAAATTGGTCTTTTAGTTCATTTTATCAAACTCAATGCCCACTACCTATTAAATCTAAAAGTAAGGTGGTTATCCATAAATTATTTTTTCTTTTCTACTATCTCTTCTTTCTTGGCATCCATGATTATAATAGTCTTTACCTTATCATATCCTGTTGATACTAGATAGGACTAGAACTTCCATTTTTGGTCCTGAGCCACTATGTGCTCTAATACCACCTGATATGAAATGGGTGGCTGACTTTTTATGCTATGCAAGCACCTCCCACTCAGTTAAACAAATTAAGATCTTGCTTATACTTGATGGTGCGGAATTGAATACTTGAAACATGTGTATGTGTTTTAAACTTTTTTAAGTCTTTATGTGTGAGGAATTAAACCTTTGTTTTCGCTGTTTAGAAGCATGTACAACAAGCATAAATTTGATGTTATGTGTTGATGATTAGTTTGCTGCAATTTATGCTTGCTGTAAATGCTTCTAAACAAAAAAAAAACAAAGGTTTAATTCCTCACACATAAAGACTTAAAAAAATTTAAAACACATACACCTGTTTCAAGTATTCAATTCTGCATAGTCAATTACCATGAAATATAAATGTTATGTGTGGTTTTATTTCTCTGTTACACACCGTTGTTTAGTGTTATTTTGGCTTATTTTAATTCTTCTAATTCACAAAATCATCTGTATTTCATGGTTAAAATCCTTAATCCCTAAGAAAACTATGGATACAAGTATGCACCTGTTTTATAATTGAAAAGACACTTAGCACAACAAACTAATACTGTCCTTTCAGATCAGATTGGTATCAGAGCTAGAGTTTATTCTCTAGTGTAATTTTGTGCAAATATTTGTTTAACTGTTTGCAAGTGTTAGATGATTACTAGGCTCAAGATTAAGAGAGGATAAGACACATTGGTGGAAGCAAGAGAGTCTCGAAGTGAGCCACAACAAAGGAGAGAAAGATTTTCACAATCTCCACCTACTAGTTCACCCCCTAAGGAAGCAGAAGAAACAATAAGCATGCCGCGAGCGGAAGAAGAAATCCATGAAGAAGTTGATCTCAAAGAGGAAGAAAGAGTGTTCAGGAAATCATTCCTTGACATGATTGAGATGGTTATAATCCTTTATCAAGAAATGAATGGGAAACTAAAAGGAGACGGATCCAAACTTCACAAGGAAGGATATGGATCATTAGGAGGTCACAATGATGAAGATAAGTCAAAGAAGGGAAATGGAGGAAATGGAGGCAGTGGAAAGTCACCATCCTCACCCTCATCATCATCATCCTCTACTTCATCTCTAGTACATTAGCCACACAAGTCAAAGAACACTGGTAAAAGTCCTTTTTTAAAACTTGATGTTAAGTTTGAATTGCCAATGTTTAATGGTGAAGTCAATGTGGAAAAGCTTGATAATTGGATTAGGAAATTGGAGGTCTACTTGAGAATCTAGAACCTTCAAGATGATGATACAAAAATCCAATTAGATTCATTGAGAATGGAAGGTGCAACACTTGTTTGGTGGGAAGCCAAGACAAAGGAGGAGATCAAGAAGCATGGTTAGATTATTCTATCATGGAATGATTTCATTACTGCAATAAAATAATAGTTTTATCCATTAGCTCATATGAAGAAAGCCATAATGAACTGGAAAAACTTTAGACAATTGAAGGGACAAAATGTGCAAGAATAAACCTAAGAATTTAGGAGAAGATACTTTTAACAAGTACATAGGAGGCTTACATAGCTACCTAAAACATACTATCCTGATGTTTAACCCCACTAGTCTAGATGAAGTATGTGTTCAGCCCACACATCTAGAAGCTAGAGGGAAAAACAATTCTAAAGAGGGTAGGAAGAAACCTTTTAAGGGTAAAAACAAAGAGAAGACCTCAAAAGGTAAAAAAAATAAATAATGCGTCTGTGAAGAAAGAGGAAGAAATTTTTTTTTGTAAACATTGTTCAAAAGAAGGCCATGACGAAAATCATTGTTGGAAATTACATCCTGAAAACAGGCCCAAGAAATTCAACAACAAAGGGAAACATAAAATTGCAACTACAACTCAACATGATTTAGGAGAGGATTCAGGTGATGAATCTAAAATTACAGCCATGGGATTGAAGAACATGAAGGGGAAATAAATGAGACTAAACCCAATACTAGTACATCAAACTTTCACATACATGCTCCAAATGAAGAAGAAATAATTGAACTGTTTCATGTGAGGGTCATATCCAAACATACTAAGATTGACACATTGTTTGATAGTGGGTCGCAAGAAAAATTAATCTATGAAGATTTGGTCAAGAAACTTAACCTTGAGACCATACCACATCCAAAACCATATCCACTTGGTTGGATTTGTAAGGATGCAAATTTACAGGTTTCAAAGAAGCGTATATTGCGGTTTGCAATAAATGCACTTTTTGTTGACACAGTTGAATTAGATGTGGTTCCACTTGACATACCAGGTATTGTGTTTGGAAGTCCTTAATTGTATGACAGGAAAGCGATATTCCATCACCATGAGAAAAAATATCATTTATTCAAAGATGGCAAGGAGTACATTGTTAGAGCACAAACATTGCTATGGTAAATGCTAGACAAGTAAAGAGGCTGGTGAATTCAAGTAAGAATTTTGTTCTTATAATGATTAAGACTAAAGCTGATGTTAATCATGAATAATTTGAGGGTTGTGATCCTAAGTTGAAATAATATTTATATGATGTTCATGAGATGTTTCAGGAGCCAACAAGATTGCCTCCAAAACGGGAGATTCAACATGAGATTCAGTTGCAACAAGATTGTCCTCTTCCAAACATCAACATGTATCACATGTCGATAATGGAGAATGCTGAAATAAAGAGGAAAATCAAGGAGATGCTGGAAAAAGGAATCATAAGGCCAAGCACTTCGCCATGCGGTTCACCCATAGTCTTGATTCCAAAGAAAGACGGGACTTGGCGCATGTGTGTAGACTCCAGAGCTTTGAACAAGATAACGGTAAAGAATCGATACCCACTCCCAAGGATAGATGATTTGCTTGATCAAATGAAAGAAGAAAAGTTTTTCACTAATTTAGATTTACGAAGTGGATATCATCAAGTAAGAATTGCAGAAAGTGATATATGGAAGACTGCATTCAAAACCAAACAAGGACTCTTTGAGTGGTTGGTTATGCCATTTTGTTTGTGTAATGCACCGGAAACTTTCATGCATGTTATGGATAGTGTTTTGCGTCTATTTCTTGATGAATTTGTGATTATGTACTTAGATGACATATATTTTCAGAAAAACAAAAGAACATGCCTTGCATGTGAATAGAGTGCTTGATGTTTTGAAGAAAGAGAAATTGTTTCTTAAGATGTCAAAGTGTGAGTTTGGAAAGACTTCTTTAGTTTATTTGGAACACATTGTAGGAGGAGGTGAGTTGAGAACTGATCCTTCTAAAGTGGAAGCCATTGTGAATTGGCCCACACCTAGAACAGTAACCGAGGTAAGAAGTTTCTTAGGTGCAACTCAGTATTAGAGAAATTTTATTATGGTTCTCAAACTTCAGTGGTCGTCGTTAATCTGCATAATCCATATTATCCACAGTATCATAAAACAATGGTCAACGTTTTGAATCCCAATGGGGATCCATCTTCATGACGAGAAATGAATGAAGAATGAAAGAAGGTTGCAAAAGGTCAAGGTATAAATATTGAAGGATTATGATGATGAGAGGAGCGGACAACATATTTTGTTAATCTATTTAAAATAAATTTTATTTTATTCTTTATAAAATTTTTAAATTAATTTAATTTGAATAATAAATATTTAAAATTAACTTTTCTTCCATCGCACCTCCTACGCACGCAGTGACAAGACTGTGAAGAAAGGATTCCAATGGGGAGGAAAACAACGACAAGATTTTGAAGCTTTAAAAGGCAAGATCAGTTCAAATCCAGTCCTTGCATTACTGAATTTGAGACATCCATTCGAGATACAAACTGATGCTAGTGATTATGCCATGGGCATAGTTCTTTTGTAGCATGGTAAGTCTATCGCTTTTCATTCTGAAACATTCAATGGTGCTGTAGCTAATTATCCTACATATGACAAAGAACTATATGTGTTGGTACAAAGAATCAAGAAGTGGAAACACTACTTGATGGGTAAAAAGACGATTATACATACCGATCACCAACCATTATAGTCCTTACAGTCGCAAACAAAATTGCAGCAATCACGACATTTCAGGTGGATGGGATTTCTTCAACAGTTTCACTTGGTTATAAGGTACAAGAAAAGAATTTTCAATAAATTTGCTGATATGATTTCAAGACCGATTATTAGTGCATCTACTTTACTCAAAAATTATTCTATTGTACATGAGAGTTACATAGAAAAATATGCAAATGGTGTTGATTTTCAAGATGTGTATGCTAGTTTGAGTGAAGGAAATAAAGTTGAAGAAAATGATTATCACATGCATAAAAATTTGCTGTTTCATTTGGGAAAGATGTGTATACCATAAGGAGAGAGGCTAAGTTTCATGAGAGAATCTCATTCATCTCTTATTGCTGGACACTTTGGGGTAAGCAAAACAATGGCACATCTACAGAGGTTTTTCTATTAGCCTCGCATGATAGATAGTGTGTCGCATTTTATAAGAGGTTGTTCTATGTGTGCAACAAGCAAGCCTAGCAATAGGAAGCTTGGGTTGTACACGCCACTACCAGTACCATCAAGGCCATGGGAGAGTGTCTCCATGGACTTTGTTGGAGGTCTACCTATGTCAACAAAACAACATGATTATCTTTATTTAGTTGTGGATAGATTCAGTAAAATGTGTGTAATTATGCCATGTAAGAAAGCCATTACTGCTGAATAAACTGCTAAACTTTATTTTTAACATGTATGGGTTCATTATGGATTGCCTACTTCTATTTTTAGGGACAGGGATTCCAGGTTCATTGGGAAATTTTGGTCAAATCTTTGGAGTATGATGGACACAAAGTTGAAAAAGAGTACTGCTTTTCATCCACAAACTTATGGCCAAACCAAGGTGGTGAACAGAACTGTTGTGCATCTATTGAGAGGATATTGCAGCAAACATCCTAAGTTTTGGGATGAGCAACTCCATTACATTCAACACGCTTACAACTGGACAAATCACTCTTCTACAAATACATCACCTTTTGAAGTATGCTTTGGGTATTTGCCAAAATCGTCAATAGACTTCATCTTTGAGAAGGATGTTGCATTTATGGGCATAAGATATTAACAAGGCTCGAAAGTTCATTAAGAAAATTCAGATTATACATCAACAAGTTCAAGAACAGTTTGAGGAAAGTCAAATCAAATACAAGGCGAGGCATGAAAAACATAGAGTTGATCACAAGTTTCAAGAAGGAGATGAGGTATGGTTGCACATAAGCAAAGAAAGGATGCAAGGGGAAGGTAAAAAGCTCAAACCCATTCACTATGGTCCATTCAAGGTCATAAAGCAAGTTGGTAATAATGTATTTCAACTTGAATTGCCTTCATATTTGAAAATGTATTTAGTTGTTAATGTTGAAAACTTACGTTTGTATGAGCCACCTTTGATCGATGATCAAGGAAGTGATGTCCAACTACCTTCTATTCAATATTTCTCGCCAGAATTTCTAGATGAGCTTAAGTAAGATACAATTCTTGACAGGAGGACAAGAACATCCAAGAGGGGAAGTGTTGACTACCTTTGAGTTGGGCTCAAAGGTAGTAAGGCAAGTAAGGCAAATTGGATGGAGGTTGGAAAGGTGAGGGAATTGTACCCTCATCTACTGAACATGTAATCAAGTATTTTGGGGTCCAAAATCTTTTCAATGGGGAGGAGTGATCAAGATTTCATAAAATTTTCTCAAAATTTAAAGTTACAGGATTGGGTTGAAACTAGGATGGTTGTGTATATCTCGTCTTCTTGATTCTGGCACCGTAAACGATTCGAAAAACTGATGTCGTATGAGGGAGATATTGCATTATGATCGAATTCCCAAACAACTAAATTTTGCGACAGGGTTGACTGGGATGCCTAGTCAGCATGGAGGATGCATAGCCATCAAAAAGTAATATTTCGAAGAATATTCCTTTCTTGAGAGCCAGTTAGAAGTTGACAAGTGGCGCATTGGAATTTGTGGGTGGATTTTACGTTGATTTTGGTGGACCAATTATAGGGTGACACGTGGCCATCCCTAAGGCTGCCATGTGTCCCCAAGGTGTAGTGTAAAATTTTTATGAGGTCTGCAGGGTTCGAACCTACAACCTTCGAACTAAACGCAAAGGTCTCCACCAACCAGGCTACGTTGTGACTTAACTATGCACTGGATATATTTAAAGTGTTAAACATTTATATACGGGGGTTGGAACTGCCAGCGGTCCCAACCCACCAGTGGTACAAGGTATATGATCACATGTCATTTGCAATGAACCACAACACCAAACCGTTAAGGCCTATCTGCTCGGGGTCATCACAACAGTTAAGCCTCGTCACATGGAATATTCTATGCGATGGTTACTTTGATGGTTACACGACATTAAACTCGAGTTTCAATGCTTACCCCAGTATAAGTGGAGTTCTGCTCCGATATTAAATGCAACCACGGGTTTTGGGGGTTGGCATGTGGCCACCCCCTACCCTAAACATTAAATTTTACAGTTAGTGCTGGCAGAAAAGTTAGAGCGTGCCCTATTTTTGTGGGTTTTGGCTAAACTAACTCCAGATAAGTGGAGTTATCCACAATTATTGGAGTTTTTTTAGGAGTTACTGATAAAATGAGTTGGAGGCTCAATTTTCGCCCATTCTGAGTGAGTGAAGAGTCAATATAGACTAATTGGAGCATTCGGGAGCCATTGGTGCAGAGAAAAAAACCATTAGAGGCCTGTAAACACATGTATTTGAAAAATTTTGAGCATAATGAAAGATGGACATGCCATTGGGAGTTGGACAAACAGATGTAGCCAAGGAGGGGTGAACTTCTTCATCATTCTTGCTGTGTAAATGTTATGTGTGGTTTTGTTTCTCTATTATGCACTATTGTTCAGTGTTAGTTAGGCTTATTTTCATGCTTCTAATTCACAAAATCATCTATATTTCTTAAATCGTCAATCCTTAAGCAAACTATGGAGACAAGTACGCACATGTTTTATAATTGAAAAGACACTTAGCACAACAAACTAATACAATCCTTTTAGATAAATGTGTAAGGGATTATTTGAACAAAAGGATCAAGTCTCCTTTCTTTTTAACTTTTCCTAAAGGTTGGATGACTTGCTATATATCCTTGATGACACTTGGCAATCACTCTTTGTCCCAAACAAAACCCATATTTACAACCTTTTAGGGTAGTGGTGAACCTTGACACTTGGACTTGGAAACCATTTCTATCTTGTAATACTATTTCTTGTGCCATCTCGGATTAAACCTAATATACATTAAAGTTTTCCCTAATGTGGATAATATTTTTCCACACAAACATCCTTCTTTGATCATTTGGATAATTTTTTCATATTGTAATTCCTCATTTCTTGTTGAATTATATTTTGATTGTTATTTTTTGAAATGAAATAATTACTATGAATGTCCAGAAGCCAATATTTATTTTGCATCACTATTACTTGATATAATCATGAATACCTTGTTCATATATGATGAAAAACCATCTCAAGCAGTTGTAGAGGATACCATATCAAAAGCACTAAGAGAGCCTGCATTTGTAAAAACATTTGATGCTCGTCTTGTTCAATCTGCTAAGAAACATGTGAAGGTTAGGTTAAATTTATTATCTTACAAGCTTTTTAGATGGTCATGTCTTGATGCGGGGGCATCAATTAATTTTCTCATTTTACCTTGATAATTTCTAGAGAATTTAGTTTGTTAGATTGAATGGTGATGTTTGTGTGCAATAAATGGTATTATTTCCAGGTGGAGCTCAAGATCATCTGGAGGATCATGAGTTAACTATTGTCGTGATAATTTATGTTCCTATTTTGGGTTTATTAGATCCTATATTTTTTGATCTCTTTAGACTGTGTACTATGGGAATGGAATTTTTATAGTACATACTTAGATGCCCTGCGTATATATTCCCTCTTATCTATATGTTGATTGGAAATGATATAATATTAATATTTATGAAATTTGGAAATACTAATCAACTAATATTTATGAACTAAGGACTTTGAGTTGATAAATTAAAATGTGGTGCTTGAGAGCCTTTCATATATTTATAAAGATAACCGTTCCTAGTCAGTATTCTAGAGAAGCCACATTCTTTTCACGTAGCAAGTGCCTTGTAGTCTTAGAATTTGGTGGGATATGTTTAAAAAACTTAGTGAAACATCTAATAGTACACCGAACAATGGAGACCACATTAAATGGATTTTCATAACTAAAAGTAAATGTAGTTGGATGTAAATGATGCAAATTTTGAAATTTAAATTACTGCCTTAAATATGTTTGAACGTTTTGAAGCATCCTTTTATGAAAATGTTCTTTAATACTCTTTCTGTGAGATTCATCCGGAGATTCCAAAAGTTCATTATATTTCTATTGGAACAGGGTCCCCTAGTTGCATTTTGATATATATTTTTGTAGTAATTGGTCTAGCACAGGGGATTTGGGGCAGGTCAAAGCCCCCAATGTATTGTATTGGGTCAAAGGGTAGACCTAGAGTCCGCAAACCATGGTTTGTGGACCACAAGATAGCGTAAGATATGATGATATAAATAGATAGATAGTTTGAGTCTAGATATAGATAAGAAATATTGATGCTAAATACGAACTATTGAGATCTGTTTTGGGTAGTATTGGGTAAGGAATCTTGCTGGATGTGTGCGTGGAGATCCTCAGTCTTGCTGTGTGAGGACCCCGCTAGCTGTGTGCTGGGCTGTGACTTAGGTTTGTAACTTGGTTTTGGACGTTAATGAACATGGAATCTGTTGAAGTATCTGTTAGAAAATTATATATTATAGAGCAATAAAACACATAAACTATGCGGAAAACAGAAGCACACAAAACACATAAAATCAGATATACACAGATATACGTGGTTCACCCAGTTTGGGCTACGTCCACCTCGAACAGCCAGTCCTTCCTTTATATTATCCAGCAAAATGAAGAGACAAAACCTACAACAGATTCATTGTAATATCCTCTGTTCTCTCTCACAGTCTCCCTCTCTGTTTCTTGCTCTGAGACTACACATACAATACACAGCCGCAATACAATACCCTCATAAAATCAAGGGGTTGCCTTCTAGGGAAAAAAACCCTAAACTAAACATAAATTCTACCGTCAGATCATCTGCCTAATGAATGGCCCAAATTGACTATAAATTACTATACTTTTACAAAGCAAATTTACATCTGTTTTTAGCTTCGGGGGCGCTGCCCCCGAAACCCCCCGTTAGGGAGGGGCTCCATAAATTCGCAACCACCCCCCCTAGACCCCCCAAGTAGCGTTTAATTACGGGCGACGTTGCCACCCAATTAAGGTACAGGGGTCCAATGCTGTGATACAAAATAAACGAGATAATCAGGCTCCACACCCAACAATATCTCTATGTTATCTGAACTGGTTGCGTTTACTATTGAAGTACCTCTGTGTTAGCTGCGATTATGTCTGTGATATATAAATTAGCTGCGATTGTGTTATTCTGTGATGATAATTATTGATGCGCACGTGGATGCGAAAGTGTTGCTAAAATCTGCTTGATAATAGTAGCTTGTTTATGTTTACATACTGGTTATACTGTTCAGGGCTCGGTAATAAGCTTGTTTTTGTGTGAACCCGATAGATCTCAACAAGACTGCATTAATTACCCACTTTCTCCCAGGGTGCAGAAACCTGGTTCATACACCCACCCATACTACTTCGGGTGAGACCTTGGCCTGCGAAAGTAAGTCATTTCCGAAAGGGCTAGTAGTATAGGGGTTTGTTGGAAAACCTTAAATCTGAACCTGGGTCGGGACCCTTCAATCCAACAAATGGTTCCATTTCCAGGATCGGGAGCATTTTGAGAGAGAGATCAGGTAATGCCACGAGGCCGTTGGCGGCTTGAGAAATTGGAGCTCGAAGATTGGTTCGAAAAAGAGATTCAGGACTTTTTCATAAAAGAGAACCACAACACAAAGCTAACAGCTGAGAAGTGGAAGAAAAAATATATTTTTACAGAAGTGTATGAATTTTTCTTTGTAAATTTTGCACACGGGCTACAAGAGTGGCTAGAAAGGCTAGTAGAATTCCAGACGTGTTGGAAAGACAATCAGGTTACACAGTGGACTTCGGAATTGATCCAACAGTTGGATAAGGCTGACAACATAATCACCTGGAATGTAGATCATTGGGTGGATAATGTGCTAGGAAGATTTGTCACAGAATTTGTAGTCGAACAGTTTGTATCCTACTCGGAAGCGGAGCGGAGGTTCTTCAAGGGATTCCGAGGCAAGTTCTTGCGAACATTGCCGCTACTAATTAAAATATTACTGTGCAAAAAAGGCATTTTTTGCAGCTACACCGAAAAAATGACCTTTGATCGGGGTGAGAGTACAACACGAAGTGGTAAGTACTACCGAGTCAACTGAGAAGGGGATAGATCCATATATAGCCCCTTAAGAGAGCCATCTGACACGTAGGAATTAATAGTCCTCCAACTACACCATTGTGAAGTCAACATAAGGGCAAGAACTCCCCTACCCCTCCACCAATACCGAAAGAAGATATGGCCACACACATGAAGCTTCCCACCTTCAAGGGTGTGGGAGACGAAGACATGAACTGATTTTGGTTCATAGTGGAATTAGTATGGACTGCACAAAATGTTGCTAGCGATGTTGTAAAAAGGGGGCAGCTATCCCTTGCCTTTGAAGGAAGGGCCTTGGATTGGTTCATGGGGTATGTAGGCCAACATGTGGATCCATCAATACAAGAAATTAAGGATGCTTTAAACAACAGTTTCGGAAGCCTAAGTCCTATGCTCAACTAGTGGTTGACTTGAAAGACTTTAAACAGGGACCCACTGAGTCAGTATGGGAGGCTGATTAGTGGCTAAAGAAGGTTATCAGAGATGGGGAATCTAAGTGTGAGGATAGACAACACAAGGAATGGTCCATTTCCATTCTATTACCTCACTTGCCATCTATAGCCCCTTAAGAGATGATGCCCAGTTTGGGGTACAACAGATCTAGGGACAGATGGAGGCAATGCACCTCGAAATTCAAAATTTGTGAAAGGAGCGAGGAAAATAAACTAGTCCAGATGTATGGTGTATAAGATGTAGGGTGTCGAGCCACACCAAGGATCAGTGCCCTCTGCTGGTAGACTACATGCAAGCTGGGGGGCCTAACCCATTGTGCCCTAAAGAGGTTGTGGGACTAAGCGGTCCCACGTTATGCTGTGCTGACTGCCGCATAGCTGGGCTACATGATACGAACCACTGCCCCTGTCTTGGTGCCTATGTTCCAGAGTTGAAGCAACAATGGTGCCGATTTTTCTCATCTGTGGGACATGACAAACACAACTACCAGACATACGACTTAATGATAGACCGAGGAAACTTGTACAGGGTATAGGCTGACCCTTCATCATCACTATCTCCCTCAGGACGAGGAGGCTCCCCTGCTAGAGGCCGGAGGGGCAGATGTGGAAGCGTAGGTCGGGGAAGAAGGAAATTGGTCTGTTATAATTGTGGATAAGTAGGGAAATTTGAAAGGGAATTTCCGAACCCTACATGACAATCTTGCAGATATTGTAGACAATTGGATCATGTGATCAAAGATTGTCTGGTACTGATAGCAAATATGTAGGAAAAATAGTAGACACCAATGCAGAATGTACAAAGGGTTAAGGTAGAACCACATGATGAGGGACCCAGTATTAATGTCATTACGCGTAGTGGCATGGATACTGGAGGAGCTAAGGAAAGAGCTGCGGCTGAACTCCTTATCTGAAAAGCCGCTATCAAAATGGAAACCTTGGACCTACAGAAGGTGAAAGAAAAATTCCTAGAAGCTCGCAAAGACTTTACCAAGAATGAGAAATCTACTTCCAAGGCTCCAAAAATCCTAAAAGCGGATGAAGAAGTTAAACCATTCCTATAGGCATGTATGAAGTTACTACGCAACCAGAAGCCAGTAGAAAATCTTCAAGCACTGATAGACAGTTGCGCAAGAAAAACTAACCCTCCAACCAAAGTTAAAGATGTTCATAGCCTTTACAAGCATAAGAAACGCATTGGTCGAGAAATACGGCTAACT
The DNA here is from genome assembly GCA_034641835.2 of Pinus albicaulis. Classification (NCBI taxonomy): domain Eukaryota; kingdom Viridiplantae; phylum Streptophyta; class Pinopsida; order Pinales; family Pinaceae; genus Pinus; species Pinus albicaulis. Next base: position 1,017,787,881 of record CM076581.1, read on the forward strand.
GCGCAGATTGGCGATTATGAAATGGATCAGGTCATCCTAGATCTGGGATTTGATGCGAATGTCCTGCCCAACCAGACGTGGCAAAGAATGGAAGAACCTAAGCTAGAATCATCTACTATACAGGTGCGCATGGCTAACCAAGAGAATATCATACCGTTGGGAAGACTATCAAAGATTATGGTAGATATTGCAGGAGTTAAGGTATACGCAGATTTTGAGGTAATTCAAATTGTAGAGGATGTGGACCCTTATCCTACACTCCTAGGAATAGACTGGGCTATAGACATGGGAGGCATTATCAACTTGAAGAAAAGGATCATGGTTTTTGAGAATGAGGGTACGAGAGTAATAGTCCCTCTAGACCCAGTAGAGGGAGAATGACATACAAAACCCGTGCATGAAGAAGACGATGTGGATCATATCTATAAACTAACCACCTGGGATGAGGATTGGATTAACCCTACAACTGATAGTGTGCTTTGATGGGATAAAGACAATGAATACATGTTTGACTCCGACGGGGAGATCGAAAATTAGCAGAATTGGTTGCATGATGTATCTGCGCTACGATGTCTTAGGATCACAAAGAGCTTTTGGTGTATTTCCTTAGAGGTAAGAGAGCTGCCTTAATTTGATGATTCTGGTAGTATTATAGATTTTCTTAGATCATTCGAAGTAGAAGTCCTAAGGGAATGAAGAATGTGGGTGCTTAACCTAGCCATGCATGCGACCCCTGCGCGGTGGTGGGAAACTCATAAGGGGACTTTTTAGGATTGGGAGGAATGTTGTGAGATGATGATCCTACGATTTGAACCCCTGGTTCACCTACACATGAAGACTTTCCTTGGCCAAGGGGACTCATGCAAGCACTTGTCCGCATGGATGGAGGTGTGGGGCGAAAGGACCGAAGAGAAATGGGTCCACTTGTTCATTCATGCCTTGGGACCAATCCACACTGCATGGTATTTGGATGCAGAGCTACATCAGTGCACCCACCACTGGGAGACCATGAGGGATGATTTTGTGGGGACGTTCGGGTTGATAGACGGAATTGAGGAATTAGACGAAGCCCTGCAAGACATAGATGCCCTAGTATTTTATGAATCACGCCCTCGTATGGAGTATGGGGAACCAACTTAGGATACACAGATGTAGGATATTGCTAACTGTTGCAATATATCTATGGAGGAATGTGATGAAGACCCACAAAATATCACTATCCCAGAATCAGAGGGCAAACAAGCAGTTGCTGAACCCCCGTTGCAAGCCGTCGATGTGACCAAGCCTCTTAAGCTAAAGGAAGTCAACATTGGAACAAAAGAACAACCTAACCTAGCTAGAACTGGGGACTACTGGGTTGACGATACCATTGGGAAAGTCACGAAACTTCTCACGGAGTACCAAGACCTGTTTCCTATGAAATTCTCAGAACTCAAAGGTATTACAGGGGATATGGGGGTCATGTGAATCACTTTAAAACTGGATGCACACCCTGTCAAGCAGTGACCTTACTGATTTAACCCCAAGTATAAGAAGAAATTCAGGGAAGAAATCGACAAAATGCTAGCTGTAGGTATCATCGAACTAGTAGAACAGTCACATTAGGTAGCCCTATGGTGGTCCAAGAGAAAAAGACTAAAGGAGAAATAAGAATCTGCGTCGACCTGCGTAAGCTGAATGATTCCTGCGTACATGATCCCTTCCCTACGCCATTCTCTCATGAAATCTTCAATAGTGTGGAAGGACAGGAAGCATAATCGTTCACTAACGGGTTTTCGGGCTACCATCATATCGGGATCACACCTGAAGATTGCAGCAAAACTACGTTCGCCACCGAATGGGGATCCTTCCAGTACATCGTCATGCCATTTGGGGTCAAAAATTCCCCTCCCATATTTTCGTGGGTAGTGGTCGCAGTATTCAAGGAATTCATTCACAAGTTCTTGGAAGTATATTTTGAAGATTGAATAGTATTTGGATTGGTAAAGAAGCATGTCTCGAACCTGCGCATGATGTTGGACGCCTGTAGAAAGCACCAGATTTCCCTAAATATTAAGAAGTGCATATTTTGTGTGTCTTTGAGGATCTTGTTAGGCCATATAGTATGTCAGCAGGGACTGATGGTTGACCCCGCCAAAGTTGCAGTTATCATCAATTTAGCAGTCCCCACAACTGAGAAACAATTGCGCTCCATCCTCGGGCATAAAGGCTATTATAGGAAGTTTATTTAAGGGTACGCACTGATCACGACACCCATGGAAAAGCTGCTAAAGAAGGACGTATCGTATTTTTGGGACGCGGAGTGTCAGAAGAGTTTTGAGCTACTTAAGGAAAAAAAAAATCTTTGCACCTATCCTCATATTTCCGAACTGGACGAAGGTTTTCCATGTCCACGTGGACACTTCAGGGATTGCGCTAGGAGCTGTCCTTACGCAACCTGGGGAGGGGGAAATTGACCACCTGGTTGCATTTTCTAGTAGAAAACTCTCTAGCACAGAGTGTAACTACTCCATTATGGAACATGAAGGGCTGGAAATGATGTAGGCCTTGCAGAAATACCGACATTTTCTGCTGGGAGGGCACTTCAAGATGTTCATGGATCACTCAGCTTTGAGGTACCTCATCAATAAGCCTGTGTTGGAGGGGAATATTTGCTGATGGTTATTTCTATTTCAAGAATATAACTTTGAGATAATTGTGAAGCCGGGGAAATTGAATGCTAGACTCAACCACTTGTCCTGAATCGAGAGTGGTGAAGAACCAACCAACCTAGAGGAAGGATTGCCTGATGCACAACTATTTGCTATTAAGGTGGTTGATGAGCACTTTTCCGATATTATTCAATTCTTAACTACGGTAATGGCCTCTTGTATAAGTTGGGAGATGATGAGGTATTGCGAAGATACGTATTGGAGCATGAAAGACAAGCCATTTTAGTAGAAGCCCATGGAGGCATAGCAGGAGGTCACTATGCAGGATTAGTGATGGTGAAGAAGATATTAAGAGATAGGATGTGGTGGCCCACACTGCATAGCGATTCTCACAACTATTGCAAATCCTACGACACATGCCAAAGGATAGGAAGACTGTCGTGCAGGGATGAAATTCCCTTACAACCACAGATTGCCCTACAGGCATTCGATAAATGGGAAATAGACTTCATTGGAACCATCAACCCACTAGGTAATAAGACAAGTGCCCACTACATCCTCACTGTGACTGATTATGTAACCAGATGGGCGGAAGTGCAAGCTGTGAAGGATTGTACAGCAGATACCGCTGCGCACTTTATTTTTGAGCATATTCTAACCAGGTTTGACTGTCCAAAGATATTGATGAGTGATAGAGGTACGCATTTCATTAATGACACAATACAAGCTTTGACTGAGATTAAGGTCCCCATAATTGGAGAAGTATTTGGCAAAGTCCCCTCAATTAAGTTTGACGATCACAACCTTACCAACTTGGAGGCCTTCCTAGAATTGGCACCTAAGCTATATCTTGAAAGGGTACTGAAGGATGACGTGCTACAGGTAGTACCAATGACATGGGTGTGCGGGTTAGCGGGTTCAAGATTACTAAACTTGTTGCGGATACCTCACTTTGGCCGATACAGTATAACCGACCAAGTTGTGCGACAACTGCTAGCCCTGATCCATGACAACAACTTGTGTATCCAGGACCGCATTCCCATCGATGCTGCCCTAATTCACTGCATTATTGGTCCCCCCATGGAGGGGCTGAATCCGTGGAGCGCATCGGCAAGAAGTATGAGAAACAGATCACTGACACAGTGCGAGAAGACTACCATGTCGAGCAAAACACTAGAGGATTCCTGATCAACACCATTGCTGACCTTGGAGTGCGCATGGGTACCCTGATGCTGGCTTGTAAAATGATGCTCAAGTGACAGGCCACGACTTTCCCCACCTATGTAATTCAACTTGCTGGCCACTGCGAAAAGGGGGTCTGCTTTAACTAGTCACATTTTCTCTACAACGAGGTTTTGGAAAACGTGTGTGAGGCCCAAGATCATGGGAAGGCATTCTGTTACTCTTGGCTGATGCTCCTATTTGCATTGGTCGCATGGAAAGCCCCTGAAGGATCGGTCCTCCCTGAGCTCGAGCCAGACATGTGTGAAGGGGTGCGATACGCAAACTTGTGGGATTCAAAGGATGCAAAGCGTATTAAGAAAAATAAAGTATTTTGGGTATTGTTTTAGGGTGCACTTGCAGCAAAAATTCACTCCTAGCCACTCCTGTCCCCAACGGTCTATTGAAAGTATAAGCACATCGCGACATTCTAGGTTACAATGCACAATGTGCAGATTCGGGGCCGTAACGATACCACTTGGAGGTCGCTGCCTTACATGGTTGCCAATGAGGAAATCGATCGACTCATCGCCACTTGGCTGCCGCAATGGAAATTGGGATTCAAATCGGCAATGACTGACATTGCTGGTACAAGTGCAGTTTCAAAGACCACCACCCCACCTGATACTACCAAGAACTCAAAAGGCCATGGCCCGTAAGGCTCCACTAGGATAGAGGTTCCGCAGATGCAACACAAGGCATGGAGCAGGAATCGCAGCAGGAAATGGAGACTGAGGGTCTGGATGCACAGGGTGCTAGTTCCCCGAGTGGCATGAAGTAGATAGATGAACCTCTCAAGGGTCAGCGAACGAAACAATGGGCTATGAGGACCGATAGTGAGAGTGAGGTTACTTTAACTGAGGAAGATTTGGAGAAAATTGTAGATGTAGTCACCCTTGCTTCAGAAGACAGGTGGCTTGCCTTGGAAGAGTAGCATAAAGCTGCAGTTACCGCATTACAGTCTGAGCTCCAAGCTCTTCAGCTCAAAACCGATACCCTGCATACGAGCGTGGTTCAAGCGAGGCTGCCTCAAGTGACCAACACTGAGCTGATCTCCATGACCGAGAGCTGCCTCAGCCCCCTTATAGGTGCAAAAATCACTCTAAGTCCACTTGATTTATGTGCGAAAGTCTAGGCCTGTGCAAAAGTACATCTAGACTTGGCCCGACTTCCACAGGAGCCGCTGTAGGTTCTCCACACATCCCTCTTTGAGGAAATATAGCACAAAGACTGGCGGGTGCAGTAGAAACTAAGTACAGCCGAGTAGAAAATTATAGAAAAACTACTAAGGTGTCCTAGGCACAGGCCGCGTGTATCCTTGCCGCTGCGCAACAAACCAAGTTGGAGTGCCTGATCAACAGAATCTGTGCAGATGTGACCGAAGAAATTCTGGCCTGTACCACCCCCCAGGCTAAGATTGAGGGACTCATCGCAGCCCTAAAAGCTTCTTGGACCGAGATCCATAATGTTAAGACCGAGATGGAGCAACAGATTGCTGAGTTGCAAGCTAAGTTGCAGCGGAAAACGCCTCCTGAGGTACACGCCAAGAGAGCTGCGCTGGTCATAGAAGCTATGAACACCATTACAACTCAGATTTCTCAGGGCACCGAATATCTTGAGACAGCTATGCGGTTGTGGTCTATGGTGCAGTGTGACCCTCTCCTACATGAATTTACCCAAGAACTGCGCTAGAAGGAAGAAGAATTCGAGAAAATGGAGGCTACAATGCCCACTCTGATCCCAACTCAACGCCTGGCATGTCTGCGAGCCAACCATGTGCTCAGAGATGACCTGGAAGGGCTTTGCCACAAGAAGAAGGTTTTGAGTGACCACCTCAAGCCATGGGCTGATGAAGCCCTCAAGATATCTCAGGGCTTGGATGTCTCGGTCAAATAGTTGAATCAGACTCTGGAGAGTGTCACCACTGCCACTAAAGACCCAACTTCACGGAAGTTGGTGGACATTGCGTAGAATGTTGTCGTGCAGAGTGAAGGAGTTTTTCCCCCTCTGGTCAATGCAATAAGGTAGCTCCAGGAAAAGATGTAAACCCCACATCTGCTGTGACTCAGGACGAGTCACAAGATTGTGTTGGGGGCCGGTTGGAATGGGGTCCCCTAGCTACATTTTTTATATATATTTTTGTAATAATTGGTCTAGCGCAGGGGATTTGGGGTGGGTCAAAGCCCCAATTGTTTTGTAATGGGTCAAAGGGTAGACCTAGAGTCTGCAAACCATGGTTTTCGGACCATAGGATAGTGCAGGCTATGATGATATAAATAGATAGAGAGTTTGAGTCTAGATATAGATAAGAAATATTGATGCTAAATACGAACTATTGAGATCTGTTTTGGGTAGTATTGGGTAAGGAATCCTACTGGATGTGTGCACGGAGATCCTCAGTCCTGCTGTGTGCGGAACCTGCTGGCTGTGTGGATGGAGATCCTCAGTCCTGCTGTGTGCAGACCCTGCTCGCTGTGTGCGCGAGCTATGACTTAGGTTTGTAACTTGGTTTTGGATGTTAATGAACACAAAATATATTGAAGTATCTCTATGTTATCTGAAATGGTTGCGTTTACTATTGAAGTACTTCTGCATTAGCTGCGATTGTGTCCGTGAAATATAAATTAGATGAAATTGTGTTATTATGTGATGATAATTATTGATGCGCACGTGGATGCGAAGGTTTTGCTAATATCTGCTTGATAATAGTAGCTTGTTTATGTTTACATATTGGTTATACTGTTAAGGGCTCAGTAATAAGCTTGTTTCTGTGCGAACCTGATAGATCTCAACAAGATTGCCTTAATTACCCACTTTCTCCTAGGGTGCAGAAACCTGGTTCCAGCACCCACCCATACTACTTTGGGTGAGACCTTGGCCTGCGAAAGTGGGTCATTGCTGAAAGGGCAGTAGTATAAGGGTTTGTTGGCAAACCTTAAATCCAAACCTGGGTAGGACCCTTCAAGCCAACAACTTCTTAGCTAATGAACCAAGTGTGATAAAATTATCACAATTTTTTGTTCTATCTGCTACTTTTTCACTCCGGTTTTCATCCACAAGAGTTGAAGTAGCATATGACTATTTCCTTCATATAGAGGGAGTATTCATAAATCTATTGGCAGAAATATTGAGTATAGATTATGGGCTCTCGTCATTAAAATCATATCCCCATGGGTTTCCAGGAGGATAAAAGAAATCAATTGATAACATTATCATTTTATGAACACCAAGTGGACTATATGCTTGATGAAGATATCCACATGAATTAATCAAATCATAATTAACAAATGGAATATCCCAATTTGACAGACAAGGTGGCTCATAAAATAAAGACTCAAAATTTTGATTTTCTAATTAAGCATCAATATTACCACAGACACCATTTCACAAACCACCTTCATATTAACATCAATTTTCATTGACAATGGGGATGATTTAGGTCTTTCATCATGGTTAGCAAGATTTAAACTATAAATAGAAGGAAAGAAAACCTGTAGAAGCTCATCACGACGCCGTAACTCAAATGAATTACAAACACCACCATCAATTGAAGAAATATCTTTTTCACGAGAGAAAATTAACTATTTTTTATCAACAAAACTGCTAAGAGATACATCAGCTACACCAAAACCACGTGGTTTAATTGTATTTAGAAACTTTCAATTTTGAGAATATTTTTTTTGAAAACCTAATATTAGAGGATGATTGTAATTAATGTGGCCACATATTTATAAAAAAATATACCTCTAAAGAGGTGGGTGTGTGTGTGGGTTGTAATGTTTTATTTTTGTTGTTTTAGTTCTCCAAAACCCTTATGCTTGTAAGTTTATGTGTGTGCTACAACGTTGGATGTTTTAATTTCCAGGGAATTGGTAATTGAGTTTTACTTTGTTTGTGTGAGATAGAGAACAATTTTGATAATTACAATATTGAATGAAATTATGGTTGTTATTACAACCATATAATCTAAATTCCAATCGGATGTAGAAATGAATGTATATTCAAGAATTTCTACTCATATAATCATTAGATTGAATTGAAGTCCATGCAAGAAAAAGAGAGATGCACCTTGTATGATGCACACAGGGACTTATTGAGAAATTGTTATACTTTGAGCGAGAGGGTGTTGTGTTGATCACATTTTTGTTGAGATTGTGATGAAGCCAATGACATCATTTCATATAGTTAGCACATAACTTATTCCAATGCTTCATGTGAAAGAAGATGGCACAATATTATAGGAAGAAAGAGGGATGAGAGATAGAATTATAGTTCCATGTCAAGGCATTTTTCACACTTTCAAAATTAGAAAAGCAGACCTATTTTATGTGTGTTTTCACACAAAAGGGAGGAATTTAGCACTCAAAATAAGCACATTTGGGGTGATATTAACTGCACAAGAGAAGAATAACACGTTCTGGACAGAGGAAGAGAGTAATCTCTAAATCATGTCTCATCGTTAGATGGAGTTTTTCTGTTAGTACAACAAAGAATGCTTTCACAAGAGTTGCATATGTGCAAGAATTTTTGCTTTGTGTGCTTTCACATGGACTAGTTTGGTTACAGAAGGTGAGTAAGAGGGTCTTTATTCATCTCCTTCACTTGGTAAGATCCGGTCTTGAATTTTTTTCTGTGTATTTCATTCATTCATGTTTATAAAATTTGAAAGCTAGGTATGTATCATGAAATGGAATCATCTCATTTCAGAAATCATCTAGCGAGGAAATGTTTTTGGCTTTACAATTCATTATTGTTTATATCGCAGTCGTTTCTTGTGTTCCTAAAATGCGTTAGGTCTGTCTTACAAGTGGGTTGGAAAATGGGTGTGTTATTTATTCTCAGAGAGTTCTCTTATATGTCTAACATTTCCTTCTTCTATAGGTACCAACAATTCTAAAAATCTATTGGAGAGTTGTAGAATGGAAGTTTCCAAATGGAAAGTAGTGTTGTGTTAATTCACATTTTACTTGATTATTGTGCAATAACTATCCTATATTTGAGGAAACCAAGGTTATCACTTATACTGGGCCTTGTTCTTTCATCACTCTTCTACATAGGCCCAGTTTTGAAGAGTTTTTGAAATTATAAAAAATGAAATGATACCAAAACATTTCTAACTAAACAAGGGTTAATAATAACTTATTAGAGAAATTTTGAGGTCTCAAATGGGCCTCCTAAGAAAAATTTACAACCAAAATAAACTTTATAAGAACTAATAGGATTCAAGATGATGATGTCAACCATGGGAGCGATTCACCATTTTTGGGGTAAAAAAACAAAAATATTAAAAAATAACAAAATAATAAAACTATTTTTTCAACTTATCTCCCTATGGTTTTACTCAAATTTCGAGCGGGAGTGCTCGTTGGATGGAAAATTTGATTCCTTATCCAAGGAGTACCCATTTTGCATACTTTTGATGGACCATGCTACACGAAAAATAAGAAATACATGAATCATGCTTTTTCATGTATTTCTCATTTTTCATGTAGCAGGGTCCATCAAAAGTATGCAACATGGGTAATCCTTGTATGAGGAATAAATTTTTTCATCCAACAAGTGTTCCCGCTTGAAATTTGAGGAAGCCCATAGGGAGATAAGTTGAAAATACGAGTTGAAAATTAGTTTCTTTTTTCCCTCTAAAATTTGATGATGTAATCTAATATTATTTTATTATTTCCACTAATATTTTATAATTTCCTAAGGAGGCTCATTTTATACCTCAAAAGTAGCCTAGTGATATCTTGTTAGATAAAGGTTTATTTAATATATAAGATATTCTTGCGTAAACCTCTTCTACACAAAAACAAATGCACAATTGATTGGATGAATATCATCTTCGTATGATTTTATACATTTTATGATATACATAATATTTTTCTAGAATTGTACCTTATAGTGGTTCTCAAATCAAGGGATAAACCTACAAAAGAACTTAGTGAAGCTTTTTAGCCTCTTTTAAAGAACATTATGTATGAAGAATTTGGGAAACTTGTGGTGCCAACTTCAGTTAAGATGTTGAAGCAAAACCCATAACTTGCATTGCAGGTTGTCCATCTCCTTATGAAATTAACAAAAAATGACTTGAGAAAATATGTTGGTGATATTCTACCCACATGTTTACAACATGCTCACCACAATAATGAAAGCAGAAGGAAAGAGGCTTTGGAGAAAATTAAAACTCTTAGTTTGTAGCATATTGATCTAGATGCCATAACAACTATGCTCAATTCCATTAAAGGATTTATTGGGGGTTAGTCATTGCCTTTAACATTTTACTTGATGTTATGAGTTTTGGTTTTAGGAATTTCTACCATGATGTTTTTAATTTTTTATTGCTACAGTATGTATCTTGTAGGACTTTTGGTTCTATTCTTTGGGTATTCACTGTACTTAGAGATGCATTAATCAAATAGTGTGTTGTGGATGGAAAATTAATTTGTGATGTTGTTGATATGAATATCATCTAATATCTTCATAGGGTGGGAAGGGAAGGGAAATTGACCTTTCCTTACAAAATGGATGGACTGTTTAATGCAATTCAAGCATTGTATAGTGCCCATGTTGAAAAAGCCTTGAATAATTTGGAAGCCACTATAACAAGTTATATGATATCAATTTGCAGAGAATATTGTATCTTTCCCACTAACCACACTTTTTTTTTTTAATTATTTTGATAAATGTATGATATCATTATTTTCATTCCCTTTTTCTTAACTTTCTTGGAAAAACAAATACAGGGAATGAGGAGGCACACTATTGCAATATTGTTGTCTTTATGTTCTTGGATTGAAAAATCAACATATGGATTTTTACAGGATGCTTCTTCTTTTTTTGCTATGGTACTTAAAGAGAAGGAAAATGTGGGAAGCACACACATTCGTAGTATGAAAATAGCATGCCAAAACTTAGAGATATTGATACGAGTAAATATTGTGGTCTAGATCTAATGGTTCATAAGTTTCAAGTTATAAATTATCCTATAGATTTAAATATTTTGTTTTGAATGAAATACGCCCATATTGAAATTTCTTTTGAAGATGTTATTAATTGAATTAATTGATTTGTATTTTTCAACGAGATGATACCTTTGGTGGAGCCATTGATACAAGTTGATAAAAGTGGCACTTCTAAGCCTACAAAAATACTAGAGGGAATGTATGCTCAACTTGTTGTAGAAAAGTTTCCAGCTCTAGATTTGAAATCTAGCTAGTGAAATATTTCTTGTACAAGGACTTTCCTGTATATCCATAAATTGGAGAGACATATAGTCACACATGTTCACATGATCGATGGATGTAAATTAACTATACAAAAGATTACAAATAATAGAAATATGTCAATATTTGGATTTCATTCTTATCTCAATGTGATAATGGTTTATTGTAATAAGGATATCTATCTGGTTTTTCATTACCAGGAGAAGTCACAAGTAGAATCTAATGTCTAGTTGGTGCCTATGATTGAAAGTGATCCTAACATAAAATTTTTTAAGAGTCTATTATATCATATCTACATTACCTTCCTCTGTATAAATTATGTTTATCCCTTATGGACTCATATGTTGTGCATCTTATTAGTATGTGTGTATCTTATAGATGTAAAATATATGAGCCATTCTCCATTCTCCAATCCTCTATTTATTGTTCCTATTTTCACCTTTGATGCAAAAAAGATTTGATTCCATATGATCATCAACTTTATTCTCCATGATAATGTTTTTATAGGATGTATGATGCATTCATGCATTCTTATCTATTTTTGTTTGCATACGCGCGCGAGAGAGAGAGAGAGAGAGAGAGAGAGAGAGAGAGAGAGAGAGAGAGAGAGAGAGAGAGAGAGAGAGAGAGAGAGAGAGAGACGCGAACATTGGTATTTGTTTCTTTCAGGAGCTACATGACTACCAGGCTTCCATTTCTGTGTTGGGAATGGAGGAGAGAGGTAGTTCCTAGAGTGGCATTCTAAGAAAGGTGTGCATCTCAATTCTTTTCTATTAGTTTTGTGCCATATCAGTTTTGAGGTTATGCTTACCTTGTGGAAATGGAAAATATTTGATGTTTTAAATTTTTAGTAGTTCAAGGACCTCCTCTATTCAATGTTACTTTCAAATTAATTTAATGTATTTATACATTTGAAGAAAACTGATCCAAAAGATCCATAGTTTCATAAGAAATAAGTCGAAGTTTCGAATCCCAATGGGGATTCTTAAGCCCCTAATTGGAAATAATGACTCATTCATAAAAGAATCTAATGATTTCGTAAAAATTATTAAAAATGAGAGGGTAGATGATAATGACATGTTGGTGAGTTTTGATTTAGTATCATTATTTACCAAAACTCCGTTAGATGCGATTGTTAAGGTTATAAAGGAATTCACTGACCTAGTGACAACGAAGCTTGCAGAGATTTGTTTAAGATCCACTTTTTTCATCTTCCAGGGAGGATACCATGAGCAAGTATCTGGTGTCACAATGAGATCACCACTTTCACCCATTGTCGCCAAATTATATATGGAGCACTTTTAAAATAAGGCCCTTGATTCCTTTACCTTAAACCCAACATGGTGGAAGAGGTTTGTGGACAACACCAACATAAAGTGGACTCATGGTAACGAGAATCTTGAAAGGTTTTTTAATCACCTTAACTCAATTTCATCAGAAAATAAGTTTACTATGGAGCTGTAAGAAAACAAGAGAATCTCGTTTTTAGACATCTTGGTTACTAGGAAGGATGATGGAACATTGGGGCATCTAGTATTTAGAAAGAAGACTCACACCGAAAGCTATATTCATGTTGATTCTCACCATCATCTGACTCAAAAATTTGGTGTCCTAAATACTCTTGCTGTTAGAGCCCTAAGGATTTATGACTTAGAGCACCTTAAGGAGGAAATAAATCACTTGACCTCTATATTGAGGGGTATAGGATATAAAGAGAGAGAGATTAAGAAAGCCATAAAAAGAGCCGAGGGTTCGGTCCTCTCACATGGGCACCAAGGACCTCAAGAGAAGTGTGGTAGGGTTTTTCTACCATATATCCAGGAGTTACTGATAAGATTGCTAAGATTTTGGGAAAGAAGGGCATAGTCACACAATTTTCAGCAACAAGAACAATTAGACAAAGAATGCAGTTAGTTAAGGATAATATCAACCATGAGCAACTTAAGGGAGTTCATAAAATTCACTGTTCGTGTGGAATTTTATTTATTGGGGAAACAGAGCATTCTATTCAGAGATGATTAAAAGAACACAAACACGATATTAAGAATGGAACATCTCGCACCTCAACCCTTGTAGAACACTCCTCAAAAACTAAGCATCACGTGTGTTTGGAAGGTGCCAAAATCATTGCCAGAGAAAAGCACTATCAAAGAAGGAAAATGAGAGAAGCTCTTGAGATTATTAAGCATCCTCATAATCTCAACAGGGAAGGAGGGAGCAAAATTAGTGATAGTTAGCTTCCTCTGATCAAACAAATTTGTTCTTCAAGTTCGTCCTCCCAGATATAGTAACTCAGGTATAATTCCTCTTCCTTTCATCTTTTAACCTTTTATTTATTTCTGGACTTACAGTTTATAATCGAATAATTTGATATCAAATACAATCTTAATTAATATAAACAACTTTAATAATTAATAATTATAAATTCATATTTACTTAACGTAAAGTAAATATTAATTAAATTAATTAATAATATATATATATATATATATATATATATATATAAATATAAAGTTTTAATTCAATTAATAATTATTGTAAATATTATTTAACAAATAATTATAAAATATAATAGTCAAATTATTAATAATTATTATTAGTAGAATGCATATTAACTAGAATAATTTTTTTTATAAGGTTTAATTCAATCAATAATTATTGTAAATATTAATTAATAAATAAATATTTTTTTTCTAATATATTAATAAAAATAGTAAATAATAAATAATAAAAAAATGTGGTTTTTATTAATAAGAAATATAAATTAGAATAATAATTTGTTATTGTTTATAATTTCATAGATTAATTATTATTTAAATTCAACTAAATGAATTAGAAAAAAAAATTAAATTGATTTAAGGACTTTTAAAATAAAATTATTAATAAGAATTATTGTTAATATTAATTAATAATAATGAAATTACTATTATTATTAATTAAAGAAATATTATTATAATTTTTAATAATTTTCATTAGTTAAAATAAAAATTATTTAAATTCTAGCTCTTGGTTGGCTTTTTAAAAATCTAAAAAAAAAAGAAAACTAAAAATGATGACTATTTATCCTTGATTTATGCCCTTTTGAAGTTTTCATTCATAAATCTATGTTGAAGATGTATCTTTATTGGGATTCAAAACATCGACTTATTTCTTATGACGCTGTGGATATTCTGGATCATTCTTCTTCAACTGATAACCAGAAGAGCTTAAAAACCATGTCTTTTTACATTTGAAGTCATCATTGTAGTTGGCGTGATTAATAGTTTATTGAATACATAGTTTTCCTATGAAATTTGATATTATAGGTATATAGTTTATTCTTAACATTGAGGCGCTAAAAGCTAAATTTCCACCAAAACGGATGACTTTCAAGTACGACACTATGATCATTGAAGCTTGTTCCACTTTAAACTCTATTTGTATTTATACATTTTTTCAATATATTAATAATAAGAAATTGTTATAAATTTTTTAAAATAATTTTTTTATTAAAATTATCTATGTAAAACCAATTGCTTTTCAAGTTACTTATCTTTTTATTTATTTGATTAAATTTCTTACTCCGTATTTTATTCTTCTAAGATATTATATTAATTTTTTTTTATCTTTTCATTAAACTTATTATAAAAAGAGCTAAGTGGCAACAATGTGCAAAAAATAAAAAACAATGACATTGCCACCATGTGGATCTTGTTTATTAAGTGTTGTCCTTTTCTTTCCATTTGTTTTCACAAGTTAATAGTTTGAGTTTTTTAGCATGTAACTTAGTTGGCATGGTTGTGCCTAAAATTTTCCTGAAGGTTGAATACTAAGTTCCTAAGGTGTTCTTTTTTATGGGAATATTTTTTTTTTTTGTTTCTACAGGTCATCTCGCCACATAATGACCATTGTTTCCCAATTGAAGAAAAATTGTTCTATTTTCTTGCTTTTATAGGTGAAAATGACATTGAAATTATTGATGTTCAGGCATATGTCATATAAATATTTTATGGTCTACTTTAATTTTTATTTTAGAGTTCATCATCGTTCATGTCTTATATTCTGCATTGTATCATCTTTCATTTTTAGAACAGGAACTCAATATTGATGGTAAGAAGCAGAAATTGAAGAAAGAGGAGAACAATAACACTAGAGCGACAAATGTTGAAAGAGAAAGAGATAAGAGAACCGATAGAGTGATACCATTAAAGCCAATATCCTGCATGAGACACACACATACAGATGGATGGTCAATATTTAGAGTTGACGAATTGACCTGTAGTGTCTTGGAAACACAATGATAATGTTTTGAAGTGATGAAACAATATTTCATGTGTAAATTGTAGTCCAACCAATATTAATTTGGAAATTGATATTGTAATACTTGACATTTTATATAATATAATTGATGTGGATAAAATTATTTATAGTTGCACTTTATATTATTTAGTATTGTAATTAACATATATAACTTAGTGTTTTCATATTAGATGAACATGTACATTATATGTCATTTTTTTATAATTTGGTTGCAAAATAATACTAATTAATTTATGTTGATTAATAATAAACACATAAAATCAATCAAAAAGTACCAAATTAGAAGTTTATGTTGATTAATGACGAACACAAATAAAATGAATATACGACTAAATTAGTTGCTTATAATGATTGTTAATGAAAGTAAATGAAATGAATATGTACTACTAAAGTAATCATTTATATAATGAATATGAAACTACCAAAAAAATATAAACGACTACTCCAAATGATAAAATTTTGATTACAAATCATGACTAAATTTTGCATATATACAACTATTAGTAGCTAATTTACAGTATCTTATAACAAGACCAAAATTTAGTCATATTTCTTTGATCATTAATTGGTTTCAAACAATGAATAAAATTTGCATGTATACGAATATTAGTAGTTAATTTACAGTATCTTATAACATGACCAACATTATGGTCATATTGCTTTGGTCATTAATTGGTTTTTTCAGGTGATCATTTAGTAATATATTTTGTTGTATATTTGGTCATTAATTGTGGAAATTAATGACTAAATCATGAATAAATTAATGACCAGATTAATAACTAAATATACTACTAGACAATTAAATTGAGACAACCAATTAATGACTAATCTAAAAGCGAATAAAAGTTGGTCACATTATAAGATACTGTAAATTCGCTACTATTGGTCACCGACCAAAAAATAGTCATTTATATGCAAATTTAATCCTTTAATTAGCCATTTTTTACTAGTGTTCTAATGATAAGAAAGATGAGTTTTATAGGATCTATAGGTTATTTTATAAAATACCCAATGGCTTCAAACCAATTGTGAGTATTTTTAAATATCATGTAACTTTTCACATTCAATCATGGGTAGAAAAAAGATGTTGAGAATGGTTAGCGGAGGAATAACATTGATTAAATGCATAATGAATTTGTCATTTACTATATTAGAAAATGCCTTATTGGCCTTGATCTTCGTTATTCCCACATTGATAACTTGGATTTGGTAGCATTTGTTGCTATCCAATGTTTACAACATTATATACTCTTGTGAAAGACCACCGTGATCACATAATACAACTCCATGAAACATACTATTTTGGTAAAATATTCTAAGTTAATTGTTATCCTTCAAGAGCTTGATTTGGAGTTTCTAGTTTCTAAGTTCAAGTAATATTTGGCGTTCACTACGCTAATGTTTGATTTACCTAGAATTAATAAATACATTTTTTTTGAGGATTCATTCCCTAATGAATCCTTATTCCTCATTAGCTCTTCTAATTCATGGTATGTATGTGTTCTACTTTATCTCTAAACTCAACATTTTCAACCTGAAATATTTGGTGATAAGCATTGACATATTTGGTACCATGCTAGACACTATGTCAATATTTTTTACATCCTTTATCATCATCAAGTTTATGTGATATTACATCAATGTCTCATTCATGATGAGGTTGAATGATTCTAAATGATTTTCATAATGGATAATGTCGTAGTCACTTATCTGGGCATGCCATTACTCAGAAAATATTGTGTGCTAGGTATTTTTGGCCATTGATATTTAGATATGTATTGATGTTGTCCAAAAGTTTCATCCATGTTAAATATTTTCTAAAAATATGTGTGCTCACCTTGCTCCACTTCACATTGTGGTTGTTGTCAGGCCATTTTTCAACTGGTCTATTTACTTTATGAAATGTAGCCCCACTTGATCCCGAGGACACCATTACATCATTTAGTAGTAGATTAATTCACCAAGTTGGTTGAGAATGTGCCAACCTTATCGAACAATGGTGCCACCGTGGCATTATTCACGTTCAACCATTTTATTGCTAGGTTCGAAGTACCCTTAAAAAATGTCACTAATCATGGTGCACATTTTAAAAATAACATTGTGTAGGAGTTAGCTGTCATGTTGGGTTTAATATATGAACACTCAACACCATATTATCCATAATCTAATGGAAAAGTAGAGGCCATGAATCATTTCTTGAAAACCATGCTACATAGGATGACAAGGAATCATAGGTAAAATTTGAATATGATGCTTTTGTCCAGACTATGGGCATACTAATTAGAAAATAACTTGATGGGTTTCAATCCTTTCCAGTTGGTTTATGGAGTGGGGGTTGTTCTTCTAGTTGAATGTGGAATTCCATCTCTTAAACTAGCCATTAAAATACTACCTAAGAATTTTTTTGAAGAAGAATATTTGTTACACTTATCCCAACTCAACAAACAACATCAATACAATGTGATAGCTAAAGAAAATCAGGAAATGTGTATCAAGGCCCAATATGATAAGTTTGTTTGACCTCATATTTTTGCAGAAGGTGATTTGGTTTTGGTCTATGATTAAGATCATGATAAGTTAGGATAAAAAAAACTAGAACCTATTTGGAATGGTCCCTATGTTGTTAGATGAGATCTCAAAAAGGGGCTCATGAGCTGGTTGATTTGGATGGAAACCACTATCTGAGCCACATAATGGGCTCTACCTCAAAAAATACTATGCAAAACTTTTTGCATGGTCTTTGTATATATTTTACATAGAGTGTGTGTGATGTCTTTTTCTCTTTTTGGTTTCGTATATCATAACTGTTTCTTTGAGTAATCATTTTTTCACCTAGTTCTTGACTCGTAGATGTATAGACCCTCTTTAATTTACCTAGGATTTGCATAGGTTGCCAACCATAGCACTGTAATATTCCCTTTCTTGATCCAGTCAAAGTGGATAGAATTGATCCATGGTATTTTCCCATGGTATTGACCCATGGTATTTCTTGTTGGTATTGACCCATCAAGCCTATAAAAGGGGAGAGAAGCTAGGCATTTAGAGAATTCTGGATTATCTATCTTATTGTGTTTGGGTTGAGAACCTGGCCTGGCCAGTTCTATTATTGATCCCAGGACGAAAACCCCGAGGTGATGTTTATGTGGTGGATCCATCCAGGATTTACAAATGGGCTTCAGTTTCTTATATTTTTCATTGTCAAGCAGCTGTGCATGCCATTTTCAGGATTTTATGGTCTGGGCATGTATTTTACTTTCAGTGAATAATATAAATAAAATGGCTGCATTTCTTGTGTTCTAGTTCTTGATGAAAGATTGTATTAAATGAGAACACTAAGATGTTTTAGATCTATAAAATTTTTTTATTGTTTGGAATCTTACAAGCACTCAAAAGATAGCTTCTACTGCTTGGGTCCTCTTTTCACCGACCGATCAACTTGTGAGTTACCCTTGTAATTCAAGACTTGGTTTTCCAACTTGATTCACAACTTGTAGTGTCTCAGTTGAACTAAATTTACTCTGTAAGAACCTGGCATTATTTTTTTACTACTTGAGGGTGCATCTCTTTGAAAAACATTTTTTCTATATTTTCTACTTCCATATTCATAGAGACTATAATGCACTTGTTGATTCATTAGTTAATTTATGTGTTGAATTGGAATTTGTCACATTAAGTAGAAAACCTGCATGCATAACATAAAATAAACAATTTCACTAAAAACATCATTAGAACACAACACCATCGAAAATGTCATTCATATATATATATATATCGATATATATATAACTCAAAAAATAGAGTTTTACATCATAAATATCCCGTGAGTATGTCAGTTAATTATAAAATAGGGCATCTAGGGCTTAAGTTACTAAGCCAATATATACAAAAACAAAAAATTCATCCTAGAAATGATAGATCTACGAACCTAAACATGCTCATACTAGTGTAACATAGAAAAACATGTAAAATGCATCACAACATGCCTCATAAGATGAGTGTACCCCCATAGTGCGCCTCAATAGGTATGGAATCATCTTAGCCATGGAAAAGGGATGTATCCCTAGCATTAATCCATCCATGTTACGTGTGAACTCATGCATATCATTGTGCTCATCTCCACCCTCCTCGTTGGAAGCTTCACAGATGGCTCATGCACCCATTTCTCTATGGTGAAGCAGTGATTGACCTAAGGGTCAGACTAGTCCCACGTCTAGATATCACAGATTTTAAATGTTAATGACCATGTAGTCATGCAAAAATAGAAAAAAAAAGTGCATGAACATTTAAAAAATACAAAAACATTAAAACATTTTATAAAATAAAGAAAAATTATTACTAAGTGCACCCCAATGTGCGCCAATGTGAAAGAATAGATCTAGATCATATATGAAGTTTACTCCCTCATACACATAGTCATCTACTGCAAGTATAGGATAATATCTTTCAACAAAAATAATTCAAATGATTTTTTTTAGCATCCACCATTTAGTCTCCCCATTAACTTAGTATGATGACCAATCTATGGCTGAGGGCTCTAAATTAGCATAGTTGACCCTAAGTATCATGATTGGAATAAACTCTAGGAATAATGATACCAAAATGTTGCAATACCCAAATTATTAAATTCGTCCCATTTTAGATTGGGTAAGTTGATCTATCATGTTGATATGCAAACCCTCACATTAGTTAAAGAGACTTGGTTGTACACATCGTATCACTAGATCCCTGTGAGCCTTGGAGGCTAAATGTGGTGTTGATGATCCATCTACCCAAAGGATTATGAAGAGTATTATTTGTAGAGTCGACTCTATAATGTCTCTAATGGGTATGTTATTTCTAATTTTTTGTGCATATGGCTGATCTGAAATTAAAACTGAATATTTCATATAAAATTTGCAAACTAGTTTATGTCTTATGGGAAATGGATTGATATTGCAAAAGCACACAAAATTAGTTAAAATTTTCATATTTTAACAATGAAAAATAGACCACAAGCAACATCACAAAACAAAAATTTGATGACGGAGTTCACCCCTCTTGGGCTACATCTCTGGGTCCAACTTACAATTTTGGTCCTTTAAATTATATGCTCAAATGTGAAATTAAATAAACATACAATGCTCAAATTGCAAAACTACAACTCCCATTATGTCCAGAACACCCAAAAACCAATGTGTAGGCTCTTCTTGGGCTCAAAAAGGATAAAAAATTGTCAATTTAGGACTCCTTCTTCATTTCCTTGCTAATTGTTATGCAAAATCATCCCTATGTCAAAAATGGCAATGAAATTAGCTTTGGAGACATTGCATAGTGATAATTTCATAATTACAGGTGGCGAGATAGGCCACAAAACCTGCCGATTATGGTGCAATTTGTTGAACTGTTAGGTGGACACTATGCTCATATTTCTTCCCCCTCGGGTTGGTCGTATGGCGCCAATATGACTGGGGAGCACGGGCTAGTGGACATGCACCTCGTCGGCCCCGCTCCTAGTCACATTGAATTTATGGGACCTTAGGCTAGGCACGAGCAATGTGCCACGTGCCTGGCCGTCTTGTTTATTCTATTGATAGTCAGGTATAGTGCGATAAGACCTTGGGAGGGGGATGGGGTAGGTGCCTCATACCCTGCCCTTTATAATTAACACATGGTCTGGAGTGAATGCATATGACTCAGGTCTAGGCCGGCATGAGAGCTCACTGACCTAACCCTCCCCCCAATGGAACCAACACTATAATTTAAATTAAACTTGCCTGCTATGTATAGTAAGAACCAACACACGGTGTAGTGGTAAGGTGCGTGACTTGTGGCGGTGAGGTTGTGGGGTTGAACCTTGGGGATTTCAGTCAGTCGAATGAAAAAAATATTGGTGCCAAAATTTAGGCCACATGACGACCTTCCATAGGGCCACACATCAACCTTTCATTGGGCTATGTGGTGGCCCATGGTTGGCCCGAAAACAAACTCATATCACTAGTACAAAATGGATAATTAGTTACTAAAAAAATGACTTAATTTTGCATATAAACGACCATTTTTCAGTCAATGACCAATAGTAGCTAATTTATAGTATCTTATATCACGACCAAATTTTAGTCATTTTTAGCTTAGTCGTTAATTTGTTGTCTCAATTTCATCATCTAGTAGTATATTTAGTCATAATTTTGGTCATTAATTTAGTCATTAATTTTTACAATTAATGACCAAATATACAACAAAATATATTACTATATGATACCGATAGTCATATATATGCACATTTTAGTCATCATTTTAAACTAATTAATGACCAAAGAAATATGACTAAATGTTGGTCATGTTATAAGATACTGTAAATTAGCTACTAATAGTTGTATATATACAAAATTTAGTCGTCATTTGTAATCACACATTTATCATTTGCAGTAGTCATTTATAATTTTTTGGTAGTTTCATATTCATTATATAAACAACTAATTTAGTGGTTTATATTCATTTCATTTGATTTCATTAATAATCATTATAAACAACTAATTTAATCGTATTCATTTTATTTTTGTTCATCATTAGTCAATATAAAATATCAATTTAGTAGTTTTAGATTGATTTTATTAATCAACATAAATTTATTAGTATGATTTTGTGACTAAATTAAAAAAATTCATACAATGTTCATGTTTATCTAATATAAAAACACAAAGTTACATATGTTAATTACAATACTAAACAATATCAAGTGCAAATATAAATAATTTCAACCAAATAAATTATATTATATGAAATGTCAAGTATTACAATATGAGTTTCCAACTTAATATTGGTTGGAATAAAACTTACACATGAAATGTTGTTTCATTACTTCAAAACATTATCATTGTGTTTTCAACGCATTGCAGGTGAATTCACCAACTCTCAATACTTGTAAACCATCATTCTCTACGTGTTTGTTTTATATGGGATATTGAATCTAAGGGAATCACTAGATCGATTCTCTTTTATCTCTCTCTTTTTGTGTTTGTCTCTCGAGTGTTATTGTTCTCCTCTTTCTTCAATTCTTGCTTCTTACCATCAACATTGAGTTCGTTTTCTAAAAAAGAAGAAGAAGAAGATTCAGTGTAGAGTGTAAGCCATGAAAGACGATGAACACTAGAATATGAACTAAAATAGACTATAAAGGATTTATATGACATATACCTCAACATCAACAATGTCAAAGCCATTTTTCCCCATAAAAGCAAGAAACTTGATCATGTTTTCTTCAGTTGGGCGATAGTGGCCATTATGTGGCCAGATGACCTGTATAAGCAAAGAAAATAAATTTTCACCATAGAAAATAACACCTTAGTATATTAGCATTCAACCTTCATAGAAAGATTAGGCAGAATCATGTCAAACAAGTTACATGCTAAAAATCTCAAGTTGTATATAACTTGTGAAAACAAATAATTTGAGATGTGATGTTTAATCCTTGCCATTTTATTCACAACAAAATTTAATTCTCTAACGCATGAAATTTTTTAAGTGTATAAAAAACATGTGCTCAAATAACAACATCAAAGTAAACTTTTCTAATAGTCATGAAAATATTTTAACACAAAACAACTAAAAGGATTTCAATCAATATCATGTAATAATAATTTGATCTTCAAGTTTTGGTTGTTGTTTAAATAGACATGATGTCGAGTATTTCAATTTCATAGTTAAAAGACAAAAAAATCAAAATAAGATCAACCAATAAAGAGAAGATATCATGGAATGGATATATAAATTATAAAAAAATTGTTTACATGTCCATCGATGTCTTGTGTGGCATTCCTAAAACATTTCTTGCCCAAAATAACTAATGAGGTGAAAGTATCACATCATTAAAGACCATAGAAATCCATACTAGAAACATTTCCAAATTCGATGGCTAAGGTGCTTGAAGAATCTCCAACAACAAATGAGTCATATCTAATTCATGTTGTGCATTGTCTCCCCATCCTTTCCCCAAACACACTTCCTGTAACCTGCCCACACCAGAGTCAGGTAACAATAAAATGAAGGCATTGACATTTGTTTTTAGATTATATATATATATATATATATATATGTAAACTTATAATCTAAAAATCTTTTAACACAAGACAACTATAATACTAATATTATGTTCAAGTTTTGGATGTTGTTTAAATGGATATGATACCAAGTATGTTCAATTTTATAGTTAAAAGACAAAAAAAAATCAAAGTAAAAGTTCAAAATACAATCAAACAATAAAGAGAAGATATCATGGAATGGGCATTGCAATAAAGTTGTTTTACCTATCCACGAGTGTTTGGCATTCCTAAAATTGCTTTCCTAAAATAACCACGAGGTGAAATAATCACAAAATTAAAAAACATAAGAATCCTTCTTAGAAACATTTCCAAAGTCGATGGATCAGGTTCCTGAAGGATCTCTAAAAACAAATGAATCATATCCAAGAGATTCTATGCATTTTCTCCCCATCCTTTTTCCAATCTGATTTCCTATAATCTGCCTACACCAGAGTTCGATAACATTCAAACGAAATATTTTATATTTTTATAGGAAAAAATGGAGATTTGTCAAGCATGCTAACTACATGGTACAAATATTCATAAATATTTGTAGAAAATAATATTAAAATATTTTATATTTTTGTAATTGTTTTTTGAAGAATTGTCAATTAGTAGTCTAATTGCACGGTACAAAAATTATTTCCGAAAATGTATCCATAAATATAGTGGATCTTACTCATAAATATTTGTAGAAAATTTTTCAAACAAGAAAAATGTACATCTTTGGAGTCCTAGTTGCGTGAATGTTTGATATATTGATGCATATTTGGTTTTGTTCTTCTTTATTTGAGCTTTGAAGGCCCTTCATTTGGTGAGCCTATAATAAAAGTAACTCTACCACCATAACCCTTACACAAAGTTGGTTCCTGATTTCTTCTAGTTCTAAAAGTTGCTATGGATGCAAAACAAAGGAGGTCATACCCACAAAGTACAAATTTACAAAATTTGATTGTTAACGCCACCATTGTGAATGTGAAAGGGACTTTTACTACTTGGAGCATTTGGAGGGCCTATAAGATTGCCTAGAAGTTTGAACTGGAAATTCCAAGGATTTGGAGTTGGTTTATTTTGAAAGATAACTCTTTATGGTGTCCTCACCCTACCTTATGAAATAAAAGTCAAGACGCCATGGTTCTTGGCCCTTTCATTTTTCAAAAGAGGCATTAACATTATCAAATTAATTTTTGATTCTCACACATGGGAATGTTTCTCTTTCCCTAGGTAGAAAATAAGTTCAATGTAGCCAATCTTCATAGACATGTCATCCAGCAGGTGAAGGTGACCATCCCCAACTTACTATTCATGAAATTAGTGTTACACTGAAATTTGTCACCATGACATTTTAGTGTCTATATGGGTTCATCATTACTCATATATTACTCCATTGGAAGTCTACAACATCAAGTTCCTAGAATCAAGCCTTGAAATTGAGAGGAAAGCTCATAAAAGTCTTAAAAACACTTGTATTGCACTTTCTCTTAACATTGCCCGCGGAACCGCACCATTTGTGAAGGAAAACTGCGGTACCTGCCGCACGTTTTGTGTATTAAAGGTGCATACCCCTGTAAAAGGTAAAATGAAGGCAATAAGAAAAATTTAGAAGCCCAACAGTCAAATCTGGAAGCTTCTAGAAGAAATTATCTGGTCGAAGGTTCGCTCCTATCATGTATGTTCATTCCTCCATTATGGGAGCCTACCCCTTGGTTTATGGAGTTCAATCCCTTCAAAAGAGGATTCTATCCCCTCTTATGTGGAACTGCAACCTCTTCTATTTTCCTATAAATTGAAGCTTTGGTTCAGTTTCAAAGGATGGAGACTTTGAGTTAGTGAGTTAGACTTGGAGAATTTTTGAGGAGAAATGTTGTAGAGACTCATACTCTCTTAACTAATCGCTATATGGGAATGATTACACACCCATGTGCATTTTAGCTGAGAGAGTGAAAAACTTGTCAGAGTAAAGGAAATGCCTGTTCCGGACCCCAGGAAGGCATGTATGACATCAAGGCGGACATGGTTTTAAGGCTCTTCTTTATTTAAGTTAATACAAATGAATATTGTTTTCTCAATGAGTTCTTTAGTTAAATAGCTTATTTATCATGTTTAATCAATGGGTTATTTCATTAATTATCTCATTTCTTGAATTCCTTGATCATCTTGATAGATGTTTGAGTCATGAATTATGCAGGTGATTTTGATCTTTTCTTGTGTTTGTGATTGCAGATCCTTGACGACAACTTTCTTCAAGCCACTGGAAAGAAGATCAGCGCTGGACTATAAGTAGGTTTCTAAAACCCTGTTATAATTAATTCCAAATCAAACAATATCTAGAGAAAATAGTTTTTATTTGTCTGTTTGTTGCTAGCTATCCATAGGACACTTGGGAGGTCTGTCTTGTCCACAAGAACAACTTATCCGTCCAACAAAATGGCGACTCTGCTGGGGAATGTTTCTTGAACTTCAATTTCTTTTATTTTTGACTTGTGAATTTGTTTTTTCTGATTTTCATTGGTTTATATTGGCTTGGGTAGTTTATCCCTGTAGAATCCCTGACAAATGTTTTAGAGTTTTTTATTTTTCTTTTAGTTTTATGGTATCCACACTTTTCTTTTAGAAACAATGCGGGCATCTCCACTCTTTTCTTGTATAAACAATGCGGGACTGAACTTGTTTACACTGAAACCTACGGACCCTGTGAAAATTTTTAGAAAACTTTAAAATTCTCTTTTCTAGATCAGTTTGTTAGATTCTTAGTGTATACCTAGACTTGTATTTTATGTCAGAAAGCCTTGTGTGAATTTATTTTCAGCACTCTTACAATCTCATCAGTCTCCATTAAGTTAATTGGGTGTTTTGAGTTTCTTTTTTGAAGAAATTCTTAATTTGATTTCCTTTGGTCATTACTTCAAGGTTTGTCTCAGTATCTTAACAATTTTTCATCTTTTTGCTTTTGTTTTTGCAAAAAAAAATTCCCCCTCATTCGCCGGGGGGGGCGGGGGGGCTAAATTGTGTCTGAGTGTTAATCGCCTTTGCGTGTTTTTATTTTTTGATCTTTGGAACTCTCACCCAATTTTCTTTATTTTCACTTGATTGGTTCTTTAGATTACATTAGAATCATCTTGTTTTTGAGAATTCTCTTGCATAGATCACATTTTCTAATTTAGAATTCTCATTTTCAGAATATGAATGAAAAATGTGCATAGATTACATTTGCATACTTTTCAAGTGAATTGTGCATAGATTACAACTGCATAGTTTACATTCTAAAAAAATCAATCGTAGATTTAGATTAGTTTTATTTGATTTAAATTTACATGTTTTTATCCTTGTTTTAAAAACACATTTTTTTGTTTTTTTTGTTTTGAATTGATTGGCATTAGTTTTCTTGATGAAATCAGTGCATTAGAGAATTTGTTATATTTTCTCTTATTTATCAATTTTTTTCATTATTGGAAGTGTTAGCCCCCCTATAATTTTTTTTGGCAATGAAATAGGGGGCTAAAATGTTTTTGAGCCTTCAAGGAATGCATTTCCCTCTGAAAACACATCATCCTTGAAGCCTCCTTATGCCCTTGTCCTTTGATAAATCCCCTTTGCTGTTTCTAGTTATAAAGCCTCTCTGTTTGTGAAGAAATGCCCAAAGGGCCTCCTCTTTCCCCTTATATCATCCCTTCTAAGCCTTTGTTTTCATCTTTGTCTTCCTCTTCTAAATTCCCCACTTACCCTCTAAATCCTCCCAAAGTTCCCTTTAAATCCTACAAGTTCCCCTTGTTTGGCTCGTTTTCCCCTTCTTCCCCCTACCGTTACCCTTTCCCAACCTCAAAATGAATTAAAAAGGGCAAAAACCCACTCTTCACTTTATATTAAGGCCTAGCCCCTTTCGGCCTAGCCCCTTAACCACTTCCCCGCCATATGCCCCGCGCCCAGGACCAAGCACTTAAGTCCCGGGCGCTAATCGCAATTGGAGGTGTCGGGCGAGCGCATCCCTTTGTAAAACAGAAAATTCCTGATGCGATTGTGTATTTGTTATATTGGCCTCCGCTGCGATCTGAGCCGTCAATATATATAGAATTGATGGTCCAGCGCTAATCGCACCACGCTCGTCACCCTTTCCCCTTCGCCCCTCCAATTGTATTTGAACCGTTGATCTCCCTGCCAGATCCGACGGCTGGCACTTAATCACTCCATCGCAATCGCAACTTTCGTTGTGCCACCCCTTTGTTCCCCACGATTGCGATCTGCCGATGATGATCTCCACTGTCAATTCCCCTATTGATCCGACGGCCCTCGCTCTTCTGCCCCAGTCGCAATCGCATTTTCCAAGAGTGGGCATGAACTCTTTCTCCACTCTGTCTTAATGAGATCCATTTAATGAATATCATCTACTCCTGTTATTCTCTTATCCTATAAGAATTCCCGAGAACACTTTGTAAAGGTTGTTGTTCGGTTGTTGTTGTTGCTGTTAGAGGGATTCATTTTGATTGTTAAGAATAGTCTTGGGAGGGAGTAGTAGAGTAGTTGTTATGTAGTAGGCTGGGAGGAGAAAGTCTGGACTATATTAGCCATTGAGCTCGAGGGTATGTGACTGGTTTTGCATCAATCAATCAAGAAAATTTCACAGGATCCTGGTCTATTACTATTGGTGATGTTTTTCTAACATTGTTTATTACATTTTCATACTATTTCATCTTCGGTCGCATCAGAATATTGGCATAGGATTTACCCTTGTTAGGTACCCTATGTTTCTGCTCTCCTTGCCTTTAATTTTTTCTACTGATAGTGAAACTAAGAGCAGACCCCCGTGATTTAACCAGTGTAGCGGAAGTTATTTCCTGCTAGCTGATGTATGAATTTGGGGTTTGTTGCTTAGTTGTTATTGTTGGGTTTAAGCTGGAAGATTTGGGAACACTGGGGATTAGAGTTAGCCCTGTCCACTAGGATCCTTGTGCGACCAACTGACCTTTCTAAGATCTCTTGCTGGTGTTAAAGCATTGAAGGTTCAAAGTCCTTCTCTGATCTACAGACCCTGGCTCTGTTAAACTTATCTCTGTTTTCGCTTGGAGCATGCTAAAGCTAACTCGGAGTTAAATGACCTTTGGTCCAATCTATAAGCTGCCCCTTTGTCCCTCCATTGAAAGCTGCCTTTGATTATGTCCAAGCAAGTCTGGAGTTAAATGACCTCAGACCTGATCTATAGATAGAAATTAGGTATCTTTCCTTCTTTCACCTTCCTTCCTTAATGTTCCATCCCACCATCTATCTATAAAGATCCTTTAGTGTAGATGAATTTCCCTTTGGAAGCCTTGGCTAGTTGTGTGCAAGTAATTCCATTTCATGACTCCATAGCCCAATGGATGGAACATTCTTAACCTATCCTCTTTGCCGAAACATCTTGCTATTTTGCTCCTTTCCTTCCATTACTTTCTCAGTTTATGATCTCATGACTCAACCCAGCAACCAACCAACCAAATCATTTAAAAATCCCTTTGTGCTTCATACCTAGCCTAATATCTCATTTGAGCTTCAAAGATACACCATTCTTTGTATTTATGGAGAGATCCCTCTCCGGGTCTAGGAGGGCTAGATCCTAGGGCCCCAAAGTGGTTATGATGTTGTCTCATCTTTTGGTCTTGCCAATCTGGCCAAAACATGGGAACCGCCAATATAATGGCGACTCCACTGGGGAAAATCTGAGAGCCTATAACTGATAACACTCGTCTGTCTCCCATTTTCATCACCAACATAATGGCGAATCCATTGGGGACTAAAGACCACTTAGCCTAGATTGGATTTTAATTGCTGATGGTGGACAACAGCCTGCTCCAAACAGTCAAATTCATCCACCTAGCGACTCCACACTCCATAACCCCCAAAAGACCAAATGACTCCACTAGTAGAAGACTCTGAACTGGTTGAGAAGATGGAGTACCCTTCTTTGCATAAATATGGATCCAGACATGGACAGGAATACAAAGTATGATGCTTTGTTTAAATCAATTAAATGAATTAACATAAACGTTTGGTAAAATGTTGGAAATGTAAATGGCTAATCTGAATGAAAATGATGATTATTTAGAACAGCCCATGCCTCTTCCAGAACAAGAACAAAATAAAGACCGAGAAGATGAGCAAGACATGTATGATTCTCAGGAGTCTATAGAAGACTAAGAGGAAGGTGATCAGGAACTGCCTAATTGCTTACCTATGTCTTGTGCTACGCTGACTAGAGAGTATCAGGACCTAATAGCAAAAGCTAATAGGGAACACTGCCTTGAGGAAACAAGAGACCACATAGAAGAGGCAAAATATGATGTGGAAGAAGAGGCTCAAGAAAAAATCCAGCCTCCAAATCAGCTAATACAAGAGAAAGAGGACTGCTGCTCTTCTGTCCATGATGAGAGGGAAACCCCTCTTTTGACAGAAGAGGAGATTGATCATATATTAAATCGGCAGTCCACCTCAGAAATATTTTATAGAACACACGCTCCTTCTCATTCATCTCTTGAGTTTGATGATTCAGATCCAGAAAAGTACTCTGTGGATCAGGATGAAGAAAGACCTGCTGAGAATCTGACAGGTTCGATTGGTGACATTGCTTACGATTATGAATTTCTTATTTATGATCTATTTGATGATGATTGTTTCCAGAGAGAAGCTGAGCTTGCAGAACCATCATCAATAGACCCATGGGAGGAAAGCCAAGACCAACAACTCCAGAGAAGAAATGAACCCAGTTAGCTTATCTATGACACTAACAGGGAAAGTTATGAAAGCATCAGTGATGAGTGTCATGAGATCGGGGATCGGTAGTCTTTCCTTTTGGAAGATGAGGAGGAAAGCAAAGAAGAAGTTCTTGAGCAAGATGAAAATAACGAGCCTTCTCTTGAAAAAGAGGAAGTATTGGAACAAACCACTGCTCAAGAATACATAGACCTTTTCACGGAGCTCAGCACATCAGAGCCGAATATATCAGAGCTCCGAGAGGACTCAGCTGCTATATATTATGAGTCCTTCGGTTCAGAAAATGAAGAAGTTGAGGGAGATTCTCTTTCTCAAGAGAGTTTTATTCTTGATCCAGTGGAAGAAGAAGAAATCCTGGTTGAAGCCTGCCTGCTAGATATTCATAACCAGGTATCATTTCATGATCCTTATGTTCATTTCCTGCACACATTTGAGGAAGGATCAAGGGTCTTTTTGAGCAACATGTTGCAATCAGAAAGAAATTTTTTCAAAGCTGCTATTATCGAACAAAAAGAGTGGGAGCTGCCCTCCCTATCCAGCCTGCTCAAGGAGCTGAGCAGAAAGGACCAGTCATGGGATCACTTGATGGACTGGTTACATTGGAAGACAATGTTTGTAAGCTAGACTTGTAAATAGTCCAGTTAGAGTAGGGTAGGTAGGAAAAGGCTCAATAAAGCTCAGTCTGTGAGCATGTAGCTAGTAGTTTTTAATTTCTGCAAAGTCCAGCAAGCCAGACAGTCTAATCCTGGCTTGACTGTTTTTCAATTTCTGTTTTAGACTGTAGAGAAGAAATCTGCTAGACATTTTAATCCTAGCAGATAGTAGTTTAGGTAGAGGAACTATGAGGCCAACAGTCTAATCTGGTCTCATGGAGTAATAAGGGTAGAAGTAGAATAGGTTTATTTTCTTTTTTGTAAAAATTGATGATGTAAAGGGTCTGCAAGTCCAAATGCAACCAGGAAAGAAAATGTTAGGACTATAGTGTGGGTAGGTAGTTTTTTGGGAGAATTTTTCTGCTGATATGATGTCTTCATGGTTTGTGGCAGCTGATCTAAGAAAGAAAATAATGAGTCAAGTACCAGGCATCTGGCCTACACCAAAGATTATCCTCTGAATTCTTGACTCCTTCAAGAAGAAGCCATCCCCATGTGGAGCCACTGTTAGCCCCTCTATAAATTTTTTTGGCAAGCAAACAAAGGTCTAAAATGTTTTTGAGCCTTCAAGGAATGCATTTCCCTCTGAAAACACATCATCCTTGAAGCCTCCTTATGCCCTTGTCCTTTGATAAATTCCCTCTGCTGTTTCCAGTTATAAAGCCTCTCTGTTTGTGAAGAAATGCCCAAAGGGCCTCCTCTTTCCCCTTATATCATCCCTTCTAAGCCTTTGTTTTCATCTTTGTCTTCATCTTCTAAATTCCCCACTTACCCTCTAAATCCTCCCAAATTTCCCTTTAAATCCTACAAGTTCCCCTTGTTTGGCTCGTTTTCCCCTTCTTCCCCCTACCGTTACGCTTTCCCAACCTCAAAATGCATTAAAAGGGGAAAAAACCCACTCTTCACTTTATATTAAGGCCTAGCCCCTTTCGGCCTAGCCCCTTGACCACTTTCTTGCCATATGCCCCTTGACCACTTCCCTGCCATATGCCCCGGGCGCTAATCGCAATCGGAGGTGTCGGGCGAGTGCATCCCTTTGTAAAACAGAAAATTCCCGATGCGATTGTGTATTCATTATATTGGCCTTCACTGCGATCTGAGCAGTCGATCTATATAGAATTGACGGTCCAGCGCTAATCGCACCACGCTCGTCACCCTTTCCCGTTCGCCCCTCTGATTATATTTGAACCGTCGATCTCCCCGCCAGATCCGACGACTGGCGCTTAATCGCTCCATTGTAATCGCAACTTTCGCTGTGCCACCCCTTTGTTCCCCCCGATTGCGAACCGCCGATGATGATCTCCACCATTGTTTCCCCTATTGATCTGACGGCCCTCGCTCTTCCGCCTCAGTCACAATCACATTTTCCAATCGTTTCCACCTTCCACCCTTTGCGATTGCGATTTCCCCGATCCAATCTGAGCCGTCCATTTCGCATGATCCAACGGTCCAGATTTCTCCCGCTCTGCTTCTATACCTCCATCTCTCCCCTCGCCGATTTAATCTCCACCTTTGATCCCCTTCGCGATCCAACGGTTGGCGCTCAATCGCACCGTCGCCAATCACAAGTTATCAAAGGTATCACCTGCTGCTTCTCCCGATTGCGATCTGCTGACGCAATCGCGACCGTCCATCTAAGCCGATCAACGGTCCACATCACATCGCGATTTTCATTCCCCTTTCTTTGTCAGAGCCTCTGTTAACCTCATCTTTTAACCTCCGCCGTCGATCTCCTCTTGAGATCGATGGTCCAAAACTAATCGCCCTCCGCCCATTCTGGGTCCCACCATTTCCTTAACCCATTTCATTGCATTTCTGCACTTTCCCTTTGTATTTCGTTTCAAAGGCTCAAACTTAAGGTTTTTCATTAAAAAGGCATTTTTCCACCGTTTCCTTTGCATCCATAGCATGTGCCTCTGTTACTCCACCATTCCTCCAGGCCCTCAAAGTATTCTCCCGCCACCCCTTGGGTTTTATAATTGGTTCATCTTTACTGTGCAGGGTTTACAGAGTGGAATTTTCAGTCTGCTTTAGTAATCACAGTCACCGTGATTCAAACACAGAGAGGTCATTATAACAGCCAAGTGGAGCAGCAGAGATGGAATTTGAGGGAATTGAGCACGCAATTGAAGATTTAATGTGCTAATCCTGCACTCAAAGGATTAAGGCATAGATCGAAGATCAAAGAGCGCACTAGCAAGTCATATCAGCGTTACATAATGGCAGAACACATTCTCTCCAGAGGTGCACCTTCCTACAGTAGTATCCATGCCTCCTCGAACCCAGAAATAGTTAATTACTCTGACAGAGACTTATTAAAGACTGTTAGGACCGCAGTTATGGAAGAATGGAGACCTGAAGACATTTCAGTCACCTTACTTGCTTCAGAAGACAGAACAGAGGGCCTTACAGCCAGAAGGACTTCACGAAACATCCGAGGTCAATATTGGCCAGACAGGGACTCCCAGACCATACCGAAAGGTACTTACAGCAACGCAGGTGCCATTAAGAAGAGTGGGCATGAACTCTTTCTCCACTCTATCTTAATGAGATCCATTTAATGAATATCATCTACTCCTGTTATTCTCTTCTCCTATAAGAATTCCCGAGAACACTTTGTAAAGGTTGTTGTTCGATTGTTGCTGTTGCTGTTAGAGGGATTCATTTTGACTGTTAAGAACAGTCTTGGGAGGGAATAGCAGATTTGTTGTTATGTAGTAGGCTGGGAGGAGAGAGTCTGGACTGTATTAGCCATTGAGCTCAGGGTATGTGACTGGTTTTGCATGAATCAATCAAGCAAATTTCACAGGATCCTGGTCTATTACTATTGGTGATGTTTTTATAACACTGTTTATTACATTTTCATATTGTTTCATCTTCTACTGGCTCGCATCAGAATATTGGCATAGGATTTACCATTGTTAGGTACCCTATGTTTCTGCTCTCCTTGCCTTTAATGTTTTCTGCTGATAGTGAAACTAAGAGCAGACCTCCGTGATTTAACCAGTGTAGCGAAAGTTATTTCCTGCTAGCTGATGTATGAATTCGAGGTTTGCTGCTTAGTTGTTATTGTTGGGTTTAAGTTGGAAGATTTGGGAACACTGGGGATTAGAGTTAGCCCTGTCCACTAGGATCCTTGTGTGACCAGCTGACCTTTCTAATATCTCTTGCTGGTGTTAAAGCATTGAAGGTTCAAAGTCCTTCTCTGATCTACATACCCTGGCTCTGTTAAAATTATCTTTGTTTTCCCTTGGAGCATGCTAAAGCTGACCCGGAGTTAAATGACCTCTGGTCTGATCTATAAGCTTCCCCTTTGTCCCTCCATTGAAAGCTGCCTTTGAGTATGTCCAAGCAGGTCTGGAGTTAAATGACCTCTGACCTGATCTATAGATAGAAATTGGGTGTCTTTCCTTCTTTCACCTTCCTTCCTTAATGTTCCATCCCACCATATATCTAAAAATATCCTTTAGTGTAGATGACTTGCCCTTTGGAAGCCTTGGCTAGTTGTGTGCAAGTAATTCCCTTTCATGACTCCATAGCCCAATGGATGGAACATTCTTAACCTATCCTCTTTGCCGAAACATCCTACTATTTTGCTCCATTCCTTCCATTACTTTCTCAGTTTATGATCTCATGACTCAACCCAGCAACCAACCAACCAAATCATTTAAAACTCCCTTTGTGCTTCATACCTAGCCTAATATCTCATTTGAGCTTCAAAGATACACCATTCTTTGTATTTATGGAGAGATCCCTCTCCGGGTCCAGGAGGGATAGATCCTAGGGCACCAAAGTGGTTATGATGTTGTCTCATCTTTTGGTCTTGCTAATCTGGCCAAAACATGGGAACCCCAACAGGAAGTGAATGGAAACTCTCTCCTTACTTTAGTTAGGATTCATCGAATTGAAAAGATTACATTATCATATTCAATTGCATTCTGTTTTGGGTCGGGTCATAACAGCATTGGTTTCATATCCATTTACCCTTTGAGTAATAACAACCCAAATAACACAGTGCTTAATTAAAATTCATCTAGAAATTTTTACATTTTTAGAGCTCTTTCCACCAACATAGCTCAAGCTAGTGTCTTGGAATAGGTTTTAGATAACTCTCCAAGACAGTAAAACAAACAAGTAGTCGATCTTGCAGTAGGAAAATTCCAATAGTAGCATGTATGCTCTGGGAAGCTCCTTCTAAAGGAGTCAAGCACGAGATCATATCCGAACCAGTGAGGTAATCAATCCTTCCTCTTTGGGAAAGATAGCAGATATACACGTATTAACAACGGTAAACCTCAGATTGACCATTTTCGAGGAGCCTAGGGTCACTTGTCAGTAAACCTTGGATTATGTCAATGAGCCTTCAAGGAGATTGAGCTTTGTTACTCTGCCCTTGCATGTGTATCAGATCGTAGACTATTCCCCTAGGTATATTTGTTCCTATTGGTGACCTTAGTGACCATAAACTATAGGATTCTTTCCCAAGGTGACGGTGGAGGAAGATTCCACTGTACTTGGAGCAGACGTCGGCTAGACTCACTTGGACTCTCCGGAGGGTTATCTTCACTCGAGATGGCATAGTGGAGAAACTTGCACTGGTCTGTTTCATTAAGCAGCTTGTCGGGGTAACTGTTCCAACCGCCATTTCTGCATTAAAATTCTACGATGTTGGATTTCATCACCAACTAGTGTTTTTAGTGCAGGAATCTACTGTTTGTGTGTGGTTTTACTCCTAGATTTGTTAGCACCTGTTCATTTGTTTGTTTTTACTTTTTAGAGACCATAGGTGTGAATTGTGAATTTTAATTGTTTAGGTGTGAATTGTGAATTGCTAATTTTAGTTATAAATTGTTATTAAAATTCACTGAAGTTGAATCTAATGGCAACTGTTCCGGAGTTTACCAACCAAGGAAGCCCTCTTAACGAGAATCCTAGTACTTTTCCTTGCTTTGGAAATGTTGGTCCTCCTTATATGGCTACATTGTCATTACCTAGATTTACAATACGTTTACCGGTATGGTTATTTTCAACTTTGTTGGCCCCGAATACTCCAATTATTCCACCTCAACCGGATGCTTCACCTCAATAGAGTTCACCATCTCAACAACACCAACCTCATGTTGACCCTTTACCTTCTTTGCCCAATATGTCTTCCTCCCTTTCTTCCTCTTCGCTTGGTAAAAGCCTTGATGCTAGTAACCAGGTGGCTAAGAAGAAGAAGAAAGGAAAGAAGAAGAATAAGCCAAATAAGAAAGAAGTCAACCAACCAACCGTGGCTGCAAGTGTTAGTAATGTTGAGGAAACCTTCAACATGCATCGTAAACCCAAATACCCTTGCAAGATTTGTAAGGGTGACCACTTCCTTATCAATTGTCCTAGTATTCCAAAGGTCTTGGAAGTATGGTCCGAAAAATCCCATCGACTTACTGTTGATCCATCAACCAGTGATTGTCAGGTTCCTGGGAAAAAGGGTAAAGTTAGATTTCCTTGTAGGTTATGCAAAGGGAGTCATCAAACTCACATTTTCCCTCACATGGATGAAGCCTCAAAATTGTTGGAAAACCTTACCGTTCCACAGAAAAAACTTCCAACCGGTTACCATAAACTTTCTCCCAACCTACCGCCAACTAATGGAGTGATTTATCTAATTCCAAATATAGTCAATCCCACTCTTCCATTGAAGAGTGAAACTCATATCACTCGGGTTGGTGATCCATTAGTTGATCAAGTGGTCGACTCAATTTCACATCCGGTCAATCCCACTCTCCCTGTAGAGAGTGAAATTCATACCGCTCAAGTTCTTCTTGTTACATCAGATTCTTCTATGCTAAGGGGAATTACACCTGTTCCTACAGATCCCCCTCCAGGTACTGAGGTCTTTTCCTTTGATTGGAATAGACTGACAGAACCTCATCTTCCTTCCTCCATCCCTTTCCAAATCATTGTGCAGGCTTGTCGTAAGAATGTATGCCACACACATGTAGATGAAGGTGCTTCTGTTAGTATTTTATCCTCAATGGCTTGGAAAGCTTTGGGTTCCCCTCAGCTTGTGCCTGTTATGCAGAATCTGAAAGCTTTTAACAGAACCATTAGTGAACCTTTAGGGATCCTTCCTAAGTTTTCTATTACTTTGGAAGGTAAAATTGTCTGTATTGATCTTATGGTAGTTCGAGGCCCCTTGGATTTCAATTTACTGCTTGGGCAAGACTATGTCTATGCAATGAAAGCTGTCGTATCGACACTCTTTCGCGTGATGTCTTTCCCTCACAATGGAAACATTGTGATTGTTGACCAAATTTCATTCACTAGTCTTGATTCGACTACCAAAAATCCAACACCCCTAAAATTTCCTTATACTAAAGTGGTATCTACCCCGCTACGGGTTAATTATGTGGCAACCAGTCCCATGTTTTCAGTTACCGATGTAAGCGAGCCTCTCACTGTTTGCTCGACTTCCTTTTACTTAGATCCGGTAATTTACATGGAAAACTCTATGGGATTATTTGAACGCGATGTTCCTATCCCTTTTGGGTCCCTTGACATGTGTTCCTTTCAAAGAATTTTTCTTCCATCTGATGAAAACCTCTTGAAAGCCATGATCGAGGTGCGTCCCTTGACATGTGTTTCTTCTGTTTGGAAGCCATGAAAAGGTTAGAGAGGATGGTTCTATTACTGTGTCAACCTAGTTAAAAAATGAAACAACTTCCTAGAGGATAGTTCCTGTTACTGAGTCAACATCGTTAAAAAATGAATCAGGTAAGAGGAAAGTTCCTTTTACTGTGTCAACCTCGTTAAAAAATGAATCAGTGGGCCATGAGGAAAGTTCCTTTTAATTTGTCAACCTCGTTAAAAAATGAATTGGTGATTCATGAGGACAGTTCCTTTTACTGTGTCAACCTCGTTAAAAAATGAATCAGCTGGTCATGAGGAAAGTTCCTTTTACTATGTCAACCTCGTTAAAAAATGAATTAGTGGTTAATGAGGATAGTTCTTGTTACTGTGTCAACCTCATTAATAAATGAATCAAGTATGAGGACAATTATTTTCCTGTGTCAACCTCATTAAAAAATGAATTAGTAGGTTATGTAGGTAGATTGTAGAGAGTAGTTTATGAGGACAATTCTGTTACTGTGTCAACCTCATTAAAAAATGAAACATACCCATGAGGACAGTTCTTTTCATGTGTCAAACTCATTAAAAAATGAATCAGTAGGTTATGTAGGTAGATTAGAAATAGTAGTTTATGAGCATAGTTCCTTTTCTTGTGTCAAGCTCGTTAAAAAATGAAACAAGGTTCCATGAGCATAGTTCTTTTCCTATGTCAAGCACGTTAAAAAATGAAACAAATCATCTCCTATTCAAGTCAAGGCTTTCATCCGATCTCGTAAATGCACCTTCATTCCATCCAACTTTTAGTAACTAGTAGTCCTCTTAGTTGAATGCAATGAAGCTTGGGGGGCATGTGCTCTAGCAAGTTACGCTTGGGGGACATTAAAACTTATCTCAAGCACAATTTTCTCTGTTTCAAGCTTGTGTAAAAATGAAACAAACCTATCTGAAGCATTGTTTTTCTCGGTTTCAAGATTTTGTAAAAATGAAACCTATCTTGAGTTGATTTCGGTTATTATTTTCAAGACTCGTTATACTTATGAAAATCCCGAGATTATTTTGCTATCTTTCATTCTCATAAAACACATGAAAATGCCGAGTTGTTTCCATCTTTTCCTGCTCGTAAATTAAATTGAAGGTCGGCCATATGAGTACATTTTTTATCACTTTTTCGAACTCGTTAAAACTTACGAAAAAATGAAACCGATGAGTACATTTTTATCCCTTTTTCGAAATCGTTAAAACTTACGAAAAAGTGAAACTACTAAGTATACTTTTATCACTTTTTCGGACTCTTGAAAATTATGAAAAAGCAAAACCTTGGAGTTCTCTTTTAAGCCATTGCCAGACTCTCTAAAGATGAAAAGATTTCTGAGTACTTGACTATTCGAAATCGTTAAAGGAAATGCACAGTCGTCCTTTCAGTGTAATTTTACCCCTTTTTCGGACTAAAATGGACTATTTACGAAAAAGGTATACGTTGACTAATCATGGTCAATAGAGTTCTCTCTCGCATTACTTTATCCTTTTTCAAGCCTGAGAGACTAAAATCACGAAAAATTTCACCCATGGAGTTTTCTTAATTTTTTTCTTCTGACTCCCTAAAAATGAAAAACACTGAGTTTCTCATATACTAGACTCGTTAAAATTTAATAGTAAACGACCTATTCGATTACAAACAGGAACGGACCACTCCTTCTTGAGTTGAGTTTCTACTAAATTCAGACCATGAAGAAGAAACTTTCCTCACTCAACAACTATCCTCCTCAAACATCAAAAATAAAAGAGTACTTGCCGGGAAATGGTGGGGAAAAGAGAAAAACATTCATTTGTTACTTTGATTTATAAAAGCCATTTATACCTCATTGTTTAACAATTTGTCACACTTCTACTGAGTTGAGGAAAATCCACCCTGCTCCATCCCATCAAACCATTGAGTCTTTAATTTAATTTTCTAGGTATTAGCTTAGGGAAATTATCACCAAACCATCTGTAGTGTCGTTATGTGTTCAAGAGGACAGCCAAATAAACCATTCATCTGCAAACATTTGTCTCCATTCATGTTGACCATCCCTGAGTTAGTCCTTGCAAAAAATTTCTTCAAAACTTGATCTATGGTTTCGTGTCGTGAGCTTGCTTACAACGGATCACTTTCTATTGACAACAGCTCATCATCTAGGAAGTTGATCTAGAATCCGTCAATACCTTGGAATCTGCATGCCTTAATGGCAGGTTTCTCACCTTCGACGACAGGTTGCATCATTGACCTACGATCGAACGATTCCGTGAAATGTTCGACTTCAGATCACAAATTCACATTTCATGGATTGTACTGAGTACTTTGAGAGACATTGTCATTATTGGTGGTTTCT
Organism: Pinus albicaulis; assembly: GCA_034641835.2. Taxonomy (NCBI): domain Eukaryota; kingdom Viridiplantae; phylum Streptophyta; class Pinopsida; order Pinales; family Pinaceae; genus Pinus; species Pinus albicaulis. Next base: position 1,017,827,704 of record CM076581.1, read on the forward strand.
CTCACACTTGTTAACAATTCACATCGTTGACTGGTAATCAAGTGGATTCTACCATGTTCGACTTCGACACATTTAATCGCATGGATAGAATCATACTAGTTTGGGAAGCAGAAATCAAGACCCGGGATCTAGTTTCCACCATCCAGGCTGCGAGGAGTTTTATTATTCATTATGCTGTAGAGTATTCATTACAGATGGATGCGTCCATGCTGTGTCTACACTATTGATGTAATATTAAAATCATTTCTGTATCAGAACAAGTGTAGTTAGTTTTGATCTGAGTATGGGAATGCCTACCTCAGCGATGATATATATATATATATATATATGTTTTGCATTGAATTTTTTACAGGGTTCCGACTGGGGTGTCTACAGGCTAATCCTTGAAATGATAAAGCACATCACTCTTCGAATGCTCTCATACTTCGCGCTTTAGGGGGCAATCTGTTACACTGAAATTTGTCACCATGACATTTTAGTGTCTATATGGGTTCATCATTACTCATATATTACTCCCTTAGAAGTCTACAACATCAAGTTCCTAGAATCCAGCCTTGAAATTGAGAGAAAAGCTCGTAAAAGTCTTAAAAACACTTGTATCACACTTTTTCTTAACTTTTCCTATGGTACCGCACCATTTGTGAAGGAAAACTGCAGTACCTAATACACGTTTTGTGTATTAAAGGTGCGGACCCCTATAAAAGGTAAAATGAAGGCAAAATGTAAAATTTAGAAGCCCAACAGTCAAATCTGGAAGCTTCTAGAAGCAATTATCTAGTCGAAGGTTCGCTCCTATCATGTATGTTCATTCCTCCATTATGGGAGCCTACCCCTTGGTTTATGGAGCTCAATCCCTTCAAAAGAGGATTCTATCCCCTCTTATGTGGAACTACAACCTCTTCTCTTTTCCTATAAATTGAAGCTCTGGTTAAGTTTCAAAGGATGGAGACTTTGAGTTAGTGAGTTAGACTAGGAGAATTTTTGAGGAGAAATGTTGTAGAGACTCATACTCTCTTAACTAAATGCTATGTGGGAATGATTACACACCCATGTGAATTTTAGCTGAGGGAGTGCAAAGCTTGTCAGAGTAAAGGAAACGCCTGTTCCGGACCCCAGGAAGGCCTGTATGACAGCAAGGCGGACATGGTTTTAAGGCTCTTCTTTATTTAAGTTAATAAAAATGAATATTGTTTTCTCAATGAGATCTTTAGTTAAATAACTTATTTATCATGTTTAATCAATGGGTTATTTCATTAATTATCTCATTTCTTGAATTCCTTGATCATCTTGATAGATGTTTGAGTCATGAATTATGCAGGTGCTTTTGATCTTTTCTTGTGTTTGTGATTGCAGATCCTTGATGACGACTTTCTTCAAGTCACTGGAAAGAAGATCAGCGCTAGACTACAAGTAGGTTTCTAAAACCCTGTTATAATTAATTCCAAATCAAACAATAACTAGAGAAAATAGTTTTTATTTGTTCGTTTGTTGCTAGCTGTCCGTAGGACACTTGGGAGGTTTGTCTTGTCCGCAAGAACGACTTATCTGTCCAAAAATTAGGCTTGCAATCCTCTGTAACCTAGTGGATGGAGTTGAATTGGAACTAGGTCAAAGCCTTTACAAAATACATGCCAATGAATAACACTCACTAGGTTATGCAAGAAAATATAATGGGAAAGCTTTTTTCTCCTAGAGGTTATCCACTTGGGTGTGTAATACTCACTAAACCCATTTCCTAATAGGTTTTATGTCTTAGGGTACAAAGTGTCTTAGGCCATAAACTTCCCCAGAGCTTAATAGATTATTAGAGCTGGAATTATATTTCTTGTGTGTAATAAAATAAGTAATTCTTATTTAGATTTTAACAAGGGCCAAGATGTTCCAGTTTTTACTTGGGAAAACAAAGAACTTACTTATGACATTCTATTGGCTCTCATACTCCCTTTGATTTCTCTAGGGAATCACTAGGTTCTAGTAGAAGGCCAAGGCACAGAGCTTGTTATGTTGATCACTAAAGGAGAGCATCACCATAGCTAGACCATGTAGCCCTCCACCATTGCATCAGATTGATAAGTTGTTAACACTTACCCTACTTATTTAAAAGAACAAGAAGCCAACCAAAGATGTTTATCATGTTAATGATGGTTGAATTTACATTATCATAATTTTTTAGGCAACTAATGATGGTTGGGGGCCATTCCTAATGACAAAGAATTTATCCCTTTAATTGCATGTTTCATCATGATAGTTAGTGAATTGTTTGGAAATGGGTGAACACTGCTTTTGTGCCTTTATGGAAAGACTTTTGGTTTTATTTTTTTCAAGCGGATTTTAAGAAATGTTGCTTCTAAAATGTATGTCCATGTGTCAGTTTTGATAGGCTTTATGATTTTGGGAATTGTTTTATAGATACCAGTGCTTTTCACACCATTATTTTCAATTTTTGAGGCTTCTCAACTACGCACCATTTTGTGTGACATTACTAATATGTAATATATTTTATTGATAGTTAAAGGAATCATTTTATATAGAAAAAGAATTAGAAAAACAAAACTTTTAGCATTACAACTAGGATTCATCATGTTCAAGCATTCTGCCATAGGACATCCATCACCTCAAAACTATAGAAATTAGTAGGAAAAAAACTATGGTAGGACATTATGTCATGATCCTCATGATGCTTGAACATTGAAATTGATGCATACTAACTACCCATTACTAACGATCTTCATGATGTTAAGCATAAAATATGTAGTATTATCCCAGATGTCATCTATTATCTAGGTACCAACTAAATGGCACAAAATATTTCATATCTTGTGGAATTTTAGTTCGATCTTATTCAACACTTGATTTGTTATATAAATTTTTATTTCATGTGGATTCCTTTAAGTTCAAAAACTAGTTTTTATAACAAACGTATACAATATTTGTGCACAATTACTTCATCTTCTTGACCACTATCTCAAAACATTCATTCATAAAGGGGTTTTACAATTATGAAAAATAAAGTCAATATATTACATTTATATGGGGAGATTTATATGTATTAGGGATTATAAAAAAAGTATCTAGTAAAAATAGGGCACACCTAGTAAAAATAGGGTTTTTTTATTGGAAATATGTATTGGCAATGGGGTTCAATATAAGTCTTTTAGAAAAATGTTTGGTTTGAATATGTGACTTTACTGATTTCCTATGGGATAATTTTACCAAGTTGAAACCCATCTAGAGCTACAAGCATCTATTCATAATGGTAGTTGAGGGTGAACCCTCTCAAACTTACGCAATTTAGTGGAACATTTTGTACATGAAATTGCTCAATTTCATTTTGAGGTGCATGAACCTGCTCAATCACAGTTGTGATTTTGGCTTTAAAACTAGTGACACAAAATACTGATAAGACTTGTGTTGCAATTCTATTATCTAAGGAAACACCCAAAAGTCAAACACTACATTAGAAGTAGGAGGTTGCAGATGTGTCCATAAAATAAATAAGTGTAGTACACAAGTTCATGACAAACATATGAGGATGGTGAAATTGTGGCCAATCAAATGGTTCTTGATGATATACTTTCTTTTCTTGGCTGATAAAATTGTCATTAATGCTCATTTCCAATTATATTCTTATAATATTCACTACCAATGTGTGCTTTTGTTGCATTATATATTGGATCAGATAATATTTGAATTCCTTGGTCAGAAAAGAGAGTTTGACCATATTTATTCTCTCCACATTATGGATTTTTCAACTGGTTTGTGCTCCTACCATCTCCCTAGAATTTAATTCTATTGTACTAATGACCTCTCTCGCTCCCCAAATTGTTGTCATCAAACATGCCCCATTGAGGATATGGATCAATGCTTGCACCATATTCAAAATTTTCATTGCTACTAATTGCAATTGGAGAGTCATGTACTAGATTTCTTGCTTTTTGTGGTTCTTGCATGGACAATATCCTGAGATGAGTTCGACATTATGGGCATATGAGGCTGGAAGCTACTTGCTGTAATTTTGCTTAAATTCTGAAAACAAAAGAGAAAAAATGTAAATTCTTTTATCAATTTTTCTTGAAGCTTCTGCATACAACATATGTTATCACAATTGCAACACAAGCATGTTCCATTAGTATTAATTATCAAATTTTGTAGGCCAAATTGCAAGGAAAATTGCATTCATTTTAGGCAAAAGTAGAATATGACATTAAGGTCCATGCTAGGAAAAATTGTGTAGACAAGGTTGTTTAGTCAATACTTACCATGTGTTTCAGATCCATAGCAAAGGTTCGCTTTGAGAGTGTCCTCCCAAAGCCATTTCTCTCTTGAGATGATATTGAATGCACTCTTTTAGGCTTGTAAGGTGGCATTGACAGATTTAGTTGATTGCTTTACTGTACTTTGAGATAGATTCCTCCTTTCATCTATACCTTTCTCTATCATGTTACTGCCAAGTGAAATGGGAATTATCACGATGTGAATGCCATTACCATGCAATTTGGTAGTCTGCAAACTAGGCCTACCACCAGTAAGGTTATGATACCAAACTTTTTCTCCTGCTCTGTTCGGTGACCATGATTGTATTCTTGGATTGATTACAATAGGATCTTTAGTTCTACATTACGCAAAGTTGGGGGCTCTAGGTCTACACCTATTAGTTAAATTTGTCTTTTCTAGCATTGTGGTCCTTAAATATGGAGGTGTTCCACCTGAAAAATTAGGTATTAAAGAAGGTTACGAATGGTTTTTTTTCACATTGAGAGAAGTTCCTTGTTCATTACTAAATTTCTAGATGACATGATGTTCCCTTTTTTGATATAAGAAGGTTCTAGAAGAGGAACTGAATTCTTCTGACTTACTTTTGGCATGGAATATTGAAACTATGGTTTTGATGACCACATAGATGGCCTTGGTGAGAAATTTGATGCAGACAATAATGACTTTGAATATGGGTTAGAAGACCTTGAAGAAGTTGCAAAGTTTGGTGTTGTCACGAAAAGTGTCTGTGTCATTGGCTTTGATCAAGACACAATTTACCTTGATGAGGGGATTGAAGACCTTGAAGAAGCTTTAGATTTGGTTGTCCTCACTGAAGGTTTTCATTTGGTTGTGTGTCTTAAATGATCATTACTATATGACGTCTTTGGTGCATATATTATTGACCTTGATGAAGGGATGGATGACCTTGAAGAGGCTACAACTTTTGGTGATGTCGCTGATGCTTTATCTATTAAAATGTATGCTTAAATTTTTATCCTAGAGGAGGGTGTTATCCAACTTTAATTTGAAACCCCCCTCACAGATTTCAATGAAGGATCTATCTGAATGTTAGGGAGTGTTGGGAAGGTAAATCATCTATGTGGAAAAAGACGATCCCTCTAGCCCTAGAGTGGGTCTATCAACAAAGGGACAAGCTAAATTATAGGTTCCTAATTAATGAATGAAAAGGATGGGGTAGATTGATCTACTTGGAGTCCAACGCTGCCGTTGTTGTAGTGGTGATGGCCTCTTGATCTCTGTCTCAATGGGTCACAATCCTTCTGCAACAGTGCTTGGATACCTGTACGAAGATCAACAAACAAGAGCAGCATACAAGACAATGATTTCATTCATAATCAACTAACCATTCAAGGAAAGTTAAGCATATTGCATCAAATAAACCATATTAACACAAGATGGGAACCAGAAAATAGTCATGTATATATATAAATAGAAGAAAGAGTTACAACCTGAGCCTTGACATTGCAGCCTCCTCTAGCGGGTTCAGTTGAAGCGCATCTCGAAGGATCGTTGGGGAATTTGGACGAGGTGAGGACACAAGCCTAAGCTCTCTCGACAAAATTTCTCTTTCTCTGTTCTATCTCTCTAGTGAAATGTTCAGGTATTCTCTTTAGCCTTTCAGCTATAATTGTTTAGCTAGTGTATCAATGGGAGATAGATTTATCTATAGAGGGAGAGGGGGAGGTTGGGATCCATACAATGATGGAAGGGATGCCTTATCATTTGGGAGGTTTCCCAAAAATTTGGAAACAAGAGGCCAAAGGAGGGAGTCCATGGTTATTCAGTCGAACCACTCTAGCTGACTCACCCACGAAGTTGTTAGGATAGAGAATTCACCTCTATATTTAAAAAACATTCCATAAAAAAGTTGTCGTGGGTAGCTCACTAGGAGAGAGTGCCAATGGGCACGAGGCCCAATGTTAATCTTCCTCATTGGCATCAGGGCACAACGGTCTACTAGCGCCAAGGCGAAAACATGTGTTTCTGATGATCTGCTCAAGAAATTTTCAACAGAAGGAACGTTGTCCTCATGGCAAGGGATGTAATGATGGTCTTTGCAAGGCATGAAACTTCTTATTAGTCACAGAAATGATCCTCCAATGTGTGGGATGGGGATTGTAGGGACAGTGACAAAATGTTGTGTAACAGATGCCCCCTAAAGCATGAGGTCCGAGAGAGAGGGAGGGGTGAAATGCTTTACGAGAACACGTTCGAACCAAACACTGCCATCGAAAGACCTATAATTACAAATACAATTGATATCTATGATACATGAATATGTGGTATGGGCGCAACCATCCATAATAGAGTACATATATAAACTAAGATCCGAGGTATGGATGCAACCATCTAGCAGTAGGGATCAACAAATAGATTCAGGTATGGTCGCAGTCATCCAGTCAAAAGAGTCATGCATAAAGTCATGATAAACTATAATATCCCACAGCCTAGATCTTATCAGACAAGACCCAGTGTCTTACGCTCCATCTCGACCTGAACAAGTACAAATTCAAGCATGCGAATATGTGAGATGAAGTTGAACATGGAAGAAAGTCACCTAATTACCAGCCAATGATGAAAGTTGTTAACAGACACGAGAGAAACCACCAATAATTACAATGGCTCTCAAGGTAAAACAGGTAAAATCCATGGAATGTGAACAGTGATCTGGCGTTGAATACCTGTAGAATAACTCGATTGAAGGCCAATGATGTGGACCTGTCGTCGAATGCGAAGAACTTTCCATTGAGGCATGCAAGCTCCAAGGTACCAGAAAGGAGTCTCTAGATCAACTTCCTGGATAATGAGCTAAAGTAGACAAGAAGTGACCTGGCCGAAGGAGGGCCATAATGTTTCCCACATCATCAACGCGAGACAGAGGAACATGATTATAATGAATCAAGACCAACAAAGAATCAAAGGGAGGTTAAAAACTGCAAAGGAAAACTTCTCTTGAACATATCAGCGACACGACTCTGGATTTGGCAGTATTTGACATCAAGGGATCTAAGGTCATGATGACGTGGCAAAGAGCATATGAGAGGTCAAAATAGATTACCCAAACCCATGGAAGCAAAAAGGAAGAAATGAGATATCCCCAACCCGACACGAATGCAAACGAGTTTCACGTCCAAGAGCGACATACTGCCAACACAACTAAAAATTGGTTCCATTTCCCCCCACCATTTCTGGTGAGTACCCAAATTATTTTTCGAAAAAAAGCTTGAAGGGGATAGCATATGCTTGTGATATAATTTTGTCCTTCAAAAAAATCCATCCTAGTACATTTTACGATCCTTAGGAAGGAGGAACTCGGGTAACGTCATGGTGACTATTTTCGATGTCATCAAGGTTTAAGAGTCTGACAAAGGAAGAAATCGACGTATTTTCATGTTTAGAGAGTTTGAAAAGAGGCGGAAAAGAAAACTCCAGCAGGTACCTTTTTGTAAATAGTCCCTCAGATCTGAAAAGGTAGAAAATGATTTCTGAGAGAACCTCTTAGTCACGATAGGCTAAGGTATTCCTTTTTTGTAAATAATCTATCCCAATGCAAAAAAGGGGTAAACGTATACAAGGTAGATATAGTTTCGCAGCCATTTAATGAGTTCAAAATGACAAGAATCTCGGCAATATTTTTAATTTTTAGAGAGTCAGAAAAAAGTTGAAAGATGACTCCAGTAGTGACTTTTTCATGTTTTTACCGAGTCCAAAAAAGTATAAAATACAACTTGTTACTTCATCGCTATCTCATTAAAGACATATTGTTGCATAAGAGACAAACGTAAAACCAATTCTCAAAATAACATAGTGAAATAATCAGAAAATATTTCTTAAAACCTAATTAGGGTTTCGAAGAGTTATAAAATGCCAAAAATGGTAAAAAATAATTACTTTTCACTTTTACCTCTTGTGGAGCAATAGTTACCCCTTTTACACTGTGATTTTGCGGTGGCGATAGTGGGTAATCCGACAAACCAATCTCAAATCCATCAGTTCCAGGTAAGAGCCGACATCCTTCCCTGCATTTTGATTCCTCTTACATTTTCTGCAACCCCAAATTTGGAATTTTGTGGGGGAATTTGTAAAAAATAGGGCAGGGCAGTTGGTGCGAGTATCGGGCATGGACTCGTGCCAAATGCCCAAATTTCTGCACTAGGGCGTGCCTGTTGGTGCAACTATTTTTAAAATAGTCGTGCCAATCGTGCAAAACAGTTGTGCCAACCGCGCAAACCATTTTAGCTTATGAAGGCAACCAAGTAAGCCCAATTTCACAAATAAAAAGCTTTTAATTTTGCTAATGAGGTTCATATGAACATGTTTGCAGGCGTGAAGCGACAAAATGGTGATTGAATGGAAAGAACAGGAACACAGTGAAGAAGACGAGCTTGCCATGGATAATGAAAGATGCATGGAAGCTCTCAAAGACTATGAGCTAAAAAAATTCTTCATGATACCATGCCTCAAAGCTCAACTAGAGCTGCTGCAATACTTAATCAGTATATGGAATGAGGATCAAGAAAAATTCATTCTTCGTGATCAGGAACTTGAGATTGATGTTCCAGACGTTTATTCCATAACAGGACTTTCGTAGAGGGGGGAAATACCAGTCCTGGCCAACACCCGGCCCACCATGGAGAACATGAGCTTGGTGATCGACAGGGTATGTTGAGGGTCATGGGAAGGATCAAGAAGCGGGAAAGTGGATATCCAGACTATCCCGGACTTGGCACTAAAGGTAGTTCTACACACCATCACATGAGCTGTGGGATCGCAAGCAGGGAAAATTTTAAGAACCCCCTTAAATTTATATATATAATAAATGGGAAAATCCCCATGATACATAGGAAAAATGGAAGGCAATTTTATTAATAATAAAAAATGTATATATAATTTTTTGGCGAATCTCTCACGAGATTATATTTTCTTGTAAAATCATGGCGAATCACTAGTACAAATGGTGAATCACTACTACAAAAAGGTGAATCGTTGTCTAGTGGAGTTCGGGGTGTTGGTTCCAATGAAGATATGGTAGTTGAACCAAGAGTAGAAGGAAGAGAACCACCGAGACCAAGCATGGCACATGGTGACTCGTGAGAGAAGTAGTTCTCGTGCAATTTGGAAAACGTGTTCTTCTAGTTCTGCTAAGCATAGTGTTGTTGCTCATGCTACTAATAGCACTGATATTGAGGTTGGAGAGGAGTTTGAGGAAGCATGGAAGGTAGAAATGGTGGAGAATTACAAAGAGTACCCCATGATGGGTACAAATTTAGCATGCAACACTGTCCAATTTATTGGTTTCCATGATTCTCTATATTTCCTTGTCATTCCTATGTTATTCCTTTTTTACAACTGTATCCCATGGAAAGTGATAGACTCAGTGCTTTGCTAGATAATTTACTTTGTTCTTACATTATCTCAAATCTCTCATTAAGGGATGCAACCCGTTGCTCTGTCATGTCCTGTAGATGGTGATACCTCGGCACTTTATTGCGCCATCTCAGATTTTGCAGCTAATTTTTTCCTCATCAAGGAAAAGCAACAGAACAAGCAATTAATAAAATCTTGTTCTTTAATTATTCTTAGCTTCAAAGTTTCGAGCTTTCAGTTTCAATGAGTGATATGGCTATAAAGAAAATTGGTAAGTGTTTTCAAAAATGGGTCCATTATGCATGTTTGAAAAGAGTGAAACAAATCACTCTGGGAAATGGCATGTTGCTGGAAGTTCCAAATTCCCTCTTTTCTTGCAACTGCATCACATTTTTGAAGCTGCACTGGTTCATGTTAACAAATCTGCCTCCTTATTTTAGTGGATTCAGTTGCCTTGTAACATGTTATCTAGCATATATCTATACAAATGATGATATAATTAAGCAGCTTGTTGCAAAATGCCATCTTCTTGAAAACTTGAAAGTCCAACGTTGTCCAGGGTTGAACAGTTTGAAAATTTCTGCACTGAATCTCAGGCATTTAGATTTAAATGGACTTGATTTCCCACAACTGATAATGAATTTCCCCCAGCTAGTGAATTTCATGGTAGATGATTGTCTAAGTATTTCAAGGCTAGAGGTTAGTTCTTGTGGGTTTTTGCATTTATCCACTACAGAGGTTAATGTAATTACAGGGTTTTCTACTACAAACATGTTGAGAAAAGTTACCCTTCATGGGTACCATAGACAAGTGTGTGACCTTCATGTATTCCATGGGCCTGGAGAACTTACTCTTCATTTTGGCGTACAAGTGCTTTCAATTGAAGTTCTTGGCATGTTTCTCAATCTTGAAGAACTCTCAATATAAAGTGATTGGTTTAAGGTTATTCATTCTCATGCTTTTAGCTTTAATCTTACCATACTATTTTCATCTTGGAGTGAGAATTTTCATACCAGGTTTGGATGGCAGACCCAAGCAGAAAGCGTGGAAGTATCTAGCTTGACCCTTTCCCTGAAAGTTCTGAAGAAAGTTCATGTAAATGTTTCAAATTTTTACAAGGAGGAAATTGATCTGCTAGGTTGCCTATTTAGAAGTACTCCTTCATTGCAAACAATGACACTTACACTACCAAGATGCTCCCAATATATCCACGAGTTGGGCTTCCCGAAACAAATTTTGGGTTTGAAAAGATTTTCTGAATCAAATGTAATTATAGCAGAAAAATATGAGGGCAACTGTGAAAAATGCAACGAAGCCTTTCTGGTGAATTGATAGAAACATGTTCCATGAAGAATGAATTAGTTTTTGTAGTTATTAAGCTTAGATTCTGCTACAATTTCATGGTAAATAGTTTATCTAATTTGGTCCTGGTAAGCTAAGATACGAAGTTTAGTTCATGTATGGAGTAATACAATTTTTTCTTTGTTCATGTATTGGAGTAATACCATCTGTGTAATTCATCTCAGATTATCATTATATAGAATAGCAGTATATACAAATCAGATTATTACTATAGAATAGCAATATATACAAATAATCAGATTATCACTATATAGAATAGCAATATATACCAATTATATCCATTAGCATGCATGAAATGAAAACTTAATTTAAACTAGTATTTTTTATATTTAGAGAGCCTTGATTTAATCATTTATATCCTTGTTATGATGTGCCATTCATTTAAGTTTGTGTCCTATCATTTTAGTTTTTAGTCTTCCTATTCTTCTATTTTACTCATTTTTAATTCAATATATGCTTCCAGTTTATTTACTCACTCGTTTTCAATTCAATATATGATTCCATTTTTGTTAGTAGCAGCCATTTTCCTTCCTCCAAAATTTGAGTATAATTTTTAAATAGTTTTGTTTGGTATCCTCAATGCACGGGTGATCAGATTACAGTTGACATTTGGTTTTTCTGGTAGTGAAGCATATGACATTGCGCGTATGGGCTAGTCAACTGTCATCTCCTTTCATTTTTTTTTTTTTATGTTTGAGTTTAGTTGTAATTTATATGTTTCAATTTAGTTGTAGTTTATAGTTACACAAATAAACTAAGAGTATCTATTAATGTTATTTTCCAAATTTTAAATTTATATTTTAATATATTTTGTTCTTCATTATATGTGGCCTTCATGCAATTATCAAGATTACAAAATGTAACATTCTTCATTCAAGTAAAGTAAGGTGAGAAAAATTATTCCCAGGTCTACCATTTGTCCAAAAGATGGATTCCCACTATAAAAATGGATTCCCAGGCCATGCACATTTTTACTCCTAGCTGCCAGACTTCCAAGGGGTACCCAAAGGTGCCAACATAAAGGTGCTGCATGAACTTGCATTGCTCCAACTGCTAGACAAAGATGTGAATGGCTACTACCATACACCATTATTGCTCATGCAACTATTTCCACCATTCACAACTGCAGTTGCCACCACCACTGCTCCAAATGTCCATAGTCATTGATTACAGATCTAGTATAAAAAGGAGCTTGTTATATAAAAAGTGTCCTCGTTGATGAATGGGATAATTAACAAAATAATTTAACACACAGTTCTGCATTTTCACATCCAACAAAGTTATGCACTTGATTAATAATTGAGGGTATTTATGAATTTCCCATAGCAATTTATAGGTTTTAACTTTTAATTGAGCTTGATAGAGAAAATACAAAAGACTATTTAGTCAATAAACATGTCTAGTCCCTATAATTAGTGGTGTGGAAGTCTTTTCAATGTGTCTTATGGTATGATAATATCATTTTATTTGTTGGAACTTTTCTTCTCAATCCATTAAACCAACTTCTTGCCTCATCCTTGAGGCTAAGCATAAGGTGCAAAAAATTCAAAGAGGCGAAAACCTCGGTAACTTACATTCTTCCATTACAAGAATTTTTGTTTCTTGCCATTTGCGTTTAAATTCCATTAGGAGAATTTATGTTTCTTTCTATTTGCGTTTAAATTCCATTAGGAGAATTTATGTTTCTTTCTATTTGCATTTAAATAATGTCAATTGGAATGTGAATTCTATAGAGACTTGTGTTTAGTGTCCATTAAAGCTCGCAGATGAATTTAAGTACTTGGGCTTAAAAACTCTCGACGTGATTATTTGTAGTGAAGGGAGGACTTCAAAATCACACAGAGTACTGTAAATCTTTTGAACTTGTAAATGTAGATTTAAAAGCATTAGTACTAAGTAGATGTACAGGTCTATTAGTGAGCATATTTGTCATAGTTACTTAGCCATCATTATAATAAGTTATTCATCTTGCCACCAGGTATTGTTAAGCCATTTCTATGTAACCTATTTAGCTTCCAAAAACCTTTATGGGCCAAGGCAGGAGTAAAGGCTACCATTATGCAGTAGCCTTTGATTAGTTGATATCAAACTTTAGGGATCTAATCTGCTAGTATAGTTAATATGAGCCTTGTAATTTAGCATATAATGTGTGCTAATAAGATTCCACATTTTAATATGGGCACCATACACAAAATGGATCTCAGAGTTGTACATGTTTATTATTCATCATCTTTTGCATAGTGGCTAAGCCATGATTATAATAAGTTATTCATCTTGCCAACAGGTGTTAAACCATTCTTATGTAACTTATATAGCTTCCATAGTCCTTTTTAGGCCAAGGCAAGAGTAAACAGTGAACATTTTCATTATGGAGGAGGTATGTTGTAAGTAGTGACAACATTAATGATAACCTTGAGGTATATTGTTATATTTATAGCTCCAAGGCCTAATCATTAATATAATAACTCAACCTTAATTAGAATGACAAAATCTCATTAAGAATGCAAAACATATCCATAAGCATAGATATTGTATTTTATTTTTGTGCAGGGGAGAATATAGATCTACATTTAGTAAGTAGTGACAACAGTAATGATAACCTTGAGGTATATTGTTATATTCCTAGCTCCAAGGCCTAATGTTCTCTATAGTCGCAGGTCCAACTCTATAAAAAAAAAACACAATCCGCAATTGTATCATGGTAAAATAACCAAGTGAATAGATAATAGCTCTCACATAAGCTTTGGTCATGCTAATGTTGATGCCCAATACTCATAATAGACTCATAACCAAAGATTCTACCTAGAATTTAAGGGTGCTTGCATATACACTCTTCTCCCTTAGTGTTGGTTCTCATACTTATACAGTATTGAGGAGCTAAGAATAGATTGCATGGTATGCAAGTCAAGTAGATATGAATCGTGCACGACATTCATGTGAACCTTTTGGATTTTTCCAACATAGTTTTTATTTATTTATTTTTCTTTCTTCATGAATTTCTACCTTATGAATATTTAAGGGATGGCTACATATTCTATATGGAATATGTAAAAGCTTTGACAGAAAACAAGCCTCAAAGAGCAATAAATTCGTAGGCAACTCCCACCAATTTAGGAGATGCTCAAGAATATCAAAATGAATTTTCATGAGTTGAATCTATACAACCTTTCCTTGAGTTCATTAATGGATGGACTATTGAAATACATGAAGACTTATATAGTTCTACAATCTCATTAAAAATATGGAATTACAAAATCATGTAGTTTTCATGTTGAAAAATATTACTCAAGTAGTACATTAATGTCAAAATACTTCAACTACTGAAATAATATACATACTTGCAATTGGAAGATTACAAATCTTTTGCAATTGACATCTCTAGAAACTAAAATGTACAACTAGCATCATTTGATGCCACTGCATTATCCCTTATTTCATTGTAGTTACTATTGGCAAGCAAAGCATATATGCTTTGTTTTAAACTCCTTGAAGCAATGCTATTTCCCACCAAATCATCTCTAAGACTCTCCAACATAGTTGATACATCTCTCATAGTTGCTATTTCTCACCAAATCATCTCTAAAACTCTCTAACATAGTTGATACATCTCTCATAGTTTCTATTTCCCACCAAATCACATAGTTGACACATCTCTCATAGTTGGACGTTCTCTAGCTGAATATTTTGAGCATAACAAACCAACATTTAGGAAAGAAAGTATGCACTTATATGCATCATTTTCCATAATTTCATCTCCATCCATTTTCCTCAACATATCATTGTCAATTACCTCCTTAACTCTATCTGGAAATGCTAAGTTCACCCATTTATGCAGGTTCAAGTCTCCTACAAACATGTCACTTGTTGGTCTTTTTCTAGTAATCATTTCCAATAACAAAATTCCAAAACTATAAATATCCCCTTCACTGGAAACCCTCTCACCCAATCCATACTCTGCATTCAAGAGAACCTTGATAAAAAATTACAGACAAGTCTATTCAAGATTGTTGTTAAGAAAATACAAATAAACATAATGTTTTAAAAAATCCATACCTGGAGGAATGTAGCCCACAAATCCTTTTAAAGCAACTGTTGAAGTAAGTGAATCATTGAAAGTTGCACCAATTAATTTTGCAATCCCAAAATCTGTTACATGGCCAACCATGTCTACATCCAATAACACATTGCTTGGTTTTATCTCCTTGAAAGTTAGTACAGGTACAACAGGCTCTGCAAAATATACTTGAAGTTTCTTAGATGTATCTTTTTGTTTTACTGCTCTTAAACTGTCCTAGGCAGCGCTGGCTTTCTGTATTTTTAGGCTGTGTACCTGTAACTTAATTATGACAGGAATGAAGCTCGGACCTGTTTCCTCAGAGCAATCTAGAGGCTGCTAAAATATGAATCCATGTGTTTTCCTACATGTCCATCCTATATAATTTAACACACACTTAAGTATTTTCAAGACTTGATTCAATCCCATTTTCAATAGGATGATCGTAGTTGTCTTGTTCTTCTTGATTTATCATATTGCAGTATTGCTAGAGTGGTGTGGAAGTTTTTTCAATGTGTCTTATGGTATGATAATATCATTTTATTTGTTGGAACATCTCTTCTCAATCCATTAAACCAAATTCTTGCCTCATCCTTGAGGCTAAGCATAAGGTGAAAAAAATTCAAAGGGGTGAAAACCTCGGTAACTTACATTCTTCCATTACAAGAATTTCTGTTTCTTGCTATTTGCGTTTAAATTCCATTAGGAGAATTCATGTTTCTTGCTATTTGCGATTAAATAATGTCAATTGGAATGTGCATTCTCTAGAGAGTTGTGTTTAGTGTCCATTAAAGCTCGCAGATGAATTTAAGTACTTGGGCTTAAAAACTCTCAACGTGATTACATTAGTACTAAGTAGCTGTACAGGTCTATTAGTGAGCATATTTGTCATAGTTACTTAGCCATTATTATAATAAGTTATTCCTCTTGCCACTAGGTATTGTTAAGCCATTTATATGTAACCTATTTAGCTTCCAAAAACCTTTATGGGCCAAGGCAAGAGTAAAGGCTTCCATTATGTAGTAGCCTTTGATTAATTGATATCAAACTTTAGGGATCTAATCTGCTAGTATATTTAATAGGAGCCTTGTAATTTAGCATATAATGTGTGCTAATAAGATTCCACATTTTAATATGGGCACCATACAAAAAATGGATCTCGGAGCTGTACATGTTTATTATTCATCATCTTTTGCATAGTGGCTAAGCCATGATTATAATAAGTTATTCATCTTGCCAGCAGGTGTTAAGCCATTCTTATGTAACTTATATAGCTTCCACAGTCCTTTTTAGGCCAAGACAAGAGTAAACAGTGAACACTTCCATTATGGAGGAGGTTGTGTAAGGTCCCACCTTACCTACCATAATTATTATATTAAATCAAAATGCGATATATATATATTTTAATTTTTATTTATTTATTTATTATTATTATTATTATTATTATATATATATATATATATATATATATATATATATATATATATATATATATATATATATATAGAAGTTATTGGTGTCCTTTACTACACCACTGAATTCTATCAACTTATCTTCAATACCAAGTTCAGGTTTATCAGATCAAAAAACACAACCATAGTAACATTACTCAAGACTAAAATCACCTTTAAAATATAAATTGTTTAGTGGGATGAATAAATGTCAACCCTTTATGAACCACAATTTACAATAAACTAATTGATGAATGCAATTGTAATTAAATGTGTTCAAGAGTGACTAATAACATGCTTATGAATTATTTTCTTAAAAGGGTAATTTAAATTATAGAGTTGGCATCCCACAAGGTCATATATGTGAACTGATATTACCTTAATTGTATTTATAATTTTGACTTTTCAGCAATACCCTTTAACTCAATGGAGTTATTACACTAGAAATACCTTGATTGTAAATATTAAATTAACTTAAGCCTTTTTGTTTTATGGACAGTTCATAAACGTAATTAGATACAACCATTGAACATTATGAAAACCAATTTACAAGTATGAAATGTACAACCATTGAGTCATTTTTTCAAACACTTACAACCATTATCTCTTTAAGGTGTTTTCACAACAATTAGCTAACATGAATCCAAAGTTACATGACTTCATTTTTTTTTTTTTTGTAAGTAGTGTCAATAAACTTAAGATATTAGTAGACTATCAGCCATATTCATTGTTGAATCTATACCAATGAATATAAATATTTAGGAATTTCAAACATAGCTCACAATGTTGTAAGGTACAGCCATTGGGGAATTTTGACAAACAGTTGGCAATCATAAAACAAGTTGCCATAAGGTTATTTAAATTTTCAAATTATTAACCATTTAACCTTTGGCTCCATTTCCAGTGATTTCTTCTATAGATTCACCACTACAATTTATAGGCAGTTCCAATATAAAAACCAGCAAAACAAAACAAATGATTCTAGCACATGACAATCTGCAAAGGCTCTGAATCAGGAAGTGATGTCCGAAACCTTGATTTTTGAAATCAAGTTGGGGGTGAAATATGTATTAGTACGGATACCCCCACAGTGGGCTAATGTAACGGGGCTGAAGAAATGCGATTCTTTCGCTTGACATCTTATGGCTAATGTTTCCATTATGACTTTTATCATCTTATATAGGTTAGCTTTAACTACACCTGCAGATGACGAGAAAAACAACTGGGATAATGCTACTAATATATTCCCATTTGAAATCACACAATTCTAAATCCACCATATGAGTTCTTGAAACATTTTACCACCCATGACTAATTCATTTGACATGGTATTTGACAAGCTTTTTGCACCAATTGCTACAATTTAGCTTTAAACACATGGAAGCCCTGAATGCTACAGCCATTAAGGCTTTCTGTCAGAATTCCGATAGTACTATTACAACAACTTGAATAACAAAACATTGAAACATAAGCCATTACTAAAATTTATCTCCAACTTACCTCAAGCATTTGATCTTCCAAACTATACTTTAGTTGCCATTATTTTTGCATTTTCTTTTAAGGGTTGATTCTGTAATTCCTCCAAGCATATTTTGGGTACATGTCCATTTTTTTTTCTTCTGATGTAAGATGCAAGTTAGCACTTATTCGTGCATAAATAAATTTATAACATTACTCATTCACAGATTTTGTCAAACACTTTGCAAACTATCCTAAAACCATTTATAAAACATGCATCTATTAATTACTTGAAAAAAAACCATAAATCATGAAATACTTACCCAAGTCCTTTGGAATTTATTTATTGAAATTACCTTCAACAATATTTGGCTTTCCTTTCTCAAATGCTACAATATCAAGATTAGTACCATAAATTATACCAATAATAACTCCAATATTGAGATCTAAACATCCATACATATAGATTGATCTAGCCTTCATTTTTAACTAATGAATAATATTTTAGATAACATAAGCCTAAACAAAAATTAGATGCTTACAACAATTTAAATGTATACCTTTTATTTTATGCTAAATCTATACTATAATTTTAGGACAATGGAAATTATACCTGAAGAGATATTCATCTCCAATCATTGAGAATATGATCACATGGAGTCACTTAACCAACTCATTGTTCGACCAGTTTTTCCACCAATAACCATATCAGGAGAACTCTCCCACTGGAACCCCCGAGCGCAAAATCTCTGGCAGTGCAAAATACAGCTAATAGAGAGATGCAAGAAAAACTCATGAAGATAGTTTTCACTTCCTCTAAATACCACTCATGTTCAACCTCAATAGATACTTGGTATATTAGTAAGAAATTCAGATTTTTTTTTTTTTGGAAGTAATTGGATACTCTCCATATCTCTCCCTTTGACAATATTCCTCAAGTCTCTTCCACTCTTGGCATTACCCCCTCTCCCCCCAAATGAGAATACATGAGACTCATATATAGGAGGAGCAACAAATTCATGTCATAAAGGAGGATTAATATGCATGCATTGTATTCCCTTAAGAGGAGTGTAACTTATGCCATTAAGGAGAGGTATGCATGCCTTATTTAATGAGTGTGTAACATATGCATTAAAGTGAGTGTAAGAGGAATATTTTATGACACATATTTAATGAGTGTAAGAATATTTTATGACATAAATTTAATGAGTGTAAGAGGAATATGCCATTCCTTGATGAGTCCATAAAAGAGAGTGTAATGCTATTATTTAAAATAGAGGGGGGCTACATGAGGCATGAGAGTCATGAAGGAGAGGTGTGAAGTGATTGAGAGTATAATTTCCTTTTAATAATAATATCATAGTCTCATAAAGATAATATTAATATTAATAATATTAATAATATTGAGGATTAAGTCGAGATTGAACTATTATAATTGATTAATCATAAGTTAAGTGATTTTCCTTCAAGTATACTTGTTTACCCATTGATTGGAGGTGATTTATGATTTTTGGAAAGTCATACTTGAAATGGTAGACATGACTTTCTACTTTTAGAAAGTCACTCCAAAATTTTTAGGAATGAGATTATTAAGGAAATTCATCTATGAGTTGCCCGTGAGTGGTATTTTTCTTCTAGATAATAGGGATTCCACACCCCTATTGTATGCATCTTCATGCTTTAGTAGATTGAGGACTCCACGCCCTGATCTACTCTAAAGATCCAAGATTCCGCACCTTGATCTTTTTAAATATTCAGGACTCCGCGCCCCAAACACTTCCTTATAGATTCAAGACTCCACGTCTTTATATTTCATGGATTTAGGACTCCACGTCCTAATCCTTTTATCATATATCCAAGACTCCACGTCTTTATATTTCATGGATTTAAGACTCCGTGCCCTAATTTCCATGGCTTCTCATCTATTCTACTTTGAAACTTCGCGTTTCACCTTAAGGTACTAATTGTGAGCTCATACCCATTTGATGGTTCGTTGGTAAGGTCTTCTTCCAATACCTTCACACATCAAAATCTCACAGATCAAAGGAATCAAATAAATTTCATAATTAACTTATTCACATTTTACCAAAGATTGTGCATGACTTCCACAATAATTTTGGTTTTGGAGAAATGACTTACGTAGTCATTTATAAGTCGAGCATCCTTGTTGGCAATGACCAAGTCCCCTGTGACATTATGCTTAGTACGATATTAAGCACATATAATCATACAAATCGTGTATCATCCATAAATCATACTTAACCATATGTTCCACAAAACCATGATCATCCATGGATCTATGTGTCCCAATCCTGGATCACCATCCATGTCATACACCTATGTCAAAACTAGGATACCAAAAGAGAAAACATAACTAATACGCTCTTAACCAAAATCAGTTCTTATACACAAAACCATAGATATTATCATAAGCACACAACAACCAGGTGACCCAAACCAGTTCTATAGCATATAAGCATGTACATAAGTCTTTCATGCATAATATTATATCATTATATCAAAATCTCTCTCTCTAAGTGTCATCAAAGTTATCTCACCATGAAGGGACACTTTCTGATTTATTGCTTAACTGCATTTAGATTTACCTCAAATGATTATTACTGCAAACTACTCCACATGATAGCTTGTATTGATAATAGTTGTTCCTTTATTTACATTTCTTGTATATACTATATATAAACTTCATAATACTATATATAAACTTCATTTGGATTATAATGTAGTAATACTAGAGCTGTAACTCCCATTTTCTAGAGTACCTGAATTGCAAAAACCAGGCTTGTGTTGCATAGTTTAGCGATGGCAGATCGATGTTTTTGGTGCTTCCCTCCGACTTTTCAGAACATGTTCTCAAGACTCCTGATAGAAACCATAATTTTGGGCTTGTGCTCAAGCTTTTGCAAGTTTCTATTATCAACAGCTGAAATATTTTCTGGGAAGCAATAACTGATTACAATTATTACACATTCGAGACCTTTGGATAACCAATTCCACGCAGATTTTCACTTAGGCTATTATCATTAGGTAAAGCTTATGGGGTTTTACTAAGTTTCCAGTTCATTGATTACAGATCTAGTATAAAGAGGAGCTTGTTATATAAAAAGTGTCCTCGTTGATGAATGGGCTAATTTGGCATTTGAAAATCCTTTAGAGCATTTATAGGAAGGCACAGGTTAGTAGCCATTGGGTTACTTTCGGTCGAATTGTCTCTACAGTTTCAAGCTAGTTAGTGGTTAGTTAGTGTTGAATATGCTTTTAGAACTTGTTCTTCTGTGCTGTTATAGTAATAAATCTGTATCCTAAAAACACTATGCTGATTATCCTATCTGATTTCTATTGCTCAACTCATCAAGCTCTCTTAGTCATTAAAGTCAAAGTTAATATCTTATTTATTATTGTCATCATCACTCTCAATGGTGCCTCTAACATCTCTGTTCAAACAAAATTAAAGTCTCTGGTCAAGTTATATCAACTAGTATCATACATTGATCAAATGCATCTGAAGCAACCTGCCTACTATTCTCTCTTTTGCATATGTCAATGAGAATTATACCTTAAGTGTGACAATGCCTTTTTGTTCTGAAGCTTCTTGCTGTCAAAAATATACCAAAAGGTTTAGAATTGTTGATGCTTTTTAGGATCCCTTCGGGTTGTTGGTCTTGTTCCGCAAACCACTCATTAAAGACAGTGTCAATGACTATAATATCATGCCAACAAAATCTAGAAGATCTTTGTCCTTAGCGAAATTGTATGATCTTCAGAACTTACTCACCGCAGGTATACTTCAATTAGGCCCACAGGAGGAATATCATGAAGACTTTAGGATTATTGTCATACAAAAGGTTATTGTCACAAGGGTGTTGCATCAAAACACTACAATGATAGTCATTTAATCATGCATTGGAACATCAGATCGTGGATGCTCTATGCACTCTACTTGAATTACTACCATATCCTGCCCTCTTTTATTTTAATTTCCTTTAGAGTAGAGGGAAGAAGAACTTTAGATCATTAGCAAACATTCAAGCTTCTTACATAAAATATATGCAATTAGATTCACTGTTTTAACCAATGCCTATTGTGAGAGCACAATTATCATCTATAGATATTGCTAACAATGATCTTCAAATGAAATTACCAACTAGAATATGAGCCACATATACAAGCAATCACTTTAACACTTTGTTGTTATTTTAGGGGCACTTATATGCAACCATTAGATGCAAATAGAGACAAAAGAAAGACTATGCCAATGATGCAATGCAAGACATGGGAGAAGCGAGCAATGATCAGCAAGACAACAATCACTTTATTTCAATATATTTCCACAATGATTAGCCCAACCACAAAATTACTTTTCCAATAACTTAAAGTAAGAGAGATGATGCACCAAAGCCGCAAGATGAGTTCTTATCAATTTAGAGGTTTCTATTATGTCTTCTTACCACTGTTATGACTTATATTAGAATTATAAAAGCGTATATCAGACCTTATAAACAATATGACAGTCCTCCAAAATCACATAGAACACCATAAATGCAATGACATAAATCTTTCTTATTAATTGAGATTAAATGTGTGATGATTATGAGCATTCATTAATGAGTTTTAGGATGTGTATTTAGAGATTTTACCACTGTTATGAGATGCCTTCAGATCTGATTCAAGACAGTGAGGAAAAGGATAGGATTAGAGAGCAAACCCCTAGGCCTAAGGGCGTTGTGGATGAACAAATGAGTTTCCCTTATGCACTAAAGCTTCCTCAAATACCTGCAATGAAAATATTAGCTTGAAAAAATGATATATCAGACCTCTATTGACTGAAGCAGTTTTTAAAATCTAAAATGTGGGATCTTGAAAACTTTATTACCACAGTATAATAGAATACTTTCTGCATAATAGCTTCAATTTAATTTAGTAATCTCCAATATTTTGCATGTCCAGTACTTGCTTTCAAATATATCAGTCTATTGCTACATTGTTGGAAAGAGTGAAATAGTTTCTGAGAACTGTTTCATATAGTGTGTGCCATTGTGCTGGATCTATATAATGAATACTAATTACAAGTTGAGGGGTTTAAAAAATACAAGTGGAACTAGCCAAGATCATTAATGTTAGAATTGAATCATCAAGTTTCTAATTGAACTCTATATGATTGATGGATCACTATGTGGCTATGATTGCAAATTTTGTTTGGTTCATTGTACTTGTTAATTAACAACTTATTATTTTGAACATTTGAAGAATGCCCGCACCTTATCTGGGATGTACCTAAAGAAAATTTGCACTTTTTAAATTGTATATCTGTGCATTCTCTTTAGATTTATTGAGAAGTGTGGCACACACGTTATTGTTGGTGTCAAAATGGGAGGGAAGGATGTCATATACATTAAACAACCTCATGCTTCAAATCTTCCGATAACAGAAGTGCACAAAATGTTAAAGAAAGAAGCAGATGAAAGATTTACTGATGTCGATTGGCGATTCAGTATGGAATCTGAAGCGACATCCCAGAGAGATAAGGTAAGATTTGTTTGACATTTCAATGCCATATTTACTCTGCTGATTGGCCATATACATCTGATAGTTTTCATTGCATAGTTGCACAGAACTGAGAAATATGTAATGAAAAAAAATGAAAATTGACAATCCCAAAAATATCCTAAGATTATGTCAAGACAAATAAGAGGTTTTTGAAAATTAGACAAGTAAAATTTAATAGATTTACCAGCAGTCTGGAAATTGTAGAGTTTGCTTCCCTTTATCTTGGAATCTTTGGGTTAGCACCTATACCTATTGCTTTGTGGACTAGCTGATCAGTGAAAAAGATATCGCTGCTATTTGTTTCTCAGTACAAGTTTCTGTTTCAGGGGTTGGTGTCATTAAAAAACATACATTTAGACACTTACTCAAACCAAAGTCTACTAATCATTATCTTGAAAAATTTGTTATCAGTGGGCACTGAACTTGAAAAATAAGGAGAGAGGAACTTGAATTTCTTCCATAAGGCTATGGTGAAGCACATACATAACAATAGAATATTTTCTCTCACCTCTTATGATGGGCATGCAACATGAAAAACTGGAACAAGAACTTGTCTCCTACTACCACTCCTTATTAACGGAGTCGATACCCTGTAGAGAAGAAGCCATTCAAAGAATTACATCTCACATTCTAACATTAATACATTTAGCCCAGAATGAAACCTTAATGTGGACAATCTCTTTCACAAAGGTGGAGAACACAATGTTGGCGAGACCTAGTGGATTGAAGGAGAGCGTGAACTTAAGCATTCACCACTGACTAGCACAGAGCACCCGCATTCACCGCACTGTTAGACTCGCAGTGGATCAAAGTGAAATATTTAAGGAAATAGCATCTTTGTGTTGGAGGAGATGTGAATATGTAGCCTTAGATGCTAGATGAAGTGTTTGGGGTTTGGTAATTCTCTAAAACCCTTAGGAAATATCCTTCCATGAATGGATATCACTCTCCAAAATCATTTTGGGCACATTTCAATATGTAGGAGCCAAGGAAACATGGTGCATAACAACAGTCTATTGTCCACATATACCCACATAAAAATTGGGATTTCTAGAAAATATCAGGACAATAAGGTCAATCCACAATGAGGAGAAATGGATATTGGGTGGTGAATAATGAACGTTTTGATACAACTATAATGAACATTTTGACTGAAATACTCTTGTCATCATATTTATAGTTTTCGGAATGGAATCCCATTTTTAAATAAATCTTGGGAAGCATAACGTTGAACAACAATATTGTTTCTTATAACACAAAATTGCTCCAACATTTGCATCCTACAGATTTAGTTTGTTGCTCTTACATTATTAGTTCTAACCCTTGTCTCTAGATTATATGAATTATAGAAGAAAAGAATCATGCAATTTCATCTTTGACAATTGATTAAGCTACTTCATTATCAGAGCTGTAGTTTCCTCATCAAGAATCCACTTTTATCTCTTTCATGTCAGGAATTCAGCTTTGCATGTTCATGATCCATCCTTTTTGCTGACTCCAATAATTCCAATCCAAATTCTCTTTGGTGTCAGGACTTCAGTTTTTCATGCTCATTATCCATTTTTTTGCTGTCTCCAGTACTTCAAATCCAAAATTATAAACTGAGATCATTTTGGCTTGGAAATATTTTGACTTCTTGGTAAAAATCAGAAGGAACCATGTTGTTTTTATTTTAAATCTTTCGAGGTATGAAGCATGAATCATTTGGATATATTTCAATAAAAATGTTAATGGAGTAGATGATTAGATACGTCCCTTGGTTGAAGGAATTTGTTAGTTAAGCACTGCAAAACTCACATAGATTCTTTCATATCTTGAATTCTATGTTTGCAAGCTTTTAATTCTCTGGATTATTCGACACAGTCATATGGACTTAGATTATTCATTGCGCATGTTGGGCTTGTAAAGTCCTCAAAGCATAGCCTCACAACTTGACATTTAAACGACCTAGTGTATATTAAAATCCACAATATCCATTTGTAATTGCTTAGTACAATTTATTTTTCACATATAAACAAATTATGAACTAGATTGTGTTTATTATGAAAGTGCAACTCTTTGAGAAGTTATTCATCAATATTAGACTAAGACTAAGGCTTAGAAGACAATATCTAAGAACTTATTCTGGAAGATATTTTGAGAATAGAAGCATATTTAGTTGCCTTAGAACTCTGATTTCCTCTGAATTAATTCAGCATTTACAACTCAAAACTTTGAAAATGAGAATACAAAAGAAGAAATCTTAAAATTCTGAAAGTTTTCAAAGGAGTTGTCTACATTTTTGCTATAAACATTACAGACAATACGTCATGAAATTGTACTCAATCAGTTAGACTGATGACCTGACCATATTATTCTTCATTTTCTTTTATTTCCTACATCCCTAACATTGTCGTCCTCTTTGTTTCTTGCACCTCAGAAAATTTGCTGTGCAGGATTTAGGGTGCAAGACTTACTTGAATTTAAGGCTATTTGCTTCAAATATTTGGACTGGTTCTGGCCATGAAAACCAGAGAAATAAGTGGGTTGTGATCAGGAACTTGCCATCTATGTAATGTCTATAATACTTACAAGTCATAGTGCTACTGTGGCAAATCCCATGATAGGAATTGGGGAGTTGGTTCCACGTTAATACTCTCCTAACATTTGGTTCTTGGTAACAACAACCTCACTTAATCTACGTGTCCAAAAGTAGACATTAGGCACAACCAAGAACCCTCATAAAAAATTCCTGGTTATTGGGTGTGTTAGTTTGTGAAGAAAAAGTACAATGGAAAACACAATCAGTCAATAGTATACCATGATAAAATCAATATGTGCTACCTAAACTATACACAAATTTTTCATTATTAAGTTACAATGAAAATAAGCAAGTGAAACTATGAGTGGAGTCACTCTTATCCCTCATAAGGGAAGGGAGACCAAGTATTGTGCAATGAGAGGGGAAGACATTAAGAATTTGTTGAAATTGTTTGCCAAGTATACAAGAGAGTACAAACTGCCGAGAGCCAAGAAGAAATTAGAACAACAATTTATATAGAAGCAATCAGTTACATTCAGTTATGCCCAGTATCAGTTGCTTGTGCATCTATAACAACTACATTTTGTCTTGCCAGAAAGATTTCAGATCCTGAAATGGGTATGACTGTGGATCCTACTATTGACAGTTGGTGTCATCTGTTGGTAGTTGTCACTTCCAATGTGTCCATTAATGGCAAGTCATATATCTATTATCAGATGTCAAACCCAGTACCATTGTTAATGAGGGTTCTGACATGGGAGTTGACAGTGGTCATGTCAGGTATCATATGTCGGAGATGCTCCAATCCAGGCTGAGTCAAACTGCTAGCACAGTTCTACTAAGATTTTGACAGGTAGATTTATTCCTGTCAATGGGATTTATAATTGGAATAATCGTAGAGGAGGAAAGCACTAAGTTTCCAATATACTAGATTGCTTTATAGTTTCACAGGCCATTATGGAATAAGAGATTTGTTTCAAATCCTCCATCCTTCCCAGTATTGGCTTAGACTTTAATACTATGCATAATAAAATAGAGAAAATTAAGGCATTACATGGTATATAATTTATTTTATCATTACAAAATATTGATGAGAAAAGGCCAAAACAAAATGTCTTAATGTCAAAATAGATGTTGGCTTTCTACAGTTGGGCTTCTGTTGTCACACATTCTACTTTAATAATCGGTGTCAGTGTGTGGATTAGTATTGATATTTGTTGGGTTAATTCTAGTGCTCTATCCATTTAATGAATGAAGAGAAATGCACAATTCATTAGGTTTTTCATTCTTGAGAAATTGATTGGGAATCCTCTTTGAATGAAAAACCCAATCTTAGTACCCTTCTAGAAAAGTGGAAGAACCAACATGAGTCATGCAATGTTTATCAATCCCTTATCATGACAGTGTTGTCTCACAAACTATATCTTCTTTTATATTTTTAAGAGGATTATCTATTGATCCAAATTACAAAAATAATGTTTTTGCATTCATCTACTCAGATGAGCTTCCACCCATCCCAAGCAGGAAAAAGGCTAACAGCCCAAAATCTTCCTACTGCAAATATACACTTCAAGAAAGGACAACAATTGTAGATATCATATAAAATTGAGGGGATAAAGTATCATGCATTCAACAATTTTGTCATGCTTAAAGAACTTCTTGAGTCTTTTGTAAAACATTGTCCTTAATCTCATAATAATCAAGTGTGAGAGAGTTATTCTTATGTATCATTCTCCAAAAAATTTGAAGCACTCTACAATTAAATTGTTTAGACTCTTCCCATGGTTGAGGATAGGACAACGAACCTTGAACTGTCCACATAGGAAAATCAAACCATGCAACATACAGCCTACAACATCTAAGAAAAAGGAAGAGGTTGAAAACCACAGCCAACCTAAGTAGAGGGGAGGCAACAACTCATCTAGAGATAAAAACAATGAGAGAAACACAAAAACAAAGGATGAGCCAGAGGAGGTTGAAACATGGGGTAGCGCTTCTTTGTTAGTAAAGGACCAAGTAAGCAATAATAACCTTGAAACCGTTGTCCAAAAACAATAAGGTCGAAACCAAGCAAATGAATCCTCAGGGTCTTGGAGTCTCTGCAATTTCAGAGGAAGGAAAATTCAATAGCAATTATAAAATAAAGGGAAAGGTCACTTTACCTTCAAAGGCAGCGAAAGACAGAAATTTAAACATCAAGGCCGAAAGAAGGTGAAAACATACATCAAGGAAGGTAAATTGGAAGATATTTATGAAGATGAAAGCAACAAAGAAGACAACAAACTAGGTTTTCTATAAGGAATATAAGAATTTTGATATTTCTCTTGGTTTTCATAATGGTACTGCTTTTAAAAATCAGCCAATTGGAAGCAAAGTGTTGGCTAACAATGATTCATTAGCAATGTGTTGAGACATCAGATGGCTCTAGCAGTAAAAATAATTTGAATCTATCTGTTGCTCTACAATTAGGAATTTCTGATTCGGCGTGTAACATTGCCAATGAAAATTCCTGTAAGGTTGTTGCTCCTACCATTACAACTGACGAGAAGGTATGAAATTTTGATTGTAATCTGACATGATTCCAAAATATTAATGCAATTATGACTGCCAATAATTTCTGCAACAGTGGTGAGCCTGGATCAAAAAATGCAAGTATAGACTGGAGTAAAATACTTATGACATTTGATAAGGATGCTCCTATAAGGGGATCTGAAGATTTAAATCTGGTAAGGTCTTTAAATGATGCACCTACAATAATCGAGATGATGCTGAAATGCATTTAGGCAATTTGTGCAACATATGGGGAGCATGTAGATAGTTTCAAATCATCATTTTTTGATAGAGAACCATTTAAGTACCTTATAGACTTCTACTTACTGGGACATATGTTTGGTACTCAATGTCTAAAGTAAGCTAAAGTTATAGATCCATTGGAGCTAGTGGAAAATTCTTAAGCTGAGGCTTATCCCAAATATGGGGTAGTATGAGATGTGAGTAAACAGTTGTATAATATTCTAGAGTTCATACAGATAACTGATTTCCTTGAAGGGAATCCATCATGTGATGAAAAGAATGTAATCATTATGTTGGCATTCCCTTTGGCTATGATTCTTGAAGGAAATACAATGTTTGGGGATCTGTGTACAACACATTTACCACTAACTTGTTGCAACCTCGTTCCCAAACATCAAGAACATACTTGACGTCATAGCAATGAGGAGTGTGAAGTAGGGTGTAAGCTTCAGAAAGAGCTTGTTGGAATTCCACTCACACATAGGTCTATTAACACACCATTAACACATAACAACATTAACGCATAACACCATTAACACAAAGGGAAAAAATTATGCATTAGGATTCAGGAGTCGCACCTCTGTCGTAGAATAATTTCTGAAATTTGACCTATGAGGACTCCTTGCTGAAATTTGAAGCAATCACCAGTTTTCACCAGGCTCCAGCGGTCCAGCACATTCGGACTGGAAAATTTATTAAAAAATAATAATGATAGAGCGATGTTAGACTGGCCAAAACAATCACAACACGCTGCACACTTGAAGAAATCGAATTTTGGACTCAGCAAATTTATAGAAAAAAATATAATTACGGTTGCAACCCAAGGGCAAACAACACTGCCCAAACTCCTCCTCGCTAATGGGTTTAGCTCCATGGCACCAGGGAAATGGGCTATCTTGGACCTTGAAACTCTAAATCCAGCTACCGTGGAACCAGTTGCCCTCGTCAATGCGTGCAACTGAGCAGATCCACCACATCTAACTCAGGGACTAATGGTGGATCTGCTCTTCTGACATAGTCCTTGGGAGAGCTCGAAAGTTAATCAGAAAACCTAAAGACTTTGACACACGTTGAAGGGCTTTTTACTACCCATGGAAAGGTGGTCAGGGTTGTCAAAAAATACCCTTTACAAAACAATTATTCAGGACCTTCAATGTTTAGGGGGGATATATCTACTTTCACTTGATAGGGACAGTACTTTAATTTGGAAAGGGCTCTTTATCATGGTAGTCAAATCTCATCCTTGGTCATGAAGATTTATTTCTCACGTAAACGAACTTATGCACAATCAAAATTGATGTTTTTTCCAATATCCTTCAATAACTAGGCAAGGTGACTGTAAAAGTAAAAAGATGCATAAATACTACAATGAGTGTAGGAATGAAGCAAATATTGTGCATGAGGAGCCATGCCACTTGCATTGCCAAACTGATTCCCACCAACAATAACAGGCACGCCATGGTTGATAGCTGCTATGGAGGAAATGTGCCTGACATCATCCAATGCTAAACACAGTCAGCATAGCACAATAACTCTGTGTCTACAACAATCAAATGAACTGTAAAAGAAATCGGGTTTTATTCAAAAACTCACGTTCCATGGCCAGTTCCATCGTATGGAGAGGCATGGTCTTCAGAGGCATTGAAAATTCCCCTTGCAATTGCAGAGGCTGCAATATGCTGAGCTCCTATAAGCTTCCTGTTACATGATCCCGAAGGAAAGTCGTTAGTGACCTCGCAGACCCCTGTGAAATGAGGAGGAACTGGATAGGCCTTCGTTGATTTGTCTGAGAAGCTTGGGTGTGTGGGCTCTATGCCCGTATCAATAAATCAAATAACAATCCCTTCCCTTGCATTTTCTGGTCCACCATCTTGAACCCATGCTCCCTTGGGCAGGCCTATAAAATCTAGTGTATGTGTCGTAGATGTATGGACTGAGAAATCCCTCGTCACTTGCGACACCTCTGGTTTGGTTGAAAGTTTTTCTGCCTTCATAATCCATCCAATCATTTTCCCCATTGTAAGACATGATAACAAGAAGAAGAAAAAATAAATTGAAAACATTAATTAAGGGCCATGGAAAAAATATTTAGCCAATCTGTAATGAATTACAGATCGACTTATAATGGATTTATACTACAGCATTAAATTGCTGGCAAATTCTACACATATACCACTGATGATACTCCTAACCTTGCCTCTAGAATTGGGCATTAGGCTTTGCACCACCATCAAAAATCAATTAAAATCTAAAATCTAAAATCTGAAAGACGAGCACCTGCTGAGGATTAATCAGAACAACAAATCCATTGATTAAGTAATGATAGCTGTAGAGTTTCTTGTAAGTTCCTCTCTCCACAGTGCGCTTCAAAAGTGAGTCCTGAACCCTAACGAGGTAGGAAGTGTATAGATCCCTCGTTGGATTCTTCGTTTGCCTGCAAAATCAACACTCATCATCTCAATGGCCTCAACATGGGTTACTGATTTTATATTCGGGCTGGAAGGCTGCTTTTATTAAGAACAATGAATTGATATAAATTGAAAGACTAATATATATATGAGCAAACACCAAGTAGATCTAATAAACTCAGTATCAAACAAGAAGGATTTAGAAAAGGAGAAAATTGGTCACCTTGGTGTTTGCATCTTATGCAATTTTCTAGGCTTCGAATGATGGCTGTGAGCATGGTGAGTAGTGGCCATGGCGCTTACACTGTTATGATGCACGAAAGCCGAGTCTCTGAGAATGACCATGTAAACTATATTTGGACTGGTCTAACCAACAACACCACTAATCATGCAACACCAACATGCCCAAACTAAAATAATAAGAGCCGCCGAGTAGGATTGCCTCAAGGCCTCACCCATTTCTCCAATTTATCAGCAGAAAACACAATCAATCCCAAGTTGGGTTGCTAGTCCCCCAATACACAGAACTGCATTAGTCCCACTGAAATAAAGTAAACTCTGATGTGACTGAGTAAACTTGTCAATGCGTGCAACTGAGCAGATCAACCACATCTGACTCTGATCGACCACATCTGACTCTCTGAGCCCAAGGCACCTATCCCTTGGTGAATCCAACCACCCCGCCGCTCATGCGTCGATCATTGATTTTTCCATTTTCTGAATAGTGAAAAGATCAAAAACGAATTTGAATTATGGGAGGGCCCTAAAAGACCAGAGAGGGTCGGTCAAGTCCCTCGCTCAGCCAGCGAGAAGAAGATCGGCGAGAAAAAAGCTCTAGCCACCTCTCCTAAATTCCGGCAAACCAGTGAAAAAATAGGGCGAATCACTCTAACCCCTCCCTCCGACCCTGTAAATCCAGGTGAATGCCATGGAAATCTACTCCAACCAAAGAAAATCTAGGGCTAATTTCATTTTTATGCATTTTTTTTGGTGGGCTAATATTTAATAATTAATTATTTTTAAAATAATTATTGGGATAACTTTATTAAACTATAGAAAATGGGTTTTATATAAAAAATTCGCCCTATTAAAATTTAAAATCCCTTAAAATTCGCCTTTGGGCCAAAATTCTCCCCTAAAATTTTCCCTGATCGCAAGCACCACACGAAGAAACAAAGACACAACTACTTCTTGCTATAGATTGTTTGACACTGACCCTCTATAGCTGGGCAGAGGTAGTGGCAATAAACATGAAGTGTCAACTGAAAAAGTGAAAGAAAACCAAATTAAAGTAGTTTAGCTATGGATCCATTCTGGTATTGTTCTTCCTGGAACGACTACCAATATTTCAGCGACAGGAGGTGATAACTCTGACACCACCAACACAGGAGCCACGGATGGCTCGTTGGGTAGCTCTGATGCCAAGGTCAAGGGGAAGTCAACAGATGTCCTGGAGACCGGAGTTCTTTGATTATCTCTGCCAACAGCTGATTGTCATGGAGGACTGGCCCTACTTTGGCATAGATTTTACTAGTGATCTAGATCTCCCACTCCCAGAAGGAGAGGATTGGGATAAAGCACTTGGTGAGACTCATTTTTATTTTCATGAGTATTATGATTTTTTTTGTTATGCATGTCTTGACATTAAATCCATGTGTTTGTAGATTTTGGCCTAGAGAGACCTGTAGGCATGTCTCTGATAGCGAGGCAAATCCCTCACGACTTTGATATTGCCCCTCATAAAGAGGGAGGTGAGGAGGTGGGGTCCCAGACTATGTGCGATTCGCCGATGTTCCTTGTGCATGCTAGAGACACAATGTAGGGGTGTCAAACCGAGTTCACCGCTTGATGAGGCAGCTTGTACGGGCAATGCCATGCTATCATGAGCATCATGCCGATTAGACACCTAGGTTTTATTTCTGCATATTTTTGAGAGACATGATGTCTCAAGATGTAACAGAAACACACATATTTTTTGAACTTATGATGCACACTGATGCAAACATTCGATATATATATACATATATTTTCCTATATGGATCTTTTCATGTAAAGATGATTTTACAGATTATGCAAATGTCTATCTAATACAATGTTAGCCACTGTATTAGTTAATGCATTCATCTTCCTAGGAATATGTTGATATGTTATATAATCAAAATTTATTTCCAGAAAATGAATACGTAAATACAACCTTAAAATGTGAGGGTTTCTAACTGAATAATGTCCATTAAGTTGAAGAACGACAAGCTATGAGTCTAGATTTATAGCTAATGCACGTAAGCCAAGAGTAATTGCCTTGGTTAATAGTTTAATGGCAGCACTATACTCAACGACATTGTTTGTAATTCATCCTAGATAGATACCTTGTAGATCTATCAACTCATCAGCAAGATCATAAATCACCCAGGCTGCCAAATACAAGTTTCGGGTACTACGGGAAGCACCATCCGCGAAATCGACATAAGGGGTAATAGACATCTACACAATGAGAAACGACCCAATAAGCAGGAAATTGCTCACAAAGCACACCAAGCCAAAAATTTACAAATATGAAAAGAATGCTTATGTATACAAAACATGCACAAATGACTCATGCATAATATTTTTTAAGATACAACCCATTTTTGGGCTGATCTAGAGGATGGCCTTCGTAATCAATGAGCTCATAGGCCCCATTCGGCAAAACACGTTTAACAATGTAGGGCCCATGTCACATGGGTTGAAATTTGCCTGCCCCCAGCTTATCATGAGCTTGGTCGTACAGGAGGACGAGGTCTCCTTATATGAAGGAACGAGGGGAAACCGACTGGTGAAAATGAGCTTTGACCCGCTTCTTCTGTGCTTCAATGACTAAAGCGGAAAAGCGGCAAGTTTCATCTAGCCTTTCTAAGAAGAGAAGATGCTCTTCTTCTGGCGAAGTGTTCGTAAGTAATTCCACAACCAACTTGAGCGAAGGTATTTCACACTCAATCGGAAGGGTAGCTTCTAGACTGTAAACAAGCTGAAATGGAGTGAATCTGGTCGCATCCTTAACTGAGGTTTGGTATTCCCAAAGAGCCGAAAATAACATGAGATTCTAGTTTGATTTATGCATCCCAATCATATGTTGAAGAATGGTGACAAGAAATTTATTCACAGTTTCAACCTGGCCATTGGCCTGAGGATAGTACGACGTTGAGCTATCGTGACATAGACCCAACTTGGAAGTCAACTCCGCCACCGTATAATGCCGAAAATGGGAACCATGATCAGTAACAATGGCTTGAGGGACACCAAACCTAGAAATGATGTGATAGAATATGGATTGAGTTGCTGTCTTACTGTGAGCCATAAGTGTAGGCATTTCTTCGGCCCATTTGGTGAATTAGTCAATGGCTACGATGATATAAGCATGCCCCCCAGCCGAGTGAGGGTTACACGTCATAAAATCGATGCCCCACTTCGAAAAGGGACCAATGGTAATGACAGGGTGGAGATGTGAAGGCGACATGTGCATATTGCACTGATAGATTTGTCAATCATGACATTTACCAACAGTAGTTTTGCAGTCCTTGAAGATGGAGGGCTAGAAATACCCAACACGGAGAATTTTTTGTGCAGTAGCATAACCAGACATGTGACTACCACAGGCACCACTATGACAATCATTCAGGGCTTTCTTAACCTCCTTGAGAATAAAACACCAGCAGATAATGGAATCAACTCCGATGTGGTAGAGTGTACCTCTGAATATACGATAAGGTTGCGATTGATGACGGATGCGTCAGCGTGTTGGGTGTGGAGCCTGATTATCTTCATTAGTTTTGTATCATATTGTTGGAACCTTGTGCCTTAATGGGGCATCAATGCCACCCGTAATTATACGCTACCTGGGGGGTCCAAGGGGGGCGGTTGCGAGTTTATGGAGCCCCCCCCCCCAGCAGGGGCTTTCGGGGGTGGCACCCCTAAAGCTAAAAACAAATGTAAAATTGCCTTGTAAAATTATTGTAATTTCTAGTCAATTTGGGCTGTTCATTAGGCGGACGATCTGACGGTAGAAGTTATGTTTAGTTTAAGGTTTTTTTCCCTAGAAGGAAACCCCTCGCTTGTATGAGGGTATTGGATTGTGGCTGTGTATTGTATGTGTATTCTCAGAGCGAGAAATAGATAGGGAGACTGTGAGAGAGAACAAAGGATATTATAGCGGATCTACTGTAGGTTGTGTCTCTTCATTTTGTTGGCTAATACAAAGGAAGGACGGGCTATTCATGGTGGACGTAGCCCAAACTGGGTGAACCACGTATATCTTTGTCTCTTTGGTTTTATGTGTTTTGTGTGCTTGTATTTTCTGCATATTTTATGTGTTGCATTGCTCTGTAATATATAATTTTCTAATACGGTGAGCATCCTTCATCAACTCAGATCTAAAATTAGAAGCCTAAAGATATACGATGATATCACTGTACCAAGGATCGAGGGTGCTAATCAGAAAAAGCGAATCATCTAGAATGCATTCCTCAGAACAAAACGGAGCAGAGTCAGAGGGGAGGGAGCAGATCAGATCAACAAAGACTAATGATTTCTTTGACTTGGCAGTAGTAAATTCCAAATCAAAATATTGGAGGATGACAATCAATTTCGAGTACTTGCCCCCCAGCAATTTTCGAGACAATATGTAGGTCATAGGGTTCCAGTCAGAAATCACAGTCATCATATGCAATAGGATGTGGTGACGAAAACATTTAACTACTTGAACCGCAGCTAACACTAACTTCTCGACATGTGCATAGTGCGTTTCAGGATTAAGAAAGTTACGAGAGAGGTATTAAATAACATGCTCATCACCGTCATCATCGTCTTGCACCAAAACCATGGAAATCGTGTTGAAAGTGGTGGCTAAATGGAGGGAAAAATCCCGATGATAATTTGGAGGATGCAATAAAGGAGCGTTGACAAGAAACATCTTTAAGGCATCGAAAGACTTTTGAGCAATCTTATCCCAAAGGAATGGGACACCCTGCTTTAGTAATTGCGTGTATCCTTTAGCCACTTTGGCATAGTTAGGTATATAACAGTGTAAAAAATTAGCCTTCCCCTATAGACTCTGCAGCTGATGTAAGGAGGATGGATAGGGAACATTAATGATAGCCTC
Organism: Pinus albicaulis; assembly: GCA_034641835.2. NCBI lineage: Eukaryota > Viridiplantae > Streptophyta > Pinopsida > Pinales > Pinaceae > Pinus > Pinus albicaulis. Next base: position 1,017,864,095 of record CM076581.1, read on the forward strand.
AAATTTGAGTTGATCGAGGCAAATCCTATCTTTGGAAATGATAAACCCCAAGAGTCTACCAGAATCGACGCAGAAGACACACTTATGCAGATTTAACTGGATGTTATAGCATTGAAAACGAAGAAATATCTGGCGAAGATGGTTAGGGTGGTCCTTATGTTTAGTTGAATGAGCTAGAAGGTCATCCAGATAAGGCTGAATGATGTGCTTAATATCGTGAAAAGCATATGACATCACTCGTTGAAATGCAGCCCCAGCATTTTTTAAGCCAAAAGGGAGATTTTTACATGCGAAAGTACCCCAGGGATAGATGAAGGCAGTCTTATGTTGATCGGTCGAGAGAATGTTAATTTGGTTATAGCCAGAAAAGTCATCCATGAGAGAAAAGATCTCACTCCCTGCACAGTCATTAATGATTTGATCAATAAAGGGAGTAGGATAATTATCCTTAGGACAGACCCGGTTTACGTCACGATAATAAACACATACCTGAATGGTACCCTATTTCTTATCTACAGGGACAATTTTGGACACCCATTTTGTCAAGGGAATCTAATAGATAAAACCAGCTTTGAGAAGTTTTTCAACTTCACCCTTAATGGTGGCAGCCTTTCTAGGGTGCACAGGATGAAGACACTAACAAACAGGCTTCGAACCAGGGTAGGTAGGAATCTCATGCACCACTATACTACGATCGATGCCGGGCATCTCTTTGTAAGACCATACAAAGATGTTGTGGAACTCGCAGAAAAGGCTAGTATAAATCTAAACTTCATCGGAAGAGTAGGTGACCTCGATATGGATGCTCTCGATGATTTCTGGTTTCACGAAAATTTCGATAGGCATCGTTTGCATGATATTACTCAAGTTACCCTCCGTAAAAACTTCGTGTGTCAGAATAGGCGTTTGAAGCGAAGGAGAAGGAGCCTGAGATGAAAACCTCTCAAGACACGTAGACATGGCCCCAAGACCAGGCATGAACGAGGAACGATGATGACTATCATCCCACGGAAGATCCTCGAGAGATATTGTTTCCATGATGGCTTCATCAGATGGTAATATCTCTTTCAGGGGATCAGGCGAATCTGAATCGCTGAGCCAAGGGGATTGAGAATAAGTGTCAAGAGACATGCTCAAAGGAGCATGATTAGGAGGTAGAGGCTCCAAAGCCGAAATAAGTTCACAATAGAATCTTGATTGGACTTAACAACATCGAATGTTAAAAGGAATCCATTTGTTTAGGCAAAGGGATAATCCATGGGTTGTCAGACTAAGAGATATTATTAATCTGAATAGTGTTGGGTGGAGGAAGAAGAAAAATACCCATGAGGGCAGGATCTTTAAAAAGACCCAACCCTACACTCTCATAGGGAGTATGAATTTGATCCACATATGGAACGTTGTTCTCGAAAGAATAAGTGAAGAACGACAGCTGGTCAACAGTAACAATCTTTCCTTCTTGTGGAAATTTTAAAACGCGAAAGAGAGTGGACGGAATGCACAACATGGCATGAGTCCAACTACGACCGAGGAGAAGATTGTAATTGAGCTTGGCGTCAACTACTTCAACCTCGACATTGACTGTCTTCCCTTCTAATGCAATTGGTAAACTAGCGAGAACACAAGAGGTTTAGATTCCATTCCATTAAATGCTTCAAGGGCATTTGGCGATGAATTCAGAGCTAGAGAACCAATGGATTTCCAACAAGTAGATGACATGACGCACGTAGACACACCCTCGTCCACAACCATATGATGGATATTCAGACCATTAATACCAACTTGTATGATGAGTGCAATTTGGTGTGGGAGTCATGGGATGAAATTCTCCAAGTCGAAGGAGAGAAAGCTAGAATCAGTAGGATCAATCCCATCGATCGCAGATAACAAAGCCTTCCGTTGAGATAGACAAATATGAAGTACTTATAATGTAGACATTGTAGATGGCGCCTGAGCCAGATCCTCAACAATACTGTAATGTTGAGCAGCACGGGTGTTGGGATTGTAAGAAGGCTTACGGAGTACACCTTTGGAAGGTGGATGTATAACAGGCTCAGTACTAGGCCTTTCAATCTGAAGAGGGCCAGAAATAGGTAGAGGAGGAGGACCATCAGCGGTCTCTTTCCCCACTGCCTCATGTGATCCAGTATAATATTTTGTTTGAGTTGCGATAGAAATGGATGCAAAACCGTTCATCATGAAAACCTGAGAGCCAGATGGGGCAAAGGACTGAGGTTGCTCTACCCTCTGGGTCTGCTGTGATGGAAAAGGTTCTTTGAGAACATCTATCGTTCCCTAGGTGCCTTTGAGAAATATACTTACTTCATCTTGTCGAGGATAGCCCTTGGTGTAGTGCTATTCATCACAAATCAAACAAGGGTACTTCAGCTTACGCTGTGAACCAGCATTAGCATGAGATTTAGACGAATCCTGTTTCGGGGTATCGGCTTAGGCCTTACCTTTACCCTTATTTTTTCCCTTGGAAGTCTTATCCGTTGGATTGGCCTGAATGGCATTGAGTTCCACAGTTTTACTAGCATTTAGGGTAGGCTGAGAAGTAGTATCATTGGAAGGATTAGACTTTTGCTTCCCAGGGTTTGAATTAGAAGACTTCCGAGAAGTATGAGATACGGAACCGATGATACCATCGACAGATGGCGTCGCCGATGCTTTGGAAGTTCCATGTCGATGAGCATCACGCAATATATCATACAATGTGCCAGACTGAGAGTACACAAGATCAAGGTACTGGACACGAGCAATGGCCTATTCTTCGGTTACACATGCCCCTATAGCTATGTCTTTAGCAATTTTATTGAAAAATGAGGTAGTGAACCAATCAATTAGAAGCTGATCAGGAATATCAAACTTGATCAAGCGACAATGATGCCTCCATTCATGAAAATGATCTGATATATGAGTATCTTGGTCCTGTTTCAAGGATGTAAAGAGGTGCGTCCTAGTCTCATAACGAATCGGTAACTAAAAATGTGTAAGAAACACCATGGATAAAGAGTTGAAATCTTGAAAGATGCCATGAGATAATTCAATGTACCACTTTGCAGTGGCACCAGTAAGAGTCTGTTGGAAAAGACAGAGTCAGATGGAATCATCAACCCAAGAGTTAGAGGAACACCACAAGTGGTAAGTCATAACATGCGCTTGGGGGTCTTCTTCGGACTTGCCCTTGAACTTAGGACAATCACCAGGAATCTTAGTTGGAACTAGAGGCCAATATGGGTTATGAAGAATCATACAGTTCGTTAACTTTAGCACATATGACAGTTCCAAATTAGCGAGAAATGGTAATTGAGGGTTAAAATGCATCGAAAGACTTTGATAAGGACCCGTGTTAGCATTCCACCCAATTTGGGAGAAATTCTGCCCCCATATGTTTTGTCCCGGAGCATTCTGACCATCGAGGTTATAAGCTTGATAGTTCTGCCCGTAATAGGGTTGAGGTCCGGGATACTGATTCTGAGCATACCGTTGAGGTCCTTGCTGAGCAACATATGGATTCTATTGAAAAATGTAAGCATTACCTTGAGGTGGATTATACACCATCTGGGATTGGTTTTGAGGGTAATAAGTTAAACCTTGGGGCACACTATATACCGCTTGATATTGACCTTGAGGAAGGTAAGTATCACCTTGAAGTTGAGTAGGTGGACCCTACTGAGTAGGTTGAACAGGTTGAACAAGCTGCTGGGATGGTTGAATAGGCTGAACCGACTGTTATGATTGGGCAGGCTGTCCCTGCAAAGCAGGTTGGCCTGGATACTGAGGGCTACCAGGTTGCCCTTCTGGAAGAGGTTGGCCCGATGGTTGCGATGGACCAGGTTGTCCCTGATAACCAGGATGACCCAGAGCAAGACTGTAGGGTTTTTCTTGCTGTACAAATTTTTTTCCTTTCTAAATGTAAGGTTGCTACTGTTGCACAAAAGGTTGTCCCTGTGGTGGATACATTTTCCCCCCAGGAACGTAAGATGCTCCTGGTTGATATTGATATTGAGGTTGACTGGAAGGAACGTAGGTTTGTTGGATCGAAGGTTGGCCCTATAAGGGTTGTCCTTGCGGACCATAATGTTGTCCCTGTTGGATCAAAGGTTGTCCCTGCAAGGGTTTTCCTTGTAGAACTGATGGTTACCCTTGTATTACTGGCCCTCGATGAGGGGCGGCCTGATAGGGATCAGCCGGAGGCAGATAAACAACTTGATTTGGATCAATTGAAGGCATATATATGGGATTACCGTAGACATCATAGTGATGAGGAGGATTGATAGAAGCTTGGGGCTGCTGAGAACCCTGAGAGTTCTGCTGCTGAACAACCAATAGATAATCATCAAAAGTAAGACTGCCAATAATAGAAGTGGAAGTCATAGCCACAATAGAAGCAGGCATGGCCTCCGCAACACGAGGTTGTGATTTACTCGGCTTGGCCACGTGGGATTAAGAAAGATAGACCTACGAGTGTGAAAATATCTTGACGAATGATGCGTAACAATCGGTGTAGATGAAGCCACACAGACGGTAGGTTGGACCAGGACAGATGTAATAGTGATTGATGAGCTAGGTGTTGAAGGCGACAGTCCTAACGAAGAAATGACTGAACTCCTTAGAGGATTTGAGGTACTGGATTGTGCTATGGACACAACACCAGAAATAATCTGACTCAAAGTTAGATAACCGAGTGGAAGTGACACCGATGGAGGAGAAGATTGACTAGAAACATGCGGGAGATCTTCTGAGAAAAGCTGATATTATATTTTAGAAATAGGAATTTCTTCACTGCTGACAAGACTTGAGGAATCCGTGTCTGACGAAGCCGTAAGATCTTTGAAAAGATGAAGAGGACTAGGAGGAAAGGCATCAGATAAAAAAGTTGATCCCAAGGTAAGAGGAGGGAATTTTTCCTCACTCCCAAAACCAGACCAAGCACCCTGAGGAGGCCAATTGAACTCAACTAACTCTTCATAAGGATATCGGGTAGCGAGAGGTTGAATGCTCGGGAGAATAGGCTACGCAAGCTCAACAGACCTAGTGGATTGAGGGGTTTCGAAAGAAACGTTAGGAAAATAAGTACCACTAGGAGGCAGTGAAGAAGACGACGAAATTGGTGGTTCTGCCACTGTGACAATATTTCAACACAGGAAGGAAAATGAGATAACCAATTCAAGGCTTCAAGATCAAAGTCTAAGGAAGTACAAAAAAAAGCCAAGTAAAAACCTTTTAACGAGAATGTGATCGTGGGTAATTAACTTTATGACACTGGAACAAAAATTTGTTGTTTCATGTTTTAAGAGTCGAGAAACAAACAAAAGATGACTCTAGTCACTTTCAATTTTAAACGAGCGTGAAAGGACAAGTGCTCGATGATCTATTATATTTTTAAGGAGTCACAAAAATATTGAAATGACTACTCAAGTAATCTAAGCAAGAAGGTGTACCAAGTTTTCGTGAACTGCCATATACACCTTGGTAATCAAACGAAAGAGAAATGACCAAGGACTTAACGTACATGTAGGTAGTCTCCCCAAATGTTGTGTTTGGTGTATCACCATTACAGGGTGGTAGAATCAACTTCCTATGGATAAAGGATTTAAACCTATAAGGGTCTCTCATTATTTATGTGACGGTACGGGGAGCACAAGTCCGTACTAGTGCTATCTAAAGCCAAGAGGTGAATGATAACTACTAGGTTTAACAATGCCAGAACACATCACTAGCCTAGACCTCTAAAACTGTTTTCATTAGGTTCCAATGCTTCCTTAGATTGATTGAATTTATTTTAGAGTTAATCTTGAATTAATGTTTCAGTTTAAGGCCCTAACAAATTTGATCTCAAATATCCTAAATGCAAGCTACATGCAAAAGAACACCATTTTCCATTCGATGAATGCTAACTAAGAGAAGGATAGAGATATTTCAGAAAGTAGCAAACAATGAAATCATACGAAGAAGTCCCCTAATGCATCTAATACAACCTAAACTAAAAATGATATACTCTTTCCTAGTTCATCAAGCGCTAGTTATGCAAAAGAAATTTTCATTTTCGATGCAAACGAAATAATGAAATTTTTTGTTTTTTGAATGAATGAAGCACACAACTGACGAAAAAACTGAGTCAAGTACAACTGACGAAAAAATCAACAAGAAGGTCAAACCAAATCGTACAGGATTCAATGCAACTGTGAGGCAGTGATTCACGTAAAACAGGTGTTGGCACTACTGCAACAAAAGAAACAAGTGCCAATTGGCACGACTGTTCAAAGAAGACTCGCGCCAAGCCATATAACTATGGGAAGAGGAGGAAACTAGTGAGAAGAGGCCAATCTTGACACTCTGGAGCTGAATAGGAGGATTCCAGACAATCAAGCAAGCTAGAAAAAATAGACAAGCAAGCAAACGACCAAAGTCGACGTGACAAGGAAAATTCCTAATGGGTAACGAAATGAAAAGAAAAGAGAAGAAAAGAGATATTCACGCCTTAGAAATAAGCCACTTCGAGGGGGCAACCTCCAATACATTACATGAATGAACAATTCTTGGATGATACAATTTACAAAACCTCCTTTCTATATATAGGAGTCCATGGGGCCATAATGTAATCCTAGTGGGGCCACAATGTAATCCTAGCCGACCTAACAATAATAATTTAAGGGCACAATAATAACAAAATGGGGGTTAAAAGGGTACAATAATAAAAATAAGGGGGTTACCTAACAACAATAAGGGACTACACTATTAATATAGGGGCTTAACATGCCCCTCTCCTTCAAATAAGTGTTGTCCTCAACGCTTGATTATTTCTTGATTCTTTTGTATAAAATTCTCATCCTCCCATGTGAAATATTCTACAGGAAAGTTCTTCCATTTGCTGAGATACTCTGAAATTGATCGTACTTGTCGAGTTCTTGTTTCTATGACTCCTTCATAACTTCTTTCGATGTCATGTTGATCTTCCTGTTGTTTCATTAGATTCTGCACCAAAGTTGGGTTATCCTTTGAGAGTTGGAGAACTTGTTGTTGATGCTCGATGTGATCTTCCACTAATTTATCATCCATATTTGCTATTATTTGATCCTTCAAACCATCAAAATTAGCCTCCATTTCTTCTTTTAAACCATCTATTTCATCTTCAATTGCTCTTCGTAAGATCGAAACTTGTTGCACTTGGTACCGTAATTTTGATATCTCATACTGCAACTCTTCCTCTTCATGCGTCATAGTATAGATTTTTGAGGGATTAATTGGTATGGAATTATTTTTAGGAGGCATTTCAGAACCAAATACTGATAAAAATTCTAAAATATTCCCTTGGAATCAATTCAAATTGATTCTTCAAACAAGACTTATGCAATTTGGAAAAATACACACTTTTTTCTTGCTTTGAGGAGCTCGATATTGAAATTTGATTATCTATGTGATTGCAGAACTTCAATATTTGAATTTCAATATCAACGTAGCCCTCTGAATTATCTTTCAAATGCCACAGGTCTGACCTGATTTGGATTCTCCAAGACAAATTTGTGTCCAATCTCCCACAATGACCTAATTCAGGACTAGTTCAGTAGAGCGAATTTGTACGACTTGCCACGTGTCACTGTTTTGTTTTTTGTCTCTGAAATTGATAGCGAAGAAACTACAGGCCGTGTACTTGCGACCACTTTTGACGGCACTCCAAGCCAATATTTAGAGAGAGAGTTATTGAACTTTTCCCACGATCACCTCTTTGAGATGAAATTCAGGAGCCTGAAAAAGCACTACCTTCCACAGATCATATCTCCAAAAATATTGCGAACCAAGCTCTGAAATTTTTTGATGAATTTTCTCAGGATTTCAGCTTCGCACCATATGAATTTCAGATTCTGAACCTTCGTAGAAAAAAATTTATAGCGCAAATGCCACGATGACCTGTTTAGGAGCCTGAACAAATACCTGACTTCCACAGATCATATCTCCGAAATTATTGCGAACCAAACTCTGAAATTTTTATACAAGCTTCCTCAGGATTTTTTCTTCGCACCCTAAAAATTTCAACTTCTGAAACTTCGTAGAAAAAAAGTTATAGAGAAAATGCCACGATGACCTGTTTGGAGCAGCGAAACCCTAGAATCCAAAGCTCTGATACCAAATGTTGTGTAACCAGCTCTAAAGAGAGAAGAAAAGAGATATTCACGCCTTAGAAATGAGCCACTTCGAGGGGGCAACCTCCAATACATTACATGAATGAACAATTCTTAGATGATACAATTTACAAAACCTCCTTTCTATATATAGGAGTCCATGGGGCCATAATGTAATCCTAGTGGGCCACAATGTAATCCTAGCCGACCTAACAATAATAATTTAAGGGCACAATAATAACAAAATGGGGGTTAAAAGGGTACAATAATAAAAATAAGGGGGTTACCTAACAACAATAAGGGACTACACTATTAATATAGGGGCTTAACAATATAACTATGGGAAGAGGAGGAAACTAGTGAGAAGAGGCCAATCTTGACACTCTGGAGCTGAATAGGAGGATTCCAGACAATCAAGCAAGCTAGAAAAAATAGACAAGCAAGCAAACGACCAAAGTCGACGTGACAAGGAAAATTCCTAATGGGTAACGAAATGAAAAACTTGCACCGGTCCCTAGTGGAGTCACCAATTTGTTGGGAAGGTAAATCCTCTATGCGGACAGATACAATCCCTCTAGCCCTAGAGTGGGTCTAGCAACAAAGGGACAAGCTAAAGTGTAGGTTCCTAATTAATGAATGAAAAGGACGGGGTAGATTGACTTACCTGGAGTCTAGCACTGTCGTCACTGTAGTGGTGGTGGCCTCTTGATCTCTGCCTCGACGAGTCACAATCCTTCTGCAACAATGCTCGAATAGCTGCATGAAGATCAAAAAATAAGAGAAGCATACAAGACAATGATTTCATTCATAATCAACTAACCAGTCAAGGAAGGTTAAGTATATTGCATCAAATAAACCATATTAACACAAGATGGGAACTAGACAATAGTCATGTATATACATATAAATAGAAGAAAGAGTTACAACCGGAGCCTTGACATTGCAACCTCATCTAGCGGGTACAATTGAAGTGCGTCTCGAAGGATCGTCGGGGACTTCGGACGAGGTGAGGACACAAGCCTAAGCTCTCTTGACAAAAGGTCTCTTTCTATGTTCTATCTCTCTAGTGAAATTTTCAAGAATTCTCTTCAACCTTTCAGCAATAATTGTTTAGCTAGTGTATCAATGGGAGATAGATTTATTTATAGATGGAGAGGGGGAGGTTCAGATCCCTACAATGATCAAAGGGAGGCCTTATCCTTTGGGAGGTTTCCCCAAAAGGTGGAAACAAGAGGCCAAAGGAGGGAGTCTGTGGTTATTCAGTCAAACCACTCCAGCTGACTCGCCCACAAATTTGTTAGGATAGAAACTTCGCCTCTATATTTAAAAAAAGTTCCATAAACAGGTTGGCGCGGGTAGCTCACTAGGACATAGTGCAAATGGGCACGGGGCCGAGTGTTAATCTTCCTCATTGGCACGAGTGCACAACGGTCTACTAGTGCCAAGGAAAAAACATGTGTTTCTGATGATCTGCTCATGGAATTGTCAACAGAAGGAATGTTGTCCTCATGGCAAGGGATGTAATGATGGTCTTTGTAAGGCATGACACTTCTTATTAGTCACAGAAATGATCCTCCAATGTGCAGGATGGGGATTGTAGGGACAGTGACAAAATGTTGTGTAACAAGGAGCTGCACTTTATAGAAAGTCAATATCATGTACCGAAAAATTCTCAGATATCCAAAAAATAAAAAGAACCTATTATATGTCAATTAAATCTACATAGAACCAACAATAAATATGGAAAAATCTAAAATTACCAATCCATTCAACTAGTAAAGAAAAACAAGAAGAAATCACCCAAAGGGCCACAAATAACAATACAGTAAAGAAAAATAATAGTATGTCAGCAACTATAATTGCAAGGCATAAATTAATATCATATATTTCAATTGCAGCACTGAAAGAAAATTCAAAATAACATAAAAGAAGAGACAACAATTTATTACAAAAGTAAATATTTTTAATGGAAATATGCAACATGGATTGGAAGAAATATGTCTTTATCAGTAAAATTTTGTCAGACCATTGAATAGTTTCACATGGGCAATATTTAAATAGTTAACAGAAACCCTTGGCCTATATTTTACAGTTTCTAAGATGGAAATAATTATGTGTAATTTTTCATGTGGAGAAGCCTACAAATTACCATTGGATTTGATTTCTACTTTGCAACATCAAGGAATTCATACCTTGGGTTAGGGAGCCAATGCAATATCTGCCTCAAGTTTGTAGAAAAGATGGAATAAAGGAAAGTATTTTGGTTTGAGAAAGAGGGAGATACACCACTGGAAGGTATTTTTGGATCAAAATAAGAAGATTCATATCAGAATAAGCAAGGAGGATGTTCTTCTATACTCAAGGAACCCTTCCCTAGGGGGATATACTCCTATTGTAGGGTACAAAGAAAAGTTTTTAGATACAACCTAGGAAGAGGAGACCTAGAGGTGAAATATTCAATGGAAGTATTATGATCCTATAAATTCAAAGGTTTAAATGTCATTAGTTCTTTGGAACAAAGCACTAAATTGGAAGATAATTTAAAAATGCATCAAAATGGTACAATGTTGTGTACACTATGTAAGAATGGAAAGGGAACCAGTTGATCATTTATTAAAAATTCCAAATATGCAGGTAAGGTACGGGAAGAGATGAAGTAACTGAAAATTGTAGGGAAGGGTGACAAGTGCATACTATGGAGGAGGCTTTGAAGAACTGGACCCATAATAAAGAACTTAAAGGTTTTAGATCTCTTCCTATTGTGGTTTCTTGGAGCATATCATTAGCTAATGTTGATATATTTCAAGAGAGATACATTCCTCCATTTCAATGTGCATCAAAAGATACAAAAACCTATGATGCAGAAGAAACCGTGAATTGATAAATTGGGGCAACTTGTATGGTGCTAGCCAAGAGAAAAATACTCCTTGTAATGCAAGAGGTACCTTATTTATAAATGATTATCTTCTCCTTAATTTCAATGCAAGCTTGGGTTCAATACTATTAACTATGTTGAGTTGATGGATTTAATGATCTTAATGAAATTGGAAACATACATGGATGTGAAAAAATAGCTGATTTTTTGTGACTATGATGTGGTTATAAACTAGATGAAGGGCTGCTACAAAATTGGGAATATAAATTTTCACCTTATGCTAGATCAGATGAAAAAAATGGAGACAATCTTCTCCAACATATCCTATCATTATGCTTGTAGAGAACCTAACAAAAGAGCAGATGATTTATCAAAATGACTACTTCTTGGAATGGAGGTCGAAGAAGGAATCAACCAACTAGAAAATTTGAAGATAGTAGTTGGACTTTGAAGTTGTCTACTAAGTGTTCAATATTAGGATGTTCAAATTATGGTTTAGTAATTTCTAGAATTGTTGAAATTAAAATAGTTTTTTTATGAAAGACTTAGATATATGGACGGTAATGTATTTTTGAGAATATGAGAAATAATGTATATTTCTTTTGTTTTGAAAAAATTGTTTGTTGCGAGAAAAAATTAAGGGAAGTGTGGGTATAATTGTCAAAGAGTGCTAGTATGCCTTGGGGTTTTATGAAGATGGTTATAATAATGTGAAAAAAGCCATAATAAACAAGGACAATGTTAGAGTGAGAGAGTGTGAAAATGAGAACACAGAGAGATATACATACCAAGGTATTGTTAGGGGTGTCATAGTACCATCCATTAAAAAATACTAGGAATATACGCTCTATCAATCTTCTTAAACCCCTATCTAAAAAATGCAGAAACACATAATAAGAGAGAAATAAATTGTCATTTCAGAATTCATCATTTGATTGGCAATGGATATATATTTCAACAAGTACTACAGGTCTAAGGGTCCCATTAATGCTGCATGTTTCTGTGTAAAGATGTGACTAAAAAAAATTTAGATGTACCTTTTAAAAAATAGGTTTTGGCTCAAATATAATGAAGTAGTAGGTAGATCATCAGTTGGTTCACTTACTCAGATGCTTATACAACAAAATAAGTAGTAGAGCCAAGTGCAGACAATTTTTCTACCTAGAGTCGGTCCAATAGTGATACCGAGACCAAGCATCACGAATAACATGGCTAGTTGATCCAGCCACCTCCGCGAGTGAGTTGAATATTCTGAGTCTTGAGATAAAGACTCATATCCAGCATGTTAGCCACCTATGATATTTTGCTATACCAAAAGGTGGCTAAATCTGTTTTGAGCCTTCAAGGAACAATTTTTCATTACTAAAATTTGTTGGCTCTTGAAGACTCCTTGTAGGCCTCATGCCTCTGTCCAAAATCTTCATTACTTTTCCTATTAATTCTGCTGATTTCTTGTAAGAAACTGCTGAAGAAACCATCATTTTCCCCCTTTCTCCCACTCATAACTAACCTTCATTTACTCCCCCTTTTCTCCATATTATTTCCCTACTTTTCATAACTTTCTCCCTCCATTCGTGAAAATCCTCCTGACATGGTTTAAAACTTCTGGTTGAGCTGTGCCGAACCCCCAAAAATCCCCTTTAAAATCTTTCCCCTAACCTTTGTTGGCCATTTTCCTCCCTTACCCCTCTATCGTTCCTTTCCTCGGCCTTCAAATTCCATTTAAGAGGGCCAAAACCCACCTTCCGACCTTAATATAGGCATAAGCCCCCTCCCGCTAGCCCCTTTCAAACCACTTCCCCACACATGCCCCGGCGCTGGGACCAAGCGCTTAAGTCCCAAGCGCTAATCGCAATCGGAAGTCGGGCGGGTGCACAAATCCTTTGTAAATAGTCAAAACTCCGATGCGATTTATTTATAACAATAAGTCTGGCGATGCGTTCCGCACCGTTGATCTTCCGTGGAGATCTGATGGTGGAGCGCTAATCGCAGCCCCCCGCCCGATCGCAATCGCAATGCTTCAAATATGCCCTCCGATCAATCGCAGTCCATACCTCCGATCTTCCGATCCTGCTCTCCCTCCGATTCATTCCCCGCCGTCGATCTGGTCCTCAGATCAACGGCCAGCGCTCAATCGCAAAGTTTCAATCGCATGTTGTTTTGTAGCCTCCCCGATTGCGATCCTCCGATTAAATCTGGGCCGTCCATTTCCCGCATATCCAACGGCCCTTATTCCCTCCGATCGCAAGTCCTACCCCCATTTCAAAACCCGCCGATTCGTTTTCCGCCGTCGATCTGATCTGCAGATCAACGGCCAGCGCTTAATCGCACTGGAAGTTCAATCGCATCCCCTTTTGTGCCACCCCCGATTGAGACCCTCCGATTAAATCTGGACCGTCCACGTGTCCAGATCGGACGGTCCAAAACTGCTCCTCCTTATTCTTCTCCCGCTATCCTTTTTGCCTTTCTATGCAGATCTCCACCGTTGGTTGCCTTCATCCGACGGCTACGCTCGTCCCCCGCCATTCGAAGCAGTTTAAACCTATCTCCGCAGGATTTCTTAAATGTTTTTGTGTTTTGCAGGTGTTTTAAATGGTTTTCCATTATAGAATGAAGGAAAGCCGAGGGATGGGACAGACGTTTCCTGTGCCTTCGAGCTATCTAAAAGAAGCCATTCACGGGGCTCTATTCCATGTTTCGTCAGTACTCTATGAGTATTGATGCCATAAAGCCCAGTGCGGGTCTGCACATCGACAAGACACTGTTTTAAATCAAACACAGTTAAAGAGTATCAGTTTTGAGAATAAAGCACAACAGATGAAGATTGAAGATAGTTTTTATGGGGATTACGGCTAAGACAATTATCAAAAGCCTAATCCCCAATCTAAAACACAGTTTAAAGGAAAAACCTAAAGTGTTTTATCACACAAAAAAATCCTCCACCGCCACATCTGAGGCAAATTGATTCCTCAGCTACCACCGAGCCACCTGTTGCCTCGAACCATTCAGAACAGAGGCCGAAGTTATTGCTCGAAGAAATATCTGCCTCCAGCATTGCCAAGAGGTTATTTCTGCAAGAAAACCAATAAATAAATATCTGCAGAGTTATTCCAAAACATACACAGAGCCTCAAAGTCAAACAAAGCTTCCACCGAGCTTTGATATTTATTGTGAAACAGTTAATGTAGTGATCCACCTGTAAATTTTTCCCTCAATCCTCTCAAAGGGCCGATAAGTCTTCACTCTGCATTAACTGTCCTTGAGATATTTTGTTAAAATCTCACCTCCTCATCTTCCTATAAGTATTTCTACATAAGATGAGGAGTTGTTGGTTGCAGAACTTTGAAATACACTTGAGCTTGAGACTTCTATTTGTACATAGTATTCACTGGCCCTTGAAGCTCTATTTGTGCTAGAGTAGTTAGGTTGAATAGTGAAGATGATTGCTGAACTGAAACATTGGACTTGAAGTTTGTAGCTGGTTTGACATCAATATAAAAGCTGTTTCATGGGATCCTGATCTATATTAACGGTGATGTTATTCTCATTTGTAACTTGTTGTTTTATTTATGTTTTCATGTTGTTTCATTCTCCACTGTAAAGAACAGTTTAAACAGGGTTAGGACCTGCTGTATATCAATAACCTTCTCTGGCTGAGAAATCTTTATTTGAATGTTTTCTTCCAATCGTGTTATTTAGGAATGACTTAATTCAGTTTAGGCATGAGAATGCTGGCGTTCCCTCATTTTATCGTCCTAGCTGAATATTATTTCTGAACGTTACTTTCAGTATATGTTATGTGATGATGAACTGAAGGAAGATATGGTTAGCCCTGGTCCCAGACTTGTCTGCATAACTAACAGATTTTTTCCCTTGGAATGTGTTAAAAGCTGGCTAGTTTAGAAGCACTTGCTAGATCTTAGACCATTCTGTGTTATCTTTGTGTCTCCCCTTGTTTTGTATGTTTTCTATCGGAAGTGTGTCAAAGGCTGGTTGGTTTAAAAGCACTTACCAGATCCTAGTCTGCTTTCGTGTCCTCCTTAAGTGTTTGCCAAAGGCTGACTGGTTTAAAAGTACTTATCAGATCCTAGGCTGCTCTTCGTTCTGCATCTGTTTAATTCCCCTTCTTGATGTATCACTCCATTCCATAAATCAAAATTTAAAGAGATCGTTAGACATAGATGACTAGCCCCTTGGATCACACTTGATGTTGTTGTTCAATTAAAGCCCAGATATGACTCCATAGCCCAATGGACTAAAAACCAGCGTTATATCTATCTATCTGCCAAAACTGTTCTATTTTCTTGCAACTTCTCACTTTTGAAACTTTTTACACTTAGGACTTTCCCCTCAAGTAACATTTCATGCTCAACCATCCAAAACAAAACAAAACCCGTGGCCTTCATAACTAGCCTAATATCATTACCTTAAGCTTTTCAAAGACAATATCCATCTTTTTACATATTGGAGAGATCCCTCTCCGGATTCAGGAGGGCTAGATCCTAGAATCCCAAAGTTGGTTGAAATGATGTTAACTCTGTGATTGGACTCTCCCAATCTTGCTAATAAATTACAGAGACCTAAAATTTCTGGCGACTCCGCTGGGGAACATCGAACCCAGAATCATTTTCATTTAAAGATAATCATACGACATCAGAGATTTGGTTCATAGAGCATTTGCTTTATTAACCAGAGTAAAAAGCAGCCTTTTCAAGCGCCACCTATTATAGGTAATCATGATGGAACTTGTTTGAATCAGTGACAAACTAGGTAAACCCTAGGTTTCTCTTAAGACTTCATCTAAACCTTGAAAAGTCGGCTGGCGTAGCCATAAGAGTAGACTGCCTTTGTCTCGCAACCTTAGCTAAGTTTTGAAACAAAGTCAGGATATTCTTAACAACCACAAAATTGAAAAATGACTTAGAAAAACCTAAAAATATTTCAGATTGGAATTAAATAAACATTGTGGTGGACCATAAGACCTTTTACCTCTGAAAGGAGCTAAAAATTTCCACTTGGCGACTCCACAATCCTAGCAGACCTTAAGACTCCACTGGGAAGAACCCTTATCATTATCAAATCATTCAAACTCAGTTAGAGGACTGTGGGATTTAAAATTGTAAAAACAGATTAGTTAACCTCTCCAAGATTGTCATATCTGGTTGAACTTTTCTTGTTTATTTGGGTCTAAACAACATAGCATAGTGGCTTCTAAAAAGATTCACACTAGAGCCCATCCAGACCCTAACCCACCTGAGATAGTTGATAATCCGGAAAGTATCCTTTGGAAGTCTCCTAAGGTTAAATTATTAACTGTTTTCAGATCACCCTTGAGAGCTAATTCAGTCCCTGAAAATCTTTCAGCTCTGCAACAATCACAAGCTGACTTAGTGAACCCATTTAGGACTAGGTCATTTGATGATATAATCCAGTTAGACTCTGAATCTTCACTTTCATCTCCTGAAACAAGTGAACATCTTGGTAGCAGGGAAACAACACCTCCTGATTTACATTTCCTTCACAATTTAGGTGTCTCCCATCCAAGATCATCTCAACAGTCTACTCCTGGTCCATCCAATTCTACTCACCCTACATCCACTATTCAAACCACTCCACTTCAACCCACACCTCCTCTTGTGAATCTACCTCCACCATATATCATGGCAGCATGGTATGCTCCCTTGGCCCTTAATATACCACTAGTCAATCTTCCACTGGACTATCAGTCCAAAATCCCATTATATGATGCTAATAATGCTACAACTGCATCACAACATGTGGATAAGATGAATGACTATTTTGATCGAAATGAAATTGATGATGATTCTATCAAGCTCAGATTGTTTGCTCAGAGTTTAGGGGGAGAAGTAAGAAAATGGTTTAAAGGTTTAGCCCCCCGTAGTAAAAATGACCTCCAAGGCTTCCATCAAACATTCTTAAATAAGTGGGAAGTGAGAAAGAATCCTCTCCAAGTCCTTGCTGACTATAATAATCTCCATAGGAATCCTGGGGAAAGTGTACAATCTTATTGTACCAGATTTAACAGCGTCTATAATGCACTTTCACCTGAACTAAAACCTCCTCAGGGCTCAGCTTTAAACAAATTTCCTGAAGGGTTTGATCCAGACATGACATATTCACTCAGAGAAAGAGTTTTTGCGATCCTTGAAGATATGCAAAGGGGTGCTCTTTCTGTGGAAGTAAACTTGATGGAGAAAAGAGCAAGAATGAAGAGCGAGAAGAGAGTATGTTTTAGAGAGGAATCCACCCCTTCCACTTCAAGCTCAAAGATGGAGAGAATGATGGAAGAAATGATGAAAGATATGAGCATAATTAAGAGAACACAAGCAAATCAAAATCAAACTGCTCCTCAAAATAGGAGCCAGAATCAGAATGTTAGAAGGAACCAACCTCCAAACAGACCCAGGGATGATGATCAACAGATCACCCCTCCCTTTCATCAAAACTATGTAAGTGAGGTTGAAGAAATAGAAGACATAACAGAGGAAGAGGATATCAACATGTTTGGGGAAGAGGATGATGAATTTGAGGTTCATTATGATAATAAACAAGGTTTTTACACACCTTACGATGACAAAAGAGATGATAATGAAAATTATTATCAGGACATGGAAAATGTCGTCATAGAACCTCAAAGAGAATATGAACTTAGAAGCAAGACCAGTCAACAAGCCCCCAACACCAAAACCTCTGACAAATCCTCTCAAAGAAGCACCGCAGCTAAACCCAAAATAGCCAAACAAAAAGACAAAACAGTGGCTGTTAATTATGATAAGGATAAGGAGAAAAACACTCAAAATTCTGAAAAACAGAGTGAAGACATCAACAGTACTAACACTTCAGCTAGTGCTCCTTCTACAAAATTTGTGTCAAGTAAAGCAAATCAGCAAGCTGTAATTGTTGATAGAGTGACAACTAATAAGGTTGAAACAAGTGCTTCAAAGAATCAAACCCCTTTCAGCCTTGAACAGGAGATCTCAAAGATCAAAATCTCTGTTCCGTTAACTGAGTTAGCTGCCCAACATGTATTTAGGAACCAAATTTTGAAGGCTTTAAATATAGAGGAAAATGGAGATACAGTTAACCTTAGTGACGACCTTCCAGAGTTGATTTTTGGCCCTAAGATTGAAGGGAAGTTTCAATAAGAACCAGTCCCTCCCTTTTATGTGAGTTTGAACATTCATGACAAAATTCTACACAACGTTATGCATGATTCCGGGGCTTCTCATAATTTAATGCCTAAAGCTGTGATGGAGAGCCTTGGTTTAGAAATTACCAGACCCTACAAAGACCTATACTCCTTTGACTCAAATAGAGTAAAATGTCTAGGACTGATCAAAGACCTCTGTGTTAACCTAGCCCAGATTCCAGCCAAATGTTTACTTATGGACATTGTTGTGGCTGATGTCCCCCCAAAGTATGGAATGCTATTATCAAGATCCTGGGGAGCTAAGTTACAGGGGACTATGCAGATGGACATGACATATGCGACCATCCCGGCTTTCAATCAGACCAGAAGACTTTACAGGGAGTCTCATATGCAATACACAGTTACAAGTCAAGACATACCACGAAACTCTCCTATATATTCTGTCAATACAGGCCTTGATTCTTTTATCATGTTTAACAATGAAACTCCTAGTGAGCAAGTCACTTTAACAGAATTAAAGGCCGACAGGGAAGAAGAGTATAATAACGCAGAAGTGTCCAAACAGTTTGCCACATGTGAAAACATTAGTAAACAAAGCATAGGTCTTGATTTACCAGTTATGAGTCCATTGTTTTTCGGACTTAACAACCCAGAAAATACCCCTAACATTTCTGGCATCATCCCTCAATCTATTGAATAATTTGAGGAGTCAAAACAAATTCAATTGGGTGCTGTTAATCATGAACAGTCAGAAGGAACCATAGTTAAAAAGGACAATCGCCAAACAGACGAAACCGAAGACAGTCCTTTATGGAGTATGTATTTTGATGGGTCATGCACTAGAAATAATGCTGGTGCAGGGGTTTGGATCATTAACACTAAAAACAACCACACAAAATGCATCTCATGCAAATTAAACTTTCAGTGTTCCAACAACATAGCAGAATATGAATCCCTTCTCTTAGGCTTGCATCTCTTGAAGAAATTAGGAGCCAGAAGAATTAGTGTGTACGGGGATTCTGAGTTAATCATTAGGCAAGTCAATGGGGAGTATAATGCGAATCATCCCAGACTTAGAGCCTATCGGAATGATGTCATGGATATGTTGACAACATTTGAGGAGTCAAACCTGAGTTTCATCCCAAGGAAAAAGAACATTATGGCCCACAATTTAGCTTTTGCGGCCAGAACATGTCTAACGCCATATGAGACTGGAGACAACACAACTCCGATAAAATTTAGACCGGCAGTGCCTGATAACGAAAAATATTGGTAAGTGTTTGACAATGACAAACAAATAGAAGACTTCATGCAATTCAGAAATGAGTTCGAACTGCACAGTTCAGATTCGGATTATGATACAGACTGCAGTGAAGAAAAATTTCTTGGTGAAGAAGAAACGTCTCCTCAACCTGCCAATTTTAACCTATTGTCTAGTGAACGTAGGAACAAAACAGAATTAAGTGCAGAGTTAGAAACGGAAGAATTACAAACTCTGCATTCTAAAGATGAAAATTTGCCGAGTGGTCTAACGCCTTTAGAGGAGTTGTTCGATTTTAACGATGTGGCCAATAAACCAAAACTGGAACCTGTAGAGACCGAAGTAGAGGAGTGCAATATAGGCAGTGAGGAAAAACCGAAAATGATCAAACTGTCCAAAACTTTGCCAGCTCACATTAAACTCAAATACATAGAGTTGTTCAAAGAATTTTCTGATGTTTTTGCATGGAGTTACGAAGATCTTAAATCCTATGACACTAAAATAATACAGCACAAAATCCCTCTTAAAGAAAACCAAAAACCATTCAAACAGAAACTGCGCAGAATAAACCCTGTCCAGTTGCCATTGGTTAAGAAGGAAATCATGAAGATGCATGATGCTGGCATTATTGTCCCTATTAGATATTCTGAGTGGGTATCTAATCTGGTGTCCGTTAGGAAGAAGACTGGAGAAATTAGGCTTTGTATAGACTTTAGAAACTTAAACAAAGCTTCGTTGAAGGATAACTACCCTTTACCAAAAATGGATCACATTTTACAAAGGGTGGTGGGGTCTAAAAGGATTTCGTTGCTTGATGGCTTTTCAGGGTATAATCAGATTTTAGTTCACCCTGCTGATCAATTAAAGACAGCTTTCACTACTCCATGGGGCACTTTCATGTATGTGAAGATGCCTTTTGGTCTAATGAACGCTGGAGCAACCTTTCAGAGAGCCATGGACATAGCATTCTCGGAAGAATTGGGTTTCTTCATCATTATCTATCTAGATGATGTCACTGTGTTTTAAAAAACAGATGAAGAACATTTAGAACATTTGAGAAAATTTTTCGAGAAGTGTAGAAGGTTTGGAATATCTTTAAACCCTAAGAAGACACTATTTGGTCTCCAAGAAGGTAAGCTTCTTGGACACATTATTTCAGAAGAGGGTATAAAGATAGATCCAAAGAGAATTGAGGCTATATTGCAAATCTCTCATCCTCGAAATATCAAAGAGTTGCAGTCTTTCATTGGAAAGATTAACTTTTTGAGAAGGTTCATCCCTAACTTGGCAGAGCTCCTTAGAAATATCACAAACATGTTGAAGAAGGAGCAAGGGATAAAATGGACCTTGGAAGCAAAGACATCTTTTGAGCTGGTGAAACAAGCATTAACCAAAACACCGGTTCTCATAAGCCCCAATTTTTCAAAAGATTTTTATATATTCTCATTTGCATCAGAACATACCATTGCTGCTGTCCTTTTACAGAAAAATCCACAAGGACAAGAGCAGCCTATTGCATTCTTTAGCAAGGCATTGAGGGATGCCCCTTTGAAGTATAATATTATGGAAAAGCAAGCTTTTTCTTTGGTTAAAGCATTGAAAGACTTCAGAGTATACATCCTTCAGTCACACATCATTGCCTTTGTCCCAAATTCAGTTGTAAAAGACATTCTAACACAAGATCCAGATGGTAAGAGAGGTAAGTGGATTGCTGTTATTCTTGAATATGATTTAGAGATAAAACCCACTAAACTCATCAAAGGCCAAGGTCTAGCTAAATTAATGGCTGAATCCAATTTTGAAGTTCTTGATATTAATGTGATTAATGCTTTGGACAGCCAAGAAGAATTCTCAACTCCCATTATTGAAAACCATTTTCTGAATTCTCCTTGGTATGCTGATATCGTTTATGTTTTGCTTAATTTAAACACGCCTCCTGGTTTATCGAAAACGAAGGCAAGGTTCTTAAAACTGAAAGCAGTAAACTATTGCATTTTAGATAGGTGTCTTTATTGGAAAAATTCTAGTGGTATATTGCTTAAATGTTTGCCTGAGTTTGATGCAGAGAAGGTTAAGCAGGAATTTCATGAAGGAGAGTGTGGAGGCCATTTGTACTGGAAGTCGACAGCCAACAAAATTTTGAGGGCTGGTTTCTATTGGCCCACCCTTTTTCCTGATGTTCACAAAATGACAACTACTTGCCATAAATGCCAATTGTTTGAGGGCAAGAGAAAATTATTACCCCTTCCTCTGCATCCAATCATTGTTGAAGCTCCTTTTCAACAATGGGGACTTGACTTCATAGGTGAAATCCATCCCTCATCTTCTGCCCAGCATAGATGGATCCTTACTGCCACAGACTATTTTACTAAGTGGATAGAAGCCATTCCTTATAGGCAAGCCAATGATTCAGTGATTATAAAGTTCATAGAAACCAATATCCTTTCCAGATTTGGCTGCCCTACCAAGATCATCACAGATAATGTAGCAACATTTGGATCAAAGAAAATGGTGGAATTCTGTCGCAAATATCAGATAACGTTAGGACACTCCACAGCCTATTACCCTCAAGGTAATGGACTTGCAGAGTCTTCCAACAAAAGCTTAGTGAACATAATAAAGAAACTGTTGAAGGACAACAAGAAGTCTTGGCACACAAAGCTGATCCATGCACTTTGGGCTGACAGATTAACTTTGAAGAAATCTATTGGTATGTCACCTTTTCAGCTTGTGTATGGTACATATGCAATCTTTCCTAATAGCCTTGGTGTACCAGTTATGAAGTTTATCCAAGAATTGCAGACTGAAGATAATGACATGATCAGAAGAATAAATCAGACCATTCATCTTCAACAAATCAGAGAGGAAGTGTACAACAAAACATTGCAGAAACAGGACAGCATTAAGAAGCTTTTTGACAGAAGAACAAAGGCCAGCAATTTCAAGATTGGGGACAAAGTTTTAAAGTGGGAATCAAAGAGAGAAGACAAGGGAAAGCATGGTAAATTTGACAATCTATGGCTTGGCCCTTACTCTATTCATTCAGTTGCTGGAAACAATGTTTTCTTCTTACAAGAGCTGGATGGAACATATTTGTTTGGGGGTCCTGTCAATGGCAGGATACTCAAGCATTACTTCCCTTGATTCATGATATGTTTTTAAGCCTTCTTTTTTCTTTTTTCCATTGTAAACATTTCATCCATCATTGCATTCAAAGTTATCAAAAATCAAAAAATACAAAAACAAAGAAAAATAAAAAGAGGGCAGAAATGAAAACAAGAAAGGCAAAGCCCCATGCCAAAAAAGAGAAATAAATCTGAAAGTGTGCAAGCTTAAATGCCACTCCTACAAAACACACATCTAGTTAGTCAAACAACCTAATCTTGACTAATTAGCTTTCAATTTTCTGCTGATAGGGTAGTGAATTTGATTTGCCAAACTATTTAATCTTGGCTCATCAGTAGATAGATTAAGATAGAAATTAAGGTTCAAACATGTTCAAAATCTGAACCAAAGTTTCCAAAGAGAGATGACTCAAAACTGTTTTATTTTCTGAGTCAAAGAAAGTGTAAATTTGGGTCTAAATCACTCAAAATCTGAACCAGAAGAAAAGAAAAGACAGCTCAAACAAAGTAAAAAAACAGAGCTATGAAGAAAGGGAAGGCAGTACTTAAACTTTCAGATCTTAAGCCTTTTATTTTTGATTTTAATTTTCTGCAAATAATAATCTATGTGCAGCTTGTTTTTATGCCATAGATCACAACAAGTCAAACTGCTTAATCTTGACTTGGCTGTTTTTAAATTTCTGCTTTAGAATTTAGAGAATGAAAGTTTGTTGGACTGTTTAACCCCAACAGACAGTAGATTATGTAGAGAAATATCTGAGCTCAATTGTTTAATCTGAGTTCAGGGAGAAATAAGGAGTAGAATTAGATTAGTTTTTATGCTTTCAAAAGAATAAAATGTTGTAAGAGAGTTTGCCAATCCAAGTGCACTCTAAGAAGAAAAAATGTTAGATCAGTAGGATTGGGTAGGTAGAAAGCTTGTAGATGAAAATCCATTATTTTCATGGCTGCTGAATATGTTTTCGGAACCAGATCATCCAGCAAAGGAAGGAAATCCCAATGGATCAAGCACAAGTCAGCGTCCCAGAGAAATCAAGTCTGAATTCTTGATGCCTTCAAGAAGGCACCATCCCCAAGTGGAGCCACTGTTAGCCACCTATGATATTTTGTTATACCAAAAGGTGGCTAAATCTGTTTTGAGCCTTCAAGGAACAATTTTTCATTACTAAAATTTGTTGGCTCTTGAAGACTCCTTGTAGGCCTCATGCCTCTGTCCAAAATCTTCATTACTTTTCCTATTAATTCTGCTGATTTCCTGTAAGAAACTGCTGAAGAAACCATCATTTTTCCCCTTTCTCCCACTCATAACTAACCTTCATTTACCCCCCCTTTTCTCCATATTATTTCCCTACTTTTCATAAGTTTCTCCCTCCATTCGTGAAAATCCTCCTGACATGGTTTAAAACTTCTGGTTGAGTTGTGTCGAACCCCCAAAATCCCCTTTAAAATCTTTCCCCTAGCCTTTGTTGGCCATTCTCCTCCCTTACCCCTCTATCGTTCCTTTCCTCGGCCTTCAAATTCCATTTAAAAAGGCCAAAACCCACCTTCCGACCTTAAATATAGGCATAAGCCCCCTCCCGCTAGCCCCTTTCAAACTACTTCCCCGCACATGCCCCGGCGCTGGGACCAAGCGCTTAAGTCCCAAGCGCTAATCGCAATCGGAAGTCGGGCGGGTACACAAATCCTTTGTAAATAGTCAAAACTCCGATGCGATTTATTTATAAAAATAAGTCTGGCGATGCGTTCCGCACCGTTGATCTTCCGCGGAGATCTGACGGTGGAGCGCTAAACGAAGCCCCCCGCCCGATCGCAATCGCAATGCTTCAAATGTGCCCTCCGATCAATCGCAGTCCATACCTCCGATTCATTCCCCGCCGTCGATCTGGTCCTCAGATCAACGGCCAGCGCTCAATCGCAAAGGGCTCAATCGCAAAGTTTCAAATCGCATGTTGTTTTGTGACCTCCCCGATTGCGATCCCCCGATTAAATCTGGGCCGTCCATTTCCCGCCTATCCAACGACCCTTATTCCCTCCGATCGCAAGTCCTACCGCCATTTCAAAACCCGCCGATTCGTTTTCCGCCGTCGATTTGATCTGCAGATCAACGGCCAGCGCTTAATCGCACTGGAAATTCAATCGCATCCCCTTTTGTGCCACCCCCGTTTGAGACCCTCCGATTAGATCTGGACCGTCCACGTGTCCAGATCGGACGGTCCAAGACTGCTCCTCCTTATTCTTCTCCCGCTATCATTTTTGCCTTTCTATGCAGATCTCCACCGTTGGTTGCCCTCATCTGACGGCTACGCTCCTCCCCCGCCATCCGAAGCAGTTTAAACCTATTTCCGCAGGATTTCTTAACTGTTGTTGTGTTTTGCAGGTGTTTTAATGGTTTTCCATCATAGAATGAAGGAAAGCCGAGGGATGGGAAAGACGTTTCCTGTGCCTTCGGGCTATCTTGAAGAGACCATTCACGGGGCTCTATTCCATGTCGCGTCAGTACTCTATGAGTATTGATGCCGTAAAGCCCAGTGTGGGTCTGCACATCGACAAGACACTGTTTTAAATCAAACACAGTTAAAGAGTATCAGTTTTGAGAATAAAGCACAGCAGATGAAGATTGAAGACAGTTTTTATGGGGATTACGGCTAAGATAGTTATCAAAAGCCTAATCCCCAATCTAAAACACAGTTTAAAGGAAAAACCTAAAGTGTTTTATCAGACAAAAAGCCTCCACCGCCACATCTGAGGCAAATTGATTCCTCAGCTACCACCGAGCCACCTGTTGCCTCGAACCATTTAGAACAGAGGCCGAAGTTATTGCTCGAAGAAATATCTGCCTCCAGCATTGCCAAGAGGTTATTTCTGCAAGGAAACCAATGAATAAATATCTGCAGAGTTATTCCAAAACATACACAGAGCCTCAAAGTCAAACAAAGCTTCCACCGAGCTTTGATATTTATTGTGAAATGGTTAATGTAGTGATCCACCTGTAAATTTTTCCCTCGAGCCTCTCAAAGGGCCGAGAAGTCTTCACTCTGCATTAACTGTCTTTGAGATATTTTGTTGAAATCTCACCTCCTCATCTTCCTATAAGTATTTCTACATAAGATGAGGAGTTGTTGGTTGCAGAACTTTGAAATACACTTGAGCTTGAGACTTCTATTTGTACATAGTATTCCCTGGCCCTTGAAGCTCTGTTTGTGCTAGAGTAGTTAGGTTGAATAGTGAAGATGATCGCTGAACTGAAACATTGGACTTGAAGTTTGTAGCTGGTTTGACATCAATATAAAAGCTGTTTCATGGGATCCTGATCTATATTGACAGTGATGTTATTCTCATTTGTAACTTGTTGTTTTATTTCTGTTTTCATGTTGTTTCATTTTCCACTGTAAAGAATAGTTTAAACAGGGTTAGGACCTGCTGTATATCAGTAACCTTCTCTGGCTGAGAAATCTTTATTTGAATGTTTTCTTCCAATCTGTGTTATTCAGGAATGACTTAATTCAGTTTAGGCATGAGAATGCCGGCGTTCCCTCATTTTATCGTCCTAGCTGAATATTATTTCTGAACGTTACTTTCAGTATATGTTATGTGATGATGAACTGAAGGAAGATATGGTTAGCCCTGGTCCCAGACTTGTCTGCATAACTAACAGATTGTTTCCCTTGGAATGCGTTAAAAGCTGGCTAGTTTAGAAGCACTTGCTAGATCTTAGACCATTATGTGTTATCGTTGTGTTTCCCCTTGTTTTGTATATTTTCTATTGGAAGTGTGTCAAAGGCTGGTTGGTTTAAAAGTACTTACCAGATGCTAGTTTGCTTTCGTGTCCTTCTTAAAGTGTTTGTCAAAGGCTGACTGGTTTAAAAGTACTTATCAGTTCCTAGGCTGCTCTTCGTTCTGCATCTGTTTAATTCCCCTTCTTGATGTATCACTCCATTCCATAAATCAAAATTTAAAGAGATCCTTAGACATAGATGACTAGCCCCTTGGATCACACTTGATGTTGTTGTTCAATTAAAGCCCAGATATGACTCCATAGCCCAATGGACTAAAAACCAGCGTTATATCTATCTATCTGCCAAAACTGTTTTATTTGCTTGCAACTTCTCACTTTTGAAACTTTTTGCACTTAGGATTTTCCCCTCAAGTAACATTTCATGCTCAACCATCCAAAACAAAACAAAACCCATGGCCTTCATAACTAGCCTAATATCATTACCTTAAGCTTTTCAAAGACAATATCCATCTTTTTACATATTGGAGAGATCCCTCTCCGGATTCAGGAGGGCTATATCCTAGAATCCCAAAGTTGGTTGAAATGATGTTAACTCTGTGATTGGACTCTCCCAATCTTGCTAATAAATTACAGAGACCTAACACAGCAATTCCATTTACATATCGGATTGAGATGCGCCAGTAGCAGTTATTTTCCCAATGCGTATGGATCCATGAATAACATCCCCATTTGTTAGATACCCACCACTAATAGTAGATCTAATTGATTCTTTAGTTGATTTTGTTTTTGGTGGAATTGTATGAAACACGTATATTGTTGATTATGTTAGTGGCTCAGTAGATTGAGTCTATTGAGTGATTCAATAAAAGGATCAACAATGCTTAATATCCCCCCCACCCATGGGGATTGGAGAAGCAGAAATTGATTTCATAGTTGAATCAGTCAACCGAGTACTAGAAACCCCACTAGTAGTGGTTGTTCCAGATCGGGACCCAGACCCAAGGCCAATTGCGGTCGCGGGAAAATCATATCTAGAGTAGTGGATCCAATCAAAGGATGAGCAGGTGTAGCAACACCCGTTGTAGGAAAGGCATATAAATATGTTCTGAAATATATGGGCCGTTAGAGGACCACCATAACCAATTGATTCAAATGTTGAAATAGATATTACGTCAAGCGAGGTAATTGATTCAGCTAATGATGATTCTCTTACCCAGTTCACTAGGTTCTCTCCAACTAATGTTTCTTGATCCAAAAAAACTCAAAACCACCCCTTAATTGACTCCTCTAATGTTCCAACCTTTTCCTTTACGCCACCCAATTTACCTCTTTGGGTCGGAGTAGCGACAGATAGATCCAATTTGGTCATGCAAGACCACAAGGTGGGACATTGCTTGTTAAGGTTCCACCATCTGCTGACTCACTCAATACAAGTTAGAAATTGAAGTATGAGGTCTAAATCCTCGATGTGGATCTCAAGTAATTTGTCATATCCCAATCTCTAAAAATTATCACATATCTATCACACTTTGATATTATGAATCAAGTAAACTTTCAGCTAGAACACGAATGCAAATAGGATATATCCCTTTATTCATATTATTATCCAGAAACAAAATACATGCCCATACAATAGGACTGGAGCTCCTACAAATGGAATGCATGAATTCTCGTTAAAACACAAAACAAGGATTGATATAGACACTGAAGCTCAATCATGGACCTTGGATGGATCCACCAGACAATTTCACCATGGGGTTTTCATCCTGGGATCAATGCTAGAATTGGCCACGCATATTATCAACCAAAACACAATAAGATAGATAAACCTGAATGATCCAAATGCCTATCTTCTACCCCCTTTTATAGGCTTGATGGATTTTCTAGAGAGCTTATTTTATTATTTTTCATCAAAAACTGACAACAAATACCATGGACTGATACCATGGGAAAATACCCTGGTAAATACCATGGAAAAATTCCATCCACTTTGATCGGATCAAGAAAGATAATATTACAAATCCTCCCACCCAAATATTTCTTTCCCTCAAACAATTCACTGCTATCCTCAACAGAAGCATTGATACTAAGATCCCATGCAACCCAATGTGTTATTCAATACCTTCTTAATAAAATATCATGAATGGATCCTTCGATACCTGAATCCCAAAAAATCATTTGGCTAATCCTTCCTTCAATAGATTCATTTGGATCCCAAACAATATTCTGGACAACCCTGCCCCCAATGGATTCTTCTGGATCCCAATGCCACCAAAGTCCTCAGACTTGTGGGTTATGGTACCATCTGAGCCCTCCATCACTGCTCATGCCAAATGGCCCAAGCTGGAATATGCCCTTGGTTACGAGTATCATCCTAAGGTTCAATCCATCAGTAGAGTTCCAAATCATAATCTCTTGCCAATCCATGCCTTGGGAAGGATGAATACCTGCAAATATACCATGTTGAGGTTGCTCGATGCTAAATTCATGCTGCTCCACTTGGTCACAAAACATGATGCATTTGGATAACTCTATCATGCTCTTCCCAATGTATAAAGGTGGGTTGGTAGGGTTGCAAGCCTTCTCGAATTACTCTTGTAGAGGGCTGCTCTAGAACTCCCAATAGTACTCCTCTTGCTGCCTTGTGAGGGACTTGAGCTGGTCCTCAATGCTAGACAACTTGGTTGTTGATTCGACACATACTCCTATGAGCTCCTCAATTTTCCTATTCTCTTGTAAGATAGTGTCTTAGACTACATAGACCGTCTGCTCCAACATCATAGGATCTGTCTTGAAATGCATGATCCTTTCTTGAAATTCCTCTACTGGAAATTTTGGTGCCCTGCATAATGTATTTGTACTTGTCTGCACCGGAAGCCCAACGACCACAAATTCAACTTGAGCCTTTGACCGACTCTCTAGGAATGGCTCATTTTTCACATTATATTTTTCATGTTTCTCCTCATGATCATTCTCATCATGCTGGCTCACTATGGCTGCTTCCTCCCTCAAATATCCCTAGTCTCCTCCATCCGTGAAGATAATATGTTGTTCATATTCTTTAATAGTCGAACATAGATGTATTGGTGGACTATTGTTTATAATTGACGGTTCATATTATTTATGGACATTCCCTTGGGGATCTATGGACTCAGTTGTATATGAGTCTACCTTATCAATACCATTAGGTAGAATTTCCTCCTGCGATTCCAAATGCTTGTCATCCTACAAGCTTCTGTGAATAATTTCACGCTGCTGCTCACCATCTTGAAGATCAATAGACCAAGCTACAGAAGACTCCCCATGATCTGAAGGAATATACTGTTGTTTTGTCTTTTTTGCCTCCTTATCACCTAGACAAGAATGGTTAAGGGCCCAAGGTCCCTTGCAGATAAAGCATAGTCCTCTCCTCCTTAGTTCATTCTTGTTGCAGGGTTGGTTCTTTCTTCCTCCATCAATTCTTCTCAACCCCTTCCTATTCAACACCCTTTTGAGAGATTTTATGTTTTTTTCTGACCAACTTCTCGACTAGATCATAGGAAGTTGGTGATACCTTTGGTTTCCTCCTCCAAATGGTCAAAAATTTGTATCTTATTATCTTGCAGATGTTAGCGTCTTCTTCTAAGAAAAGGGACACAATATTTTGTATACTTGTTTTCACAAATTCTGGATGAGCTAATGTAATGGTGGTGTAAAATATTTGGAGTAACTGAAATATTAAGTCGTCGCATTCCAAATTCAACATAAAGGTGCCAAAGATGAACTCTACCATGAGTTTTAACATTATGCACTGCTTCTAAAAGGTGGGAAGCATGATGTTATTCAACCCCTAAAGGGATTCCACTATCAGTTGCAGTATATCTATCATGATATCATTATTGTAGTGCAGTAATGGTGATGTTAGAGCTATGACCCTACTGAGACAAGAAGCAAATGTGAGCCTGACTTCTTCATTAGGATGTTCTCGAAGTTTGGGTTGTATTAATGCAAGCATGGATTGCTTGAGAGCCCAACTGAGTTTTTTCCATTCTAGTTGTCCCACCTTAGATAGAGACATGTTTAATTCCTCCAAATTATGAAGGCCTATGCCTTATTTTTTTTGTTGCAATTCAGAGCCAAGTGAAAATAGCTTAACCCCTCTTCTTTCTCCTTCCTTCACCTCCCATGGTTGCTTTTGCTGTAGAATGACATGGACCCTTTTTGAGAATGGTCTCCTGCTTTGACTATCATTTTGGTCTATGGAGGTATGGTTGCTTAAAGGACCATAGATAATCACTAGTTCATCAAGGATTTTTTGTTTGTTTTCCATAATTTCTTCGAGATGATCCATCTTCTCAAGATTCTCATTAAAAACTCCTTCCTCTTTTCTTCTTCTGCTCTCTTTTTTTTTTTTATCCTTCAAAATTAAAAATAACCGGAAATAACCAGGATGCAGTTTCAAACCAGATATAAATGCTACCTGAAACAAAGACACTCTAGATTAACCTCAAGCACCGTCAAAAACATTAAGTCCTTCCAATCTAGTACAACATCGTCAAGATCTCGTCTCCTCTAAATCCTCGATGTGGAGATCAAGTAATTTGTAATATCCCAATCGCTAAAAATTATAACAGATAGCACACTTTGAGATTTTGAATTAAGAAAACTTTCAACTAGAACATGAATGCAAATAAGATATATAAATGCAACCCTTTATTCGTATTCTTAACAGGAAATAAAATACATTCCCATACAATAGGACTGAAGCTCCTGCAATTGGCATGCACGACTGCTTGTTAAAATAGAAAAAAAATACTGATTTAAGACACTGAAGCTCAACCGTGGACCTTGGATGGATCTACCAGACAAATTCACCATGAGGTTTTCGTCCTAATATCAATGCTAGAACTGGTTACACCAATTCTCAACCAAAACAAAATAAGATAGATAAACCTGAATGATCCAAATGCCTAGCTTCTACCCACTTTTATAGGCTTGATGGAATTTCTAGAGACTTATTTTATTATTTTTCCTCCAAAACTGACAACAAATACCATGGGATGATACCATGGGAAAATACCATGGTAAATACCATGGACCAATTCCATACTCTTTGACCAGATTAAGAAATGGAATATTACATAATTAATGGGTACTTCGAATAAGGCGAATATTTGCATGCACTAATCACTCCTGGGGTGGGTGAATATAATTTTTTGTACCCTGGTCTGAGAGGAAAGAATGAGCATTTTACCAACCGACTATAATTGGAGGGGGGGGTGTTTAAGGTTTAGGTAGTGGTCCTCCAATGAAAATGACACAAATTACTTCATGATGAACTCTAATATGATAAGGTTTTTCCCTCTAAGGGTCAGGTCACGCCCTATAAAGTAGTATTGTAGCATCCTATCCTTTTGAGAGACTCACTGCAAGGGCCACCTACTACCCAGAGAAAGATATGATGGTGAAAAAAAAACGAGATATTAAATAAAGCATGAATAATGTGTACGATCATCTGTATATTTTGATATTGAAAAAAACTTATAAATTGAATGATAAAAATACGTTTAACTTATCCTCCACTTTATGCTTTGCCAAGATTTGAAGCCAATACCGTTGAAAATCCTTTTTTTTCATAGGGGCTAATAAGAGTGATTAATTTGACTCCACATGTATAAATTAACATTAGATACTACACTAAAATTTGAAATAAATATATACTAAATGCAGAGCACTCAGTAGCAACGATAAACATCAAGATTTCAGTTTAACATAACCAACTACGAGAACCTACTAAAATTAAAAAATCCATAAACTAATTCATCGTACCTCTTAGTGGACTGTAATTGACATGTACTATAACTAAGAGAAAGCAACCACGTAATAAAATAGAAGACTTGGGAAAGGGTAGTGGGTTTTCCCAATCTTTCGTCTCCATGTATATCTAGGAACACCCTTCAAAATCAATCTTTGAAAGATTCGATCCTAAAAAAACAACCAGATATTAATTAAAACATGGATAATGTGTATCAACATCTGTATATTTTGAGATTGAAAAAGAGTTTATAAATTGAATGATAAAAAATAAATTTAACTCATGCTCTTTTTATTCTCTTCCATCAAACACTAAATTCTCAACCCATCTCCGGGGTGGGATACCTATTTAAGGGGTTACATGGGTAGCTTCAGTACGTCCTTATATATCTCTTGCTACCTTGGCATCACCACCATCCCAAAATGATCCCACTACTATGAACAGATGAGTATCTCTTCATAGAATTGAACGTGCGTCTGCTCTCACTCTTGAAAAAATTAAGAGGTTATGTCTTTCTTCTCTATTTTGAGTGGTTTAGAGAGAACATACACACATTCAATTTTTCCATGAGATGCTGATATGGTCGTAGCTGTGGGACGATTTTGGACAGGTTATACATGGGAAACTTCTGTCAATAAGAGGAGAATAAAAGATATATGAAAGTATTCATGGCATTGCAAAGCTACGCAGCTGGTTCACTCGAATGCCAGCATTTGAATCCTTCATAAGAAAAATCATTCAAGAATTCCCTCAACATTAACTCAGCCGCTTTGAATTCTTGTACATCTGACAGAAAAATCGAGTGAATTTGGAAAAAAACCAACTAAAGGTATGCAACCAGTATTTTCTTATGTCAGAAATTTTTTCTACTTTTCATTATCACTTCCATCGCTTGCTTCCTTCATATCACCACCGTCCCAAAATGGACCCACAAATATGAGAATATCAACATCTCTTGGAAAAATTGAATGTGTGTATGTTCTCTATAAACCGCTCAAAATAGAGATGTAATGTCTTAAGTTTGCTAGGAGAGAGATCAGATGCATGTTTGATTCTATGAAGAGAGACTGATCTGGTCATAGTAGTGGGATCATTTTCGGATGGTGGTGATGCCAAGGTAGCAAGAGATATATTAAAATCTCGGCCCAACTTCTTTCTCATCATCAACCTCAAATCCGTTACTATCAAATATGCTTATTCGCTTGGGTGAGCTTATCCCTCAGTCATATTTTAGGGTTGAACCACTTGAGAGGAAAGGTTTACAAACAATATTATTCGGGTAGTCATTTCATTCATTACTCATATCCTCCCTTCCATGCAAGGTTCAAAGAAAGCACTTATCTCTTGTCGGTAAGGCATCATTTTTATTGTAGTTACTAGCTATTGGAGAGTGGGCTATAGAAAATAGTGAAAAAATCCTCACCAATCTAATGTCTCTCAATTTCACCCAAAAAATAAGATAAGTGAACAAAGCCCTCATTGCATAAACCACATAAATGTAATAAGAAGAGAACACCGCCTATAGATAACTTTAATTTTCAACTCCTTGATAGCTTTATTTGATTCCCTAATTAGCTCTCTTTCAGAGAGAGCTTGGTTCTCTTTGTAGTCAAATTTACTACTTTCCCATAAACACTCAAGCACGAGAATTCTCTTGTGAAAAAATCTTGTAGATAGTTCCACGTTCAACACCAATACCTGAGATGTGGACCTCAGACTTTTATAAAAGCCCCTTGAAGCCACAGCTGCACCATCAATATCTCCATCTCGTTAAAATTGCTTCGGATAAAGACTTCTTCCCACTAGAATTCGAGTCTCATTCATATGCTCCCTCATGACCAGATCCAAGCACTGTAGAAAGTTTGCATTTAATTGTACATGTTTCCTATCATTATTGTTTAGAAATTGGGCCAAATACACTCCACTAAGCTCATGCCCAGTATCCTTCAGTGCCACAAAAAAATCTTTGGCTTCGGCCTCTTCATCTTTTAGTAGTTTAGAACTGTATTTGCCTTCAGGAAAACACTATGACTATATATATTTTTTTCCCATAAAAAACAATTTTAGCATTACCAAAGGCTGCACGATTTTCTATCAAAAACTTATTTTTAACTTCCATTGTATCTTCTTTGGAAACCTTACCTACTTTCACTTCCTTTTCAGCTTTGCTAGGTTTCTTCTCTTTTTCTTTCTTCCCAGATCCATTATTGACTCTCTGTATATCCAATTCATATTGGAAAATTTTCATAGATGATGAATGTTTTTTTTTGGTAAGTTGAGCAATTATATTAATTTCAAAAACATAAAGTTACATATGCTACAGGATGGGTTGGTAAGTTGCGCTTAACCAATCCCAACCTTTGTTACACTATTTCTCGGTTGCCTCGAGGGAGGAAACCAGCCTAGACAAAACTTATAACCGAGTAGTACATTATGCGCAGTAGCACTGACACATCTTAAAAACATGAAGTAAATGATAATAGAGAAGCCCTGAGGGCGAACATGAAAAAAACCAGAGGAAAACTGAAATTTTGCGCAAACATTATTCATCATCATCATCATTACTGTTGGGGTTCTCCTCTTCAATAAGATAGGAAGGAGCCTGCGCAACATCTGCTTCCACATCGACTATAGTGTGTTTGGGGATGCTCATAGGAGCGCAGAGGATGGTGGAGTATGGGTCTACGCCATATGGAATCCGTGTCTAAATTCCATTGGAGTCCATGACCCATATGTCTATGTGCTCATCATATTTAGCCAGAGCCATCAGAGGGGTAGGAGTGTGATGCAGAGGGTGCATTCTGGGAGAGGAGGTGGACCTCCTCGACCCTTGACCACCTCTCTGCGCAGATTTCCTAGAGGATTTTGCGCGCTTCTCGGGATCAGGTCTTTGGCTCAAAAAAGTGTTGGAAGAGGAGGCATCAATTGAATCAAGGCGATTATCTTCTCCACAATGATATCGACCTAGAAGAGCCCCTCTTTGACCTCCTCTAATGGTACGTTGACAAAATCTGGGAGCCATTGCACACCTGGGATGAGGTGAGCAAGTAAGGAGAAATAGAAGCACACAAGGCCAAGGAAGGGGGATAGGAATCCCACTGGGGCCGAAGGGGTAGCAATATCTGAGGGGCAGCTTCACAGGATGGAGAGCGACAATCCAAAGGAAGCTGCACAGCTTCGCACCAAGACTAAGGCTTCGCAGCTGATTGAAGTTGTTGAGAAGCCAGAGCAGAGTGAGGGGAGTGAAAGGCATAAGTAACAGGCTGAGTGAGGAAATGGGTAAAAAATTGGTGTTATAAAGGGGCTGGGATGAGGTCTGTGAGGATGGATTTGAGTGGCCTTTTCATGGATCTGCGTGTTATGCTTGAGCACTAGAGTAGACGCGGGGGAGGAGGTATGGCTATGGTGCTGGTTAACCATGATGGACATTAATGGTGAAAGAAGCGAGGTGATGTTCAGGGCCAGGCGACATAGTACCTATCCTCTTGTCATCATTTCTGGTTTTGCGAGGATCGTGCGAGGGGCTAATGATAATTGGATCCGTAGTAGGTGAAGCTTTGCGTTGGAGATCTCCGTTATCCAGGTGGGGTGAGATGTGATTGTCACGTGTGTCAAGTCTGTCAGCCACATCCGGGGATAGATGATGAATTTTAATCCATTTCCATTTAACAAAAAGTGTTTTCTAAAAAAATTATGCACACAGTTGATAATTAAACTAGTTGTGAGAATCCTTCTCCTTATGGTTTATTAAATGAAGTATAGACCTGTAAATAGTAAATATTTCTTGCAAGTTATTTATAAGGCTATCCGGTACATGAGATTACTAAATAACATATAGTAGCATAACTAGAAATTGCACCAAATGTTGCAAAGGAAATTTTCTAAGGTAGTAGGGTAGGAAAGAGTATAATTAAACCACTACTCTTCCATGATGACAATGAAATCACTGCCAGATGTTGCCAAAGAGTGTAAGTAGAATTTTAGAACTTAATCAAAGAAGGCAGTCTCAAGAATTGCATAATTGACATGACAAGAGTATCTGCGGTATCAGTTTCTCTCTTTTTGGTTATTTATTGTAGTTACTAAAGAATGCACTGTAGATATAACAAAAATATCTATCCTTAGCAATAGGTTCTCTCCTTTTGGTTATTTATTGAAGTTACCAAAGAATTCACTGTAGATATAACAAAGATCTCTATCCTTAGAAATTATTAGCTAGAAGACCATTATTTGTTCCTTTTTTGAAACATCCATATGTATTTACACTGGAAATAATTGTGTTTGAAGTATTTTCCTACCTAAATGGTTGGAATTTATCCACACCCTATTTTTATATTCCAACTTTATTTGTGATTCAATATTTCTTGTGATTGATATAACTCTCTTGGGTTTGTGTTTGAAGTATTTTCCTACCTGAATGGTTGGAATTTATCCACACCCTATTTTTATATTCCGACTTTATTTGTGATTCAATATTTCTTGCAATTGATATAACTCTCTTGGGTTTCATTCAAATCCATTTACATTGTTCCCCCAATTCAAGCTCTAGAAAACATTTGTATCATTCTATTTTTTATCAGTCTGTGGAATTTATCCACACGCTATTTGTATATGCCCACTTATTTGTGATTCAATGTTTCTAGAAATTGATATAAATCTCTTGGGTTTCATTCAAATCCATTTACATTGTTCCCCCAATTCAAGCTCTAGAAAACATTTGTATCATTCTATTTTTAATCATTCTGTTTGTGATTCAATATTTCTTGAAATTGATATAACTCTCTTGGGTTTCATTCAGATCCATTTACATTGTTCCCCTGTATTATCCACACCCTATTTGTATATGCCAACTTTATTTGTGATTCAATATTTCTTGCAATTGATTTAACTCTCTTGGGTTTCATTCAGATCCATTTACATTTCTCCCCTGTATCATTCTATTTTGTATTAGTCCGTGGACCAGATCATTGTGACACGCATCAAATCATTTTCATTTTGGATAGATTATAAGAAGATCAAGTTGAAGCCAAAATATGAATCTTTTGAACTCAAGGATGTTGAAAATCTCAAATTACCATACTCTACCACAAGTATGGTAAAATTGAATAATGAAGATCCACACATTTGACTTTGAATCCTAGAAAGGACCATGAGACACATTTGGTATTTGAATCCTAGAAAGGACCATGAACCGAGCCTAGGATACCAAAATTCAAAAGTCTGTCTAAATAAAAATATTCATGAGTTTACTTTTAACTTGTTAAAAATGCAGCAAGATGATGGAGCTTAGTGAAATGAAGTCGCCTTCACTAAGTGGGCCCGCAGGCAAATTCTGGCGCAAAATCTATTTTTAGACATATGGAGCATGGTTCGGGGATTCCAGTTTGAGATTATTGAAGTATGTGTCATGTTGGTAAAAATAGATGAGACTCTATTTTTGAGGTCAAATAGGTCAAAGTCTATTTTTAGACTGCCTCTCCTTAAAACAGGGAAGTCAAATATTATTTACCCTTAATAATATTTAGACTATAAACAGCAGTTTACTCTCTTGGAGCACTTCGGTTCGAGCTACAGAAGTGGCTCATGCATCTGACAGAGGAATCACGTGGTTCCCAAGGGTTTGATGGCATCATGCATGGTTGACTTCAGTTGGACTTCAGTGGCAGAAGTTTGGAGGAGTTAATGAGACAGATAGTGGAGTTGTGTTTTGTTTATTTTAGTTGAACTAGTTGAGATTAGTTTAACTAGCTAATCAATTAGTTATGAGTGGAGTGAATTAAATATTATTTAATTCATTAATTAGTAACTCATTATTCAACTCAAGAACACATCGGTTCACTACAGTGCATGATCAGTTCAGTGGAGACCAGTGAAAGAGGTAGATGAAAGGGTGGAGTTAGCTATCAGTTGTGACTATACTGTTGCTATTTGCAACACACGGATAGGTGGAGTAAGCCCATGAGGATTGCGCAGTTCAGGCTGGTGGTTTATCTATATAAAGAGGCCATCCCATAGCATTGAAACACGCAATAGAGGCAAGGCAATTAGTGGTGAGTTTTGAACCAGTAACCTGTTCAAAACTGAGCTAGATTGTGAGTAACTGTATGAGAAAGTACTGAGTACTTGTGAGGAGTATTGTACTGAGTTGGTTACTTGATTTCTCCATTATAATATACACAATAGCTGCGGGGTTTTCATCTATAAGCTTTCCCCATACATACCGTGTTAATGTGTATGATGATTTGATGTGTTATCGCTTGATTTTATTTCCGCATGTGTGATGATCTGAGTTGAGTTGAGTGGAAGAGATTATGTGTTGTGTATGAAGTTCAAATAGTATGTGACCAGGATAGTCTCGGTGGATAATTAATCATTATTCAGCAAATTTCTACATGGTATTGGAGCTATTGAAGTTCAGATTGATCATCACAGTGATTACAAACTTATTTCGGTAGACAGAGTCTGCATGCGGGCCAGGTAGCCTCCGGATTCATCTTTCTTCGGAAAGTGAAATGTCTGGTAAATGCCCCTTGCAGTCAATCTCTGTGCTAGAAATAATTTTTTCTCATAGATCTAGAGCGGTTAAGCTTTGAGGTGGAATTCGAAATTTTGCAGCAGTTTTGTTTTCTTGGTGCCGGTGTTGAAAATGTCTTTCAACGGTTTGCGACTCGAATATGCTCTTGAAGGAAATTCGAATTATGTTGCATGGAAGGATCGCATGGAGGCAGTATTAGAAGATAATGGTCTGAAGGAGTTCGTAGATACGGATGTCCAAAAGCCCACTAATCCTGTTGAAGTCGATGCATGGCAAAAGAAGATGGCGAAGTGTCGAAGGATCCTGTTGGAGGGCGTCAAGGATCATATTGTATCCAGCCTGCATGGAAAAGCTACTCCATATTTAATGTGGAAAGCTTTGACGGATCTATTCCAGAGTAAGAGCGACCAAAGGAAGCTGGCACTCAAAGATAAGCTCAGGAACATCAAGATGGAGAAAGGCGGCAGTATCGCCAAATACCTCACGAAGTTCACTCAATGCATAGATGAGCTGGGAAGTGTGGGGGTGACTGTCGAAGACGAGGACATGGTCGACCTGGCTCTCCTTGGTCTTCCGAAGGCTTGGCACTCATATCAAGATAGTGTCAATGGTCGGGAGAAGCTGGCGGGATGGGAGCGCCTTTGGGCGGATCTCATGCAGGAGGAGATAAGGAGGACTACTCGAGATGGATCTTCATCAAAGGGAGCTGATGAAGAAAACTGCGCTTTGATGTCCAAAGCTAAGAAAGGGAAGGGTAAGAAAACCTCTCATTCTGGAGCTAAGGGCAAGAAGCAGGATATGGCGAAAGTGAAGTGTTTTCACTGCCATGATCACGGACATTATGCTACAAATTGTCCAAAGAAGAAGAAGAACAAGCAAGCGGGAAGATCTGCAGATGGAGAAGCTTTGGCTTCACAGTTCGAGCTTGACTTTTCACTGATTGCATGCTTGGTTTCAAGTGTGCTGGGATCGGTATGGTTCTTGGATAGTGGTGCGTCATTTCATATGACGGGAGATCGGGAGTTGTTCTCAGATCTGGAGGACAAAGATTTGGGTGTGCACATCGAGATGGGCGATGATGGTAGATACAGTGCGACTGGTATCGGTAGCATATCCTTTCAGAGGGAGTCTGGTAAACCCTTTGTATTGAGGGATGTCATGCATGTACCTGGATTGAAGAAGAACTTGATCTCTGTGGCGATGTTGGAGGATAAGGGGTATGATGTGGTCTTCAGCGAAGGAAAAGCCTTCCTACGTAGTAAGACTACTGGAAAGACCCGGAAGATAGGGGTTCGAACCAAGAACCTTTATCAGTTGCAGGTAGATGGCTGCGCAGCTATGGCATGCAAAGCGGGAGAAGTGGTGAGCCGGGATGATGAGGGCGAACTGTGGCACAGGAGATTGGGCCACCTTCACCATGGAGCTTTGAATATTCTGCAGCAGATTTCTACTGGGCTTCCTAAGGGCACCCTTGCGCAGTCAGATCAGTGCAAGGGGTGTACTTTAGGGAAGTATGTGAAATCCACCTTTCACGAGAAGGATAGTCATGCCATGACGATCCTTGAGAGAGTTCACACAGACGTGTGTGGTCCTTTCTTAGTTGCTTTGACAGCAAAGCACAAGTATTATGTGATCTTTGTTGATGATTTCTCTCGGAAGTGTTGGATCTTCTTCATGCAGAAGAAGAGCGATACATTCGTGAAGTTCTGTGAGTTTAAAGCACTGATCGAGAAGGAGTCGGGGAAGAAGGTGATTGCTCTAAGGAGTGATAACGGTGGTGAATTCATCTCAGCTGAATTCAAGGAGTTCTGCAGCGCAGAAGGGATTCAGAGAGAGCTCATCGCACCCCATAACCCACAGCAAAACGGGGTGGCTGAGCGGAAGAACAGAATGATCATGGGTGCTGCATGGGCAATTTTGCATGATCAGGGCCTACCCCTTCACTTGTGGGCTGAGGCATGCAATACAGCAGTGTATGTGTAGAACCGTTGTCCTCACAAGGTTCTTGGCATGAGTACACCGGAGGAGGCTTATTCTGGCAAGAGGCCTGATATTTCCCATTTGTGGATCTTTGGTTCTCTTGTCTACATGCATGTGACGAAGGATGCGAGAAGGAAGCTGGATCCAACTGCTGAGGTTGGAATATTTGTGGGGTACACTGATACACCTCACAACTATCGGGTGTATGTGCCAGACAGTCGCAAGACTGTTGTGCGACGGGATATAAAATTTCGGGAGGAGAAAGCCATGCAGTGTTCGCTTGAGAGGGAGCTACACTTGCATGCAGATGAGGAGCTGTTAGTTCCTAAGGAGGAGCTTCTGGATGTGGATCAGCCACAAGAGGAGGTTCAAGAGGTGGAAGAAACCACCCATGCAGCGCCAACGATCAGAGGGCGCATGCGCACTACAGAAGCTGAGCGACTGGCTCGGGATGCAGAGAAGGTTGTAGGACCACCTACAGCACAGCGCAGACAGAGACAGTCACCGGATCGGTACACTGGATACATGGCTCTTACGAGTCAATGTGTTGTGACAGAGCCATCCTC
Source organism: Pinus albicaulis (assembly GCA_034641835.2). Classification (NCBI taxonomy): domain Eukaryota; kingdom Viridiplantae; phylum Streptophyta; class Pinopsida; order Pinales; family Pinaceae; genus Pinus; species Pinus albicaulis. The sequence goes on from CM076581.1 coordinate 1,017,905,264, forward strand.
TTTTGAGGAAGCTGTGGAGGAACCCGCATGGGTTGATGCCATGATCGAAGAATATGATTCGATCATCAGGAACAGTGCATGGGAGATTGTCCCAAGACCGGTTGGGAAATCAGTTGTAGGTTCGCGATGGATCTACAAGGTGAAGCAGGCGGGTGACGGGAGTGTGGAGAAGTACAAGGCGAGATTTGTCGCCCGTGGCTTCTCACAGATCGAGGGGATTGACTATGAGGAGACTTTTGCACCTGTCGCAAGGTACTCTTCCATACGGACGATCCTTGCTCTCTCGGCGCAGATGGGGTGGCACATTCATCAGATGGATGTGAAGACTGCGTTCCTCAACGGAGTTATTGAGGAGGAGGTGTACATAGAGCAGCTTGAAGGTTTCGAGATCTTCAGCAGTGAGTCGCATGTGTGCCGACTCAAGAGAGCACTGTACGGGCTGAAGCAAGCACCTCGTGCCTGGTACACTCGGATAGACGACTACTTCACCGGGCTTGGATTCTCCAAGAGTGAGGCAGATCCAAACCTGTACCAGATTGTGGTGGAGGGGAAGCTGTTGATCATCGTACTGTATGTAGATGATCTGATTTTGACTGGCGACGAGCAGTTGATACTTTCATGCAAGGAGGATCTTGCACGAGAGTTTGAGATGAAGGACCTGGGCATCCTTCATTATTTCCCGGGATTGGAGATTTGGCAGCGCAGTGGAGGACTGTTTGTTTCTCAGGGCAAGTATGCCCGGGAGATTCTGGAGAGGTTCAACATGCAAGGCTGCAAGCCTGTTGACAATCCTCTTCCTGGTGGTTGGAGGAAGGAGGATGCTACTTCAGCGGAGGTAGTGGATGCCACTGTCTATCGACAGTTGGTGGGGTCGCTTATGTATCTGGTCAATACACGACCCGATATATGCTATGCAGTTAACCAGCTTTCGCAAGCTATGGTTAAGCCTACGAAGCTCTTTTGGAAGGCAGGCAAGCATGTATTGCGTTATATTAGAGGCACATCGGGATATGGTCTATGGTACAGACAGGAGGATGGAGCGAAGCTTTCTGGCTTCACTGATGCAGATTGGGCAGGGAGTCCAACGGACTGGAAGAGCACATTTGGAGGAGTTTTCAGCATTGGGTCGACAGCAGTTTCCTGGTACAGCAGGAAGCAGAGATCCGTGGCACTCAGTTCAGCAGAGGCCGAGTACATGGCAGCTAGCTTGGCTGCATGCGAGGCTATTTGGATGAGGAAGATCCTCGCGGGATTGTTCAGGTTGCATTTGGAGCCTACAGTGATCTACTGTGATAACCAGAGTTGCATTAAACTCTCGGCCAATCCAGTATTTCATGATAGGTCCAAACACATCGACATCAGGTACCATCATATCAGAGATTGTGTTCAGTGGAGAATCATGATGCTTTCATATGTTCCCACGGAGGATCGGGATGCCGACATCCTGACGAAGGCGCTCACCAGGAGCAAGTTCGAATTCCACAGAGGCAGGATAGGGGTTGCAGATAATCCATATCTTGCTGAGAGGGAGTGTTGAAAATGCGGCAAGATGATGGAGCTTAGTGAAATGAAGTCGCCTTCACTAAGTGGGCCCGCAGGCAAATTCTGGCGCAAAATCTATTTTTAGACTATGTCTATTTTTAGACATATGGAGCATGGTTCGGGGATTCCAGGTTGAGATTCTTGAAGTATGTGTCATGTTGGTAAAAATAGATGAGACTCTATTTTTGAGGTCAAAGAGGTCGAAGTCTATTTTTAGACTGCCTCTCCTTAAAACAGGGAAGTCGAATATTATTTACCCTTAATAATATTTAGACTATAAACAACAGTTTACTCTCTTGGAGCACTTCAGTTCGAGCTACAGAAGTGGCTCATGCATCTGACAGAGGAATCACATGGTTCCCAAGGGTTTGATGGCATCATGCATGGTTGACTTCAGTTGGACTTCAGTTGCAGAAGTTTGGAGGAGTTAATGAGACAGATAGTGGAGTTGTGTTCTGTTTATTTTAGTTGAACTAGTTGAAATTAGTTTAACTAGCTAATTAATTAGTTATGAGTGGAGTGAATTAAATATTATTTAATTCATTAATTAGTAACTCATTATTCAACTCAAGAACACATCAGTTCACTACAATGCATGATCAGTTCAGTGGAGACCAGTGAAAGAGGTAGATGAAAGGGTGGAGTTAGCTATCAGTTGTGACTATACTGTTGCTATTTTCAACACACAGATAGGTGGAGTAAGCCCATGAGGATTGCGCAGTTCAGGCTGGTGGTTTATCTATATAAAGAGGCCATCCCATAGCATTGAAACACACAATAGAGGCAAGGCAATTGGCGATGAGTTTTGAACCAGTAACCTGTTCAAAACTGAGCTAGATTGTGAGTAACTGTATGAGAAAGTACTGAGTACTTGTGAGGAGTATTGTACTGAGTTGGTTACTTGATTTCTCCATTATAATATACACAATAGCTGCGGGGTTTTAAGCTATAAGCTTTCCCCATACATACCGTGTTAATGTGTATGATGATTTGATGTGTTATCGCTTGATTTTATTTCCGCATGTGTGATGATCTGAGTTGGTTGAGTGGAAGAGATTATGTGTTGTGTATGAAGTTCAAATAGTATGTGACCAAGATAGTCTCGGTGGATAATTAATCATTATTCAACAAATTTCTACATAACTAATAAAATTTTAACACAAAACATCCTCAAAAAAATATACTAATTAGTTAGCTCATGCTCCTTGGTTCTAATTTTCTTTTCAAAACACTCCATTTAAAAATAAAGGTTCCTTCAAAATTGTTGAATGAATTCAAAAAAATATACTAATTAGTTAGCTCATGCTCCTTGGTTCTATTTTTCTTTTCAAAACACTCTACTTAAAAATAAAGGTTCCTTCAAAATTGTTGAATGAACTTAAAGAGAAACCATCGTTTCAAAATTTTGATGAGATATGCTCTACATTTTTTGAAAACTATTTATATTACTTTAATTTTTTTAAATATTATATGAAATTAAATTTAAATTTATAATAAAATTAAAGTTATAAGTAAATTTGAAATTCAAATAAATATAAAAATTACAAAAGCTCTTGTATTGTGTGAATATCATGTCTCTTATTTTTGCATTTACTATTCTATCTACAATTGCTATTATCATTAGAAGTTTAAATTGTTTAAAAAGATTGTTAATTAAAGATAAGAAGTAAAAGTGATCGTAACAACATATAACAATGGTAAGTTAACAACATCAATACACCATTCAATTTATTACCAAAATTGTAATCAATCACATAAGAAATCAAGCACAATATTTATAATGAGAAGCAAGTATAATATTAGGAGGGAAACCCAATATTAAAAAGGCACAATACTCATCTTTAAATCAAGCTAGAAGATCTAGATGTATAATTCTAGATGTATAATTTTGACTACTCAACTGTAAGTGCTTAGATCATTAATCAATGTGTAATTACAATTTCATATGAATATGTCTATTTATAGTCCAAAATGATTTCACAATGTTAATTGGTAAACTTATTCTTTGCATTTACTATTCTATCTACAATTGTTATTTATCATTAGAAGATTAAATTGCTTTAAAATATTTCTAATGAAAGATAAGAATTGGGGTAAAAGTGATTGTAACAACATATAACAGTGGTAAGTTAACAACATCAATGTACCATTTAATTATTATTAGAAGATTAAATCGTTTTAAAAGATTGCTAATGAAAGATAAAAATTGAGGTAAAAATGATTGTAGCAACATATAATGGTGGTAAATTAACAACATCAATGCAATTTTTTTTCCATAGCATATGGAGCTTCTTTTCCACCTCAATTTCACCCAATATGTTGGATGTCACAAAGTATGCTTAGTGGAAATGCTGGTTGAAAGTATTTACCACTAAGAATTTCATTGGCTATATATATATATATATTTGGAACATCAGTGTTATGAGTTCCATATTGATGGATCATAACATACATGCTGATCTGTGACAAGAATACCTTTTAATGCATTTCTTTGGCTGCAGAAAACATCTGGACTAAAATTGTAGTCACCTACAGTGCCACAGCAAGCCTTTGTTCCATACTTGAATCCTACAAATCATGGAATTGGATATTATGCATTTTATTATTATCAATAAAAGAGAAACAATGAAGGTGAAAGTGGCTTTGAAAGTTAATACTTATCATGCTTACTCTGTATTATATATTATGTTTATTTTTCTTTGAAATTTTATTGTCTCTAAGGTTATACTTTTGGAAAAGAAGATTGTACAAGAAGGGATTCAAATGATATATTTATTTAAGATGATTGACTCCCAAATTATACACTGTAACATCTTCTGAGGTATTTTGATTATCGGAGAAGAATTAAATGTTTGTGAACTTGACCCTCATTTAAAAGGGAAGCTTACCATGTTTCGTTGGATTTGTAAAAATCTCCAACTTGATCGCATGTGAATCAACATATATCAATAGATGCATTTGGTAATACATTTAGAACTTCTTCAAGCTGTTCCCCAAGTAGGTTATTATAGTGCACCATTGCATTGCTGTACGAGATCATACATCCATAATTAGATTGATTATGAGGAATTTCAGTCAGAAATGAAGGAAAGAAACTGATTGGTGCAATATTTTCCACAAATATTGTCCTTGCCTCTTATTTATACAATGTCGGTTAGGATAAAGAGACGACATAGTTAAGTAATTCATTCTTGAAGTCCATCTATACTCAATTGGAATATCTGTAGTCAAGAATTTACCTTAAAGGTTTCACCATCCTATTTCACCAAGTTTTGAGGTGAAATCATTTTGCCCAATATCAAGTGTGTAGAGAGCTGAATACCTCAGGTTTTGGTAGATACTCCAATTTTTTTCCTACAAAGATTGACACATAAGAAAAATAAGAATTGGTCGAAAAAAAGTCAGTTTGATCTCGAAATTTCCTCATCGGGAATTTTTTCTCTACCCAGTCATTATGTTCATGGACAAATTTGTCTTAAACAAAATTGGCAAGGCATATCTAAAGGAAACAGAGTATCCCTAAACCATTTTGTAAATGAAAACAATGTGTCATCGTAGGATAATTTTGCAAATGAAAACAGAGTGTCATTGCATGAGAATGTTGTAAATGAAAACAGTGTGTCATCGCAAGAGAGAGTTTGTGGAAGATCAATACAGACATTCCATACAAGTAGTATCCAAAAATAATAGCTGGGTGAAAAGATGCCTATAGAATTCAATAAGAGACACAAATCCTTAATAAAAAACAGTCAAGGTTATTGGTTTTTTTGGTGGTAAATGGCTTCATATCAACCTATTTTGCTGGATTGAAGTGGCCACAACATAAAATAGAGAGATGAGAGGTGAAATCACCATGCAATGGGATGTTGATCCATTTCGATGTGTACTTTGATTTATTTTTGACAAGTGTTAAGCCACTTTTTTTTATGATTATTATTATTATTTTTACCACAATGAATCTTGTTGGAGTAATTCTAAGGGTTTTCTACTCTTCTATTTTTATCTCAATGTCCAAACATGCTCATTGGATTTATCACAATGGAAAAACATGCTCCTTGAAGCTGAACCCGACTGGATAAAAAAACAAACAGTACTCCAACCACTCAAACTATTAACTAGAAACAAATGTTAAACCATTATTTTATCAAAATACCCTTTCCCAAAATGCATATGCATGAGACCTATACAAATTTAGAAACCCCTTCAATGATTCCAATAAGGATATATCCAACTTTATAAATAGACAAAAATGTAAGCACATGTTTCATTCTTTTTTGGGTAAAAGCCACTAAATTACTTAACAACATGCTAAAAAGATCTAATATTCCCCAAAGATATAGATCAAAATCATATGAGCTGAACATCAAATAGATTGTGTATCCAAAATCATAAATTATAAAATTTAGATACCTTTCTACGAATATCTTCAGACATCCATAATTTTTATTGTTACTAATGCCTTTTATTTTCCTACCCATTAAAAATAAAATCTTAACAAAGGTTGTAACTTTTGAAAGAAGATCAAGAACTTGAACCTTGAAATCCAACATCTCGCTATACTGAACTCCCAAGTGTTAGAATGTGTAATTCCTACTTGTCCAGTTGTGACTCTCTATGAATAGAGTCTGTTCCTATTTCCTAGGTTAGCTAAAACTAGTTTCCTTATTTGGTGTGAGGTTGAGATATTCCCTCAACCAACTTATTGTATGTCCAAGATAGATTTCCTATCTTGAGACTAATTAATGTATAAATGTGTGTAATCTATTTGATTAATAGATAGTTTTGCATATTGACATTTTATTTTGGTATCAGAGCTGTAAAGGCCTGGACCTCGGCCCCTCCTGGGCTGAGGGAAATAGAAGAGAGCTGTGAATGTCGACTGTTGTGTGAGCAGATTGTTGCAACGATTCCCTTGACTGCTGAGCGGATTTACCATTGGTATTGGATTGACCATAGCGCTTTCACATTTTTTTCTATTCGTGAGCTTGCATCACGCAGACAGACAACAAACATTTTGCTGTGTTGTTTGAACTTCATTCTGCTCAACAAATTGCGCGGAATTTGTAAACACTGCTGGTCGATTTTTTTTTTTAAAGATTGCGTGTGGTTGAAATATGAGTCTGCCCACGAATTTCTACGGTTGTAAGTCTTTCAATCCTTGGCCTGAGAAGAAAGAAACCTGCTTGCGTCAAAGCAGTGACCAGAATTTCCAGCGCATGGGATTGCTGCTCGAGGTAGCATATGGCGTTTTTCATTTAAGTTTTTGGATATTTTTTTGATTTTGATTTGGGATTTCGTTATTTTTTCAATTATTTGGAGTATTTTGGAGAGGTCGATTCCCGTCGCCTGTTTCTTACATTGCCGATGGAAACGCTGCCATTGGCCCTCCTCTTGTTATCGAGTGAACTTAAATTAAAAACTGAGAATGTAGATATTCCTCTGGGATCGCTATGGAGAAAGGGGAAATTTGGAAAAGATGTTATTATTGATCACCTGGATACAGGGGTATGGCCAGAATCTGCAAGTTTTGATGACACAGATATAGGACCTATTCCTTCTCGATGGAAGGGCTTCTGCGAAAATGGAACACAATTCGGTCCAGAACAATGCAACAGGAAATTGATTGGAGGCAGATATTTCATCAAGGGGCATGATGCTGTAAATAGTCCTTTGAATATCTCTGCAACAGGGGAATTTCTCTCTGCGCGAGACAAGGCTGGACATGGAACTCATACTCTGTCTACAACAGGCAGAAATTTTGTGAAAAATGCAAGCATATATGGACATGCAAAAGGGGTTGCAAAAGGAGGAGCCCCTCACGCTAGAGTTACCAGTTACAAAGTTTGTTGGCCTACAGATATAACGGATAACAATTGTTATGATGCAGATATTCTTGCAGCATTCGATGCAGGGATAGATGACGGAGTTGATGTGTTCACAGTTTCTCTTGGAGTTAGTTGAAGGCATGATTGTTTGCGTATTTTACATAAAAGAAGTATGTCATGATGGAAGTATTTTGGAACTGAAATTAATATACATATTGAGATTAGTCACCTCAATATGAATTTAATTTTGTTAGAATTGACTACTCTAACAAATGACAGGTTAAGGATGGAGTTCCAAGTTTTTAATTGATAAAGACAAAGATGCCCAAGATGTGAACATTTCAAAATATTATGTAATGGAGCAGCGGAAACATTTAAAGGAGGATGGACAACGAAAGTGAAAGTTTGTTTTGTGTGTTTTTTTTTTAATAGGCTCAATATCATGTTATATAATGAGTCACAGAGTTGAATGGTAAGCAAGTCTAGGATGGTTTTGGAGTGGTCATTGTATGTACCTGATAACTCCAAGATTTGGAGTATGTAAGCCTTGTAAAGGCATGTGTATCCCCGTAAAAGTTCGTGGTAATCTCAAAACCACTTTGTAACTACAGGTTCATGGTCAGCCAGAAACCATTTTGCAGTGTCAGTTTGTGGTCAGCTAGAAACCACATATAATAGTGAAGCAGACTAGAAATAGGTTTATGTCAGTGTTTTCCACTGAAGGAAGAGCATGGTTACGAGTCATCCGATAAAACCCCGATGAAATAAGAGCATGGTTACAGGTCATCCGATAAAACCCCGATGAAGGAAGAGCATGGTTACGGGTCATCCGATAAAACCCACATTGGAGGGGGATCTGTAGATACAGGTATATGTATACAGTGATAATGGTTGACAGAACCATGTATACGAAGGACATCCTACAAGACCAGTGGTTGCAGCGGTTGGTACCCATGCATTCCGGTGGATGGTTGCTCCTTTATATGGACGTCGACATATCCTTTTTTTGTTATGTTTGACCACAACTAAATTTTGCTAAGTGATATCGAGACAAGTAGTAATTAAGGGGGTGTGTTAGAATGTGTAATTCCTACTTGTCCAGTTGTGACTCTCTATGAATAGAGTCTGTTCCTATTTCCTAGGTTAGCTAAAACTAGTTTCCTTATTTGGTGTGAGGTTGAGATATTCCCTCAACCAACTTATTGTACGTCCAAGATAGATTTCCTATCTTGAGACTAATTCATGTATAAATGTGTGTAATCTATTTGATTAATAGATAGTTTTGCATATTGACATTACAGTTTGCCAGCGCAGAGTTTCATTAGCAACTGATTGCTCGGGTTGCTAGTCAATCCTCGGTGTGAACTGGAAACTCTTATCTATGCTGCTTACCAAGTGCACAAGCTTCACATGGTAAATGTTCACACTTCATAACAGGAAGACCTTCAACCATTGATTTTCTTTGCAACAACGATAAATCATTGTAATTTAGGTGCCCATACCTGTGATGCCATAACTCTGCTGTTGATGCCTCTTTAGATGTCAATGCAACATGGCGCTTCACTGTCACATCCAATCTATATAATCCTCCAACCCTGGTACCTGTAGAAACAACCCTGTAGTGGTCCTGAACATCTTTCACAATACACCCCAATTTACCAAATTCCACTTTTAAATGATTATCAGTGATAGTGGAAACAGATATCAAATTCTTTCTGAGAGCAGGTACATACATCACATCATGAATCTGTCTCATTTTTCCATTAGGTAAGTACACATTTATTATGCCATAGCCTTGGACTTTAAGTGACCTGTCATCTCCTAGGTAAATGTGTGTGCCATCATATTTCTCATAATATTTATCATACCACTCTTTATTACAAGTCATATGTGTCGATGCACCAGAATCTATGAACCAAGCATTCTCATCATCAGTTTCAGCAGACAATGCAGCATCAGAAAGAAACAACTTAAGATTTTTAAATCCATCAGCCACTGAGGTGTCTCTGTTTATGAAATTTCCATTATGCCTTCTATGTCTTTGATTTGATTCATTATTCTTTCTTCTATAGCAATCTTTAGCCAGATGTCCAGGTTTTCCACAATAATCACATTCAATGTTCCTCTTAACATAAGAATCAGGAGGTGACATACCTTTCTGCTTTTCTTGAAAACGACCTCTGTTCCTATCCCATGGTCTCCCTCGGAATGGTCTTTTACCTCTTGCAGTCAAAGCCAAATCAGAACCATTTGACTCCAGTTCAAAATTTTTCATTCTCTCTTCTTCTTGAAGAAGAATTCAAGCCAATTCTTCAAATGTAGGAGGTGTTGGTCTAGCTGAGAGTGCTGAAATAAAGACTTTATAGTCTGGGACTAACCCCTTCAACGCAACAGTTACCAAGTCGGTACTAGACACTTTTTCACCAATATCACCTAGCTTATCACTCAAGTCTTTAATTCGGGAAATAAAGTTGCTAATGCTTTCATTGGCTTCCATTTTGATAGATAGCAGCTTTGTTTTTAAAAATAAAATACGGTTTGCATTAGTAGTTTCATACAAACCTTTGAGAGTGTCCCATGTCGCCTTGGAAGTTTCACAGTCCCGAATGTGAGGAATAATATTGTCCTTCACTGACATGCGTAGCAGCACCTTTGCTTTCATTTCACGCTTATCCCAATCTTGAGTGGCAGCAGGAGGTGTAGGCTTGGGCTCGTCACCTTTAACAATTGTCCAGAGATTGTACGCCTCCAGAACTGTGATCAACTTAAATTTCCAATTTACATAATTTTCACCATCAAGTTTAGTGGATTCATTTAAATAGGAATCAGAAAGAGGATTAGCCATTTCAACAGTAATAACCAGCTTCTAACGCCCAATGAATTTTATGCACACCTTGGTCTTAAAACCCACAAAGACAAAGTAATTTTCAATAAAGTGCCAATGAAGCTTCATATAATAAAGTCCATAAAAAATATCCTTTAAAAAGGTATTTTTTTAATTAAAACTTCAACCAAAATTATGTAACCAAAGTTTTCACCTTTTCATCATTCACGTTTTCATAACAATGACTTTCACGTTATATCATATGGATTTCACGTTTTCATAACAATGATATGATTCATGCTCGAATTAAAAACATGCTTTGACTTATCTATTTTCACCTTAACTTCAAACTTTCGGTTACCAAGCACAGATGGCGAGAGGTAAATGAGACAAATCTCGATCAGCACATGATTGAACTGTCAAGCTCGACTCCATGCTGATAGAAAGGGATGATTCCAATAACATATTGTGAAGTATTTGGTTTAAGAAAAGTACTAGCATCCGAGGCATAGTTTTCCCCATGACGAAAATCAGAGCTAATGACTATAGATATGGACTAAGAAAAGGCAAGCCAAAAGCTTGAGCTGCTCAATTGCAACAAAATTTCAATTACTGACTGTATTTAAAGATGCAACTTCTATCAACATAAAATGTAATAAGGAATTAAAGCATGCTATTAATGAGGAATTATTATTGTTCAACTATGTAATTTTTTAGTTTCAAAGAAGACAAAAAAGGGGTAAAAAACTTCATTGACATTTAGTCGAATCCAACTTTCATAAGGAAATTTATTGGCATTGCAGAAAATAGATAAATTTGCTTTGAAAAATAAAAAAAATAAGTGGTGTTGAAAAATGTACAAGCTAAGAATCCAATCCATGGCCTATTTCTATGTCCAACACCCTCCCTCAAGCCATACTTTGGCTTGAGGATCCTAGGCACCTCCAATGAGCCTCAACACAAGGAGGCTGAATATGTTGAAAATTTGATAGCCAAACTACACCCATTTGGTGGGATGATCCACCACCGAGCTAAATTACCTTGACTAGTTTGATAACAAACTGTGGATTGCTATCTCCCTTGACTGGTTTGATATTAAACTGTGGATTGCTATCTCCAACAAGTGAATCAAAAATATTATACATTTTTTTATCGAATGGAATGGATGTTTGGCAGCACCCTCTTTCATTCTCGTTATGTTTTTATTTACTGTAATTTTTTCAATTAAAGTAGGTAAAATTTTACTTAATGGAAGTTTCATGTACAATATGAATGGGTCTAACAGTTAAGAATGTGTGTGTTTTTTAATTTTATGTGTTTTCTCCTTGAAGGTCACAAGCACAATTTAGAAAATATACAATATGAAGGGGTCTCTTATACTTATTGCTCCATGTCACATAATAGAATCCCCTGCACCTATTCTTATTAGTGAAAATGAATATTAAAATATTATTAGAGAAATCCAGGAACTACTGAGTTTATAAAATCAATGAAACAATTTCTCTTCAAAAAAAAAAAAAAAAAAACTGAGAAAAACCTAAGTAGATCTTGTTGAAGTAGCTGCTCGTAATTTTTTGTCCGACTCTCTACTTATTGCTCCATGTCACATAATAGAATCCCCTGCAAGTATTCTTAACACTGAAAATGAATATTAAAAACTTCAGAGAAAGATTCTCCCAAGATGCCAACATCATCTTGCTCATATGGATTTCAAGATGAAAGTAGTTAATAGTTAATTATTAGTAACTATTAACTAATTATTAATTTGAAACTGTTATTAATTATTAATTTGATGGCTAATTCTTGTTCAATCATCTAACATTAAATCTAAAGGTGAAGAATGGTGCAAGGTGGCACCTACGGGAGTTGTTTTCAAAGAAGAACGCCTTAAGGGGAAGATATTGTTGCCCTCTTTACTTTCTTTGCAGATTTGAAAATATTTTAAAATTAACTATGAAATTCTAGAATTTACCTTTCTCTACTCGTGAGAGCCTAGGGTAAATGGGAAGAGTGAATTGATCACAAAAGAACTTTATTTTTAGTAAATAAATGAGTGATGAATAAAAACCAAAGGCCAATAGTAGGCTTGTGAAAATTTTGATCGTTATGAATGTGATGGATATCACAATTGCCCGCTATAATGAATGCAATGCATTGATGTACAAATTTAAGCACTAAAATCCTGTATTTCATTTTATTTATCTATTTATGTTTTATCATGTCTGTGGACATGGCCACCAAGAAGTTAATAGTTACATTGTCGTGTTTAAATAAACCTAGTGACGGGAAGCGATTGTCGTGGGCACTAGAGAGGGTGTTAACGAGCCCTGAGTTGAAGAGATGAAAGGTGGCGACCCTGCGGTCAAGGTCGTAGGAAGCTGTGAACGACATGGCGCAGTCCATTATCGAAATGAAAATGTGAACAACCTGTTTTACGTCTAAGATCCATTACTAACTCTCTGTATATAGAAGTCATAGTGGAAAATTTTCACTCCCGGATTAATGTTAACACAGAAATGATTGGCATAAATTCTGATAGGCCTAGTGGCTCTCTTGCCTTCGCCATATGGTCGATTAACGGGAGCAAGAGTGGCCTTAGATATCTATCCACTCTCCAACTTATTTTTTAATGTAATGGATCCAAATTAAACAAATCTCGAAGGCATCTGGACACTGCTAAATCCATCGACGGACTCCTTCGAAGTTCGCAGAAGTCGTCGATGTCGAGCAGCTGGCTTCAGCTACAGGTGGAGACACTTCTGTAGGGATGGAAGGTACTCTAGAAGGCTCTTGAGTACTGATATTAAGATCCCTCATTTGGGAATCTAGAACAATTGTAGGAATATTAGAAGTATGTTCTTGAGGTGGAGGACCTCGAGGTTGATCCACTGAATCCCTACCTATGCCTCTTACCTAGCCTTGTCCCTGTACATGTCCTTGGCCCTCGCCTTGACCCTGGCTTTGTCCTCACCCTCGGCCTCAGCCTTAATTTCCACCTCTACCTCTTCCTCTTCCACCAGAGTTTCCTCCCTGATCCATAGCCAAAGAAAAGAAAATGAACTACCGCGATATGAAATTAAATGAAATCAGTCTCAAGTCTTCGTAAATTGCTGGAATCCGACCTGCTTTGCAATCTTCCACACTGATATAGAGTAAAAACTCGGAGTTTAATTTATAATAAATGAAATGAACTTAAAACCTTAGCGGAGAGAATATTTCAACTTCACTACAAGAATCCTAGAAAGCCAAGGGTGAATAAGAGTGGAGTGGTGCTTCCTTCGAATTAACAATATTACTTATGGTTACCAATTTATGTTTTGCCAAGATTTGAAACCAACACCCTTCATATTTTTATTTATTTTTCCAAAGTCATTAATTTTCCTCAATATAGACTTCAGATTGAAATAAATATATACTAGATGCAGAGTACTCAATAGCAACAATAAACATCAATATTTTAGTATAACAAAAATAGACGAGTATCTACTAAAATTACCATATCCATAAACAAATTCATCGTACCTCTTAATGGACTGTAATTGGCATGCACTACAACGAAGAGAATGCAACCATGTACTCACATGGAAGACTTGGAAAGGTTAGTGTGTTTGCCCAATATTTCTTGTTTTCAATTTTTTTAAAAATATTTAGATTTTCAATAATTTTATTATTTATTTTTATATTAAAAAAATTAAAATATTTAATCAATTAAAAATCAATTTAGTTTATTTTTTTAAATTAAAAGTATTTTTAATATTTATCAAGAAAATCAAAGTGGTCTTTGGATGGAGTATATTGCCAATATTGTTTAATGTTTATGTATTTGAAGGATATTTCCAATTGTGTTTGTGTTCAAGTAATAGGATGGAGAATAATTAACTTTCTAGGTGCACAAGAGGCCATGGTTATGTGACATCAATAATGAGCAATGTTATTAGAATATGTCAAAAGAAATCAAATAATATGCAAAAAAATCAAAAAGTTAGGCCTCCTTACTCACCTACAATGTAGTGATGCTCCTATAAAATATAAGAAAGGTATTCACATTTGCACACATACATATAACAAAAGGAGATGAGAAAAATGAAGGAAAATATAAACCTAACTAGGATATAAAATATGTCTTAAGTGTTTGGTAGAATGATATCAATCTCACACCTCACAAATATAATTGAAGAATTCCTTTGAGGTGATAATTTAAGGAGAGGATCAAACAAAGTTTGAAGAAAGTATGTTTCTCAACACTTAGATAAGCATGTGAGTGCAACATGTCACAGTAGGCTTGAATATAATCATTTCATTTCTTGGAGGCTTTGTTGGGAATCTATGAAAACCATCATAGGGTGTTTGGCTATGGTAGACCATCAAATGTTTGTGTCGTGTGGGAACTACATCAACGACATGAACGATTGGCTGATAGGGTCCCTGTTGTGTAGCCATTGATCGACAAAAACTACTTTCCTGATGGGATAAAAGTGAAAACTAATAGTTTCAAAGGTAGGAATAATGGTGTCAAAGCTAATATTGTTTCCATAAGTAATATAACCAAAAGTAGGCTCATGAACACCATCAATATCTATTGGAAGTGATACGATGAAAGCAATAATGAATACAAAAAGTGTGTTTAATAGGATATGGATCATCAAGATGTTGAACCATCCAATGTAAACATGGTTTTCAGTTCTAGTGATCTAGTCACTTAAAATATCTTATAAATTTGTGCTTTGGGATACCCCCAGGATTCAATAAGTAATCCAAAATGAGAGGATTTGTTGCTAAGGTGATTAGTTCCATATCAACAACCATTGTGTTTAGCTCAAACATTTTAAGAAAGCTATAGTGATATCCTTTCACGTCCTTAAATTTTAGCACCCCAAGACATCTATTTTCCATCATGTATGAGAATTCAAGAAATTCCATATATGTCATAAATCATGTAGGAATTTACAGGGTAAGTTTTTTAGATCAAGAACCAAAGGTCACCACTCACAAAGAGATCAACAATGAATGTGGCCCTCAAAATAGCTCTGATACATGTAGGAATTTACAGGGTAAGTTCTGTAGATCAAGAACCAAAGGTCATCGCTCACAAATAGATCACAAATCAGTACTCCAGTATAATCACGTGGTTAAAACCCTCAAAGAGGGAAATAGTCCACGGCCTGAGCCAACGCGGCCACTTCAGGAAATTTATTAATATAAAAGAAAATTTACATATGTTTCTCTCATAAACGGTTATCGAAAAAATGACCCTCCATGCTCTCGGGTGTTAAGCCATGGATCAAGTGTCGTTAATACCTAGGTGAGAGATAACCATCGGATCACTACAAATCGTGACCGTCCGATTATAAGTTACAAATGTACATGGTAAAGAAACACACTTTACCTAACTCTATACTAGAATAAGTTACTCTTAACTATTTCCTATGTGTTGGAATATCCTAACAAATCATGGCATATAGTATACTAACATAACAATATATACTATTTTTTTTTTTATCAGAACATGCCAAAAATGACCCAGCGGGTAGCAAATTATCATCATGAAAGAGAAAAGTAATAGAAAAATATATTTCCAATGCAAGAAAGTGTTTGTAAGACTTCAAACAAAACTAAGGTAGGAACGTTAACATACCAAGATTCTAAGAATTCCCAAATGATTTTCTCATTAGATTGGCTAGCCTTACATTAATGAAAACAACCCATGATTCTCTTGCTATTTCCTTTTCAAGTAACATTTTCCTAGTTCCAGAAGGGCCATACACCAAAACACCTTTTGGAGGACTCAAGAACAAAATCCACAAGAAATTTCAAAAAAGGCTACATGAATCCATAAATTTTTGGGGATTCTTTGAGGATTATAGAAAATAAACCTAAGTAAACCAATGCATAAGCTTAGTGCATTTATACTATTCCTAGATAATTATTTTCACTTTCACTCTTGATTTCTTTTATTCTTACTACATTGTTATTAATTAATTCATTGTTTGTATTGCTCTATTTTATTTTTTCTAGTTCGAGAGGAATGATTTAACCTCTTTTATGGTAGCTTTTATGGAAACATGGAGGTAAAATATATGTGTTTAAAATGAAATGCTCTCCTGTCCTCTTCAAATTTCTCTACTCTCAATCTATTTCATTGTACATTTATTATTTATATATAATTTTAAAACTCATAACACTACATTATTTCCATGGGAATGGCCCTTTAGTTTTTCAAATATTAGGCCCCTTATCTATTTTCTATCACCATTTACAAGTATTAAGGGTTCATGGAAACTATCTTCATATTGAGTTGTGGCATTGATGGCTCCAACACTTGCAAGTATTTTGTGGGTGCCTCCCATCATGGGGTGGGAGTGCAACTCCCAATAGCTCATTTTTTCTCTTTCATTTCATCCTCAACAATGGAAACCACCTTATAATATTGAATAAAGAAGATTGAGATTCGCCTATTAAGGAATCTAGAATGCACGTGGGAAAGACTCTAAAATGAACATAATAGTAAGATAATATTCATGGTTCTTTCCAAGGATTGTGTGAAGCTCTGTTGAGATGATGGATGCTCTTTGGGATAGTTTAATTCCCCCATAAATGGCTTCCATCCACAACTCCTTCCCTTAAGGTTTGAACATGAGACCAATTGGGGACTAAACTCCACTCACACCAATTGGTCTACACCTCATGGGTATGATAACATTGTTACAAGCAAGGTTTGTCATACAAAAAATTGGTGTTTTTCTTGACAAAAACCATAAAAATAGATCATTTTTTATTATAATCATAAAATTTGAAAAAAAAGTTTGAAAATATAAAAATAAAAAATCATCTAACACCTAATAGATAAACTAGGAAGATAGGTGTAAAGCCTCATAAAACAATTAAACAATTTGTAATGTTTTATAAAATCAAATCAATCCTTTCTTTATATTTTGATAGTGAAAAATCCCATAACTCATAAAAGTACAACACTCAAAGCTCCATCAAATTGAACAATTAAAAAAAATGCAATAACTATAGTAGAGGAAGCAATTGTAATGTACATATATAACAACAAACATATGATGATGATACTTTCTCTACAAATACAACCAACAATAAAGGATGTTCCGTAACGCTTATCACCATATTGATAATACAAATATAAATTGATTACAAATAAATATATAGATATGATATTTTGTTTAGATGGATCCTAATGCAGGGACTCTTTTAATCACAATTTTAATTATGAGGTAGTTTTTACATGTCATACCCATTTAATGTTATTAATCATCTCTAAATTATCAAATATCATGTGTCCACCAAAATTTTTTCACAGTGATTATCACATATATTTCAAGATTTTTAAAACAACAACTACTATATATTTCATGCCTCCCGAGCATATCAACAGAGGTTTCCAAGATCAAAGTGATTGCACTTATGGACGACACTTCTTCCACGAGAGTTCATCCCCTTATTTAAGTATGACATATACCATATACATACTATTATTTTGTGCAAAATATTCATGAAAACCTTGATTAGCATGCATCTTCCATGACTATTGGTAAAGAAATCATTTTGGAAGTCTTATGCTTCATCGCTGTTAGGGTATGCTCAATGCCCTAGCCGTGAAGGGAGCCTATTGGAATGAAGCTGGAAAGATATGCCCTGAGTTTGTGTCTCCATGAACACCATAGTGAATCACACAGTTTGGACACAAACAAATCACTTTACATTTTAGTAATGTGTAATTATTTTCAATGAAAATCCAAAAGCCTATTACTATAATTCAAATTTTTCAAGAGGAGGAGGTTAAGTGCTCATGGTTGCATGAATATTAAGCCATTAACTCTATCATGTGCTTTCATTTCCATATTTCCTCAAATTTTATCCATCATACCCAAAAGGAAATGTCAAATGAAATTTCATCATATCTTTTCTCTCGCAACATTTATATAAAAAGGAAAAATAAGAGCAGGGATTAAATAACGCAGATTAGGAAAAAAAATTGAAGCTAGATTATTATCCTTGGATGATTCTTAGAAGTGTCATTGTTTTAACTATATTTCTGAGATGCTGGGCTTTGCAATGGTTGGGTGAATGAATTACCTAGTTTCCTAAAACAAGCAAAATTAGGAGGAAGGGTGAAGAAGGAATTAGAAAGTGTTTACCATTCCAATTACAACGCCTCTAGCAATACCCATAAATTTCTATGATGTGTGATATTACTCCTCATTACAACAATATTCTTCATCATCATCGAGGTTTTTATACTTACCCATTACTTATAAAATATATATCCTGCAAATGTTCAATAAATTTTAAATTTATAGATCCAATGATCTCAGAAAATGTTTATTTTAGATTAAATACTGGCCATAGTGTTGCTAAAGTTCTGACTTAGGGAAATTTTATTATTCACAAACTAAGTTTTCTTTTGCATTATTTCACAAAATAAGGTTGAAGCCTATTTCTCAACTGCCAATATGGCCTAGATGACCTAGATGCCCAATTTCTCAATTTGGATTGACTGAACTTCCATCAACTGGCAATCTAGCCTAGATGTCCTAGATGACCTATTTCTCAATCTGGATTGACTGAACTTCCATCAACTGGAAATCTAGCCTAGATGAAAGTAAATGCTCTAAAATACAATTTACAAGACTTCTCCAAAATCCAACCCCTATTACATTGAAAATAATAGACTAAATGAAAAAATACATCTACAAGCTATTACTGGCTTTCAGGAATCAAATTCAATTAATAAACTAAAAATTAAAAAAATCTCTATTTTGTCACGTGGAATTTGGAACTGCACGAGTCAAATGCCCCTAAATCTGGGTATGATCCTTAGATGTCTAACCTCCTCAAAACCTTGAACAGTCATGCATTTTTCCCCAAAAAATATGTCAACCTCCCTTTAAACAAGCAAGCACTGGAACCTATGAGGTGCCACATGGTGGCCTCCGATTGGTCCACGTGGAAGCTTCCTAGTGGGCCACCAAAATACATTGCAACCAATAAAATTTATCCAACTCACACTGCAGTATCAAAATTGAAAATTTTCATTTCCGGAGTGCCACAACTAAAAATTACTAACAAAAATGAATAATTCATATACTTGTTGTACTTATTATTTAGCCATATTTTTATTCTTGGACTATAGTAGTCATTTACATTAATCATTATTAATTTTGTCACTTATCTAGTCATATATTTTAGTGCTGGACTAAATTAGTCATTTTAGTTAGTCGCTTTTAGTTTGGTCACTTATTATCTAGTCATATATTTTATCCCTAAAATAAATTAGTCATTTAAGTTAGTCATTTTTAGTTCGGTCACTTAAAATTTCTCAAATTTAGTAGTAATTCACTTGAAATAATTGCGGCGACTAAAAGTTTTAGTCATCTAGTCACTAATTTCATCATTTTCTACTAGTGTATTCCAATAGAAACATGCCACTTGTCCTCAGAGGAATGGGCTGTATGAACATCGTACCACCTTGTTAACCTGCTGACATTAACACCACATCATCGTGTGGTTTGCCCAGTCAACCCTGCAAATTGACTTTTTAGTTTTTTTTTTTCAAAAACTTCAGAACGTGATAACTTCCTCATACGATGTCAGATTCAAGTGATTCAAGCATCGTTGGAATCAGAACGTTAGATGTATGCTTTGGCATCGGTTTCAGGAGAATTTGACCACTTATAATTTTTAGCATACTTTTGATCCCCTGGATCATTCTAACCCACTAGAATTTTTTGCACCACCAAAGTTTGTTGTTATTCAACAAGAAAGTGAGGATACAATTCCCTTACTTTATCGATCTTAACCCACTTTTGTTTACTTAGATTGGTACCTTTGAGCCCCACTCAAATATACTCTACATTGCCTCTACGTGAAGTCCTAATATTCCTCCTATTAAGAATTGTGTCTTATTGAAACTTATTTAAATATTCAGGAGGAAAATATTCTATAGATGGAGTTTGAACATTCTCTTCTTGATCATCAATCATTGGAGGCACATACAGTCTCAAGTTTTCCACATTCACAATAGAATATATTTTCATCTAAGGTGGAAAATCTAGTTGGAAAGCATGTTACTAATATTCTTCAAGATTTTGAAAGGACCATATCTAACTGGCTTGAGATTTTTATATTCATCTTGTAGTCTTTCCTTGTTGATGTACAACCAAACTTGATCTCCCACTTGGAAATCATTATCAACCTAATGCTTGTCATGGCTTTCTTTGTACTTGGCATTGCTTTTCTCTAGTTTTTCTTGTACCCTTTGATGCAATAGCTGAATTTTTTCAATGAAATGCTTGGATTTGTCCACATCACTATGCCCATCTACTACAATATCTTTACCAAATACGAAATACAAAGGAGACTTTGGCGAATAACCAAAACAACCCTCAAATGGATATAAGTGTGTAGATGAATGCTTGGCACGATTGTAGGCATATTGAATGTAATGAAAATGCTCATCCCAAAGTTTAGGATGCTTACCACAATATCCTTAAAGGAGACGCACTATTTTTATATTCACTACTTCTGTCTGGCCATCAGTTTGTGGATGAAATGCGGTTCTCTTCTTCAACTGTGTGTCCATGCGTTCCCAAAAAATTGACCAAAACTTCCCGACAACTTGAGAATCTTGACCATAAATAATAGAAGTGGGTAACCCAAAATGAACCCATACATTTTGGAAGAACATATTTTTGGTCCATTCAGTTGTAACCTATTTATTACAGGGAATCGACACACATATTTTGTTGAAATGATCCACAACATATATATATCTATAAATACACACACACACACACATATATATAGATATAATCTTGACCTTTCCTAAACATTGGTATTTCTCCAATAAAATCCATAGAAATACTTTCCCAAGGACGAGAAGGAATAGGAAGTGGAATGTACAAACCCAATTTCTTGTTGCTAGGCTTGCTAGTAGCACACATGGAACATCCTGTCACATATTTTAAAAAAATTTCATTCATGCGAGGCTAATAACAATATCTTCAAATTTAAGCAATTTTTTTTCCAACACCAAAGTAATGAGCAATAAGAAAAGTGTGGGCTTCCCTTATGACATTGACTCTTTCACCCCGTGGAAAACATAACTTTCCAAGATGATACAAAAATGTGTTATGAACATGATAATCCAACTCTTCAACATTATTTACTTGAATCAAAGTTTCATAAACATCCTTAAAATAATCATCTTGAGCGTGTTGTTCAATATAACTTTCATGCATGATTGAGTTATGATTAAGAATAACAGATGCATTAACAATATGATATGATAACATATATGCAACTTTGTTGTATACCTTTCTTATACCTAATTACCAAATGAAATTATTGTAGCAATCCCATCCACCTAAAATGTATAGCTTGTTGTAGCTTGGTTTTCGATTGTAAATATTTCAAAGGTTGATGGTCAGTATGAATAATCGTTTCTTTACCCATCAAATAATGCTTCCATTTTTTCACGCTTTGTACCAAAGCATACAAATCTTTATCATAAGTTCGATATTTCAGTACTATATTGGTAAAGGTTTTAGAATGATAACATATTAGATTACCATGTAGCATAAAAAATTCTCCCATAGCATATTCGTTCGCATCGGTTTGAATTTGAAATGGATGCTTAAGATCTGGAAGTGCTAGAATTGGTGTTGTATTTATTTTCTCTTTCAAAGTGAAAAAGTATTTCTACTACTTTCCTCCCTATTTAAAGACCTATTTCACACTTGTCAAAGCATGTAATGGTGCTAAAATGAATGCGAAGTTAGCGATAAAATTTCTCCAATATTGGGTTGCTCCCAAAAATATCCTAGATTTTGTTACACTATTGGGTTTAGGCCAATTCACAATAACATCAAATTTTTAGGGATCGATCTTCAATTCACCCCTCCTATAATATCACCCAAATAAAACAAATAGTTTTTCCAAAATTCACATTTATACATCTTCAAATACAACTTTTCCTTTTTCAAGACATCTATAACTTGTTTCACATGCTTGGAATGATGTTTACAAGTCTTACTGAAAATTAGAATATCTTCTAAGTATATTATGAAAAAATCATCAAGGAATGGTTTCAAAACATCATTCATAACTCTCATGAATGTTTCAGGTGCATTGTAAAGCCCAAGTGACATAGATAACCATTCAAACAAACCTTGTTTTGTCTTGAAAATAGTTTTCCAAATATTATCTTCAGAAATCCTTATTTGATGACAACCACTTCTAAAATCTAAATTAGTAAACTGTTGATGGTGTTGGACCTACCAACATTAAGGGGATCTCCTCAATATGAAGTCCCAACTAGACTTCACACTATTTGGAGTAGGAGTCCCAACAGTGGGGTGTTAATGATCTGCCCCAGTTTACAAAATGCATAGAGTGGTGCACGGTGTTTTTGGTGAGAACAAATGTGTGACCCTGCGGAGAGTCAAGTGAAGTGTATGGCAGTTCCAACACATAAAGGGGAAAAGGAAATATGTCCCTTGGAATCCTGTAATAATACACAACTTAGAAGGAACACATGAGAAAAATGACATCACAAGAACTAACAAGAAGAATAGTCCACAAGTTAAGGTGACAAATTACATATCAACAAGCATCCAAAAAGAAACATACAAATAAAAATGAAATATTTCATAAGCATATGAGTAAGTTAAATAACATACATCGAAAATAAAACAAGATTAGTCCTACTATATTCACAATATATGCATGAAAGTGTGCCAACTCTAAGTTTTATTAAAAGTGATAGTTCCAATCATACATACAACATTTGAGAAGCCTACAACATAGTTGAACATGAAGTCTACAACACATGCTCCTCCAAAGAAATATACTCCCTCTATGATATAGAGAATCCAAGGTTCACACAAAACTTCCGAGCTCTTTCTAAGCCTAAGCCTAGCCAAAAGCTTGGCTACCAAAATCCCCTTACAAGAGTTTTGAGGATATATTTATAATAAAGGGGGTTTACTCTTGGCATGCCCCCTTTGTGACTCTTGGACTCCCCTCATGACTCTTAAAATTCTTTACAAAATAACTCATTACATTACATATGAATCTTCACATTCCAACAAGGACACTTGGAATTCCAGTTTTTCAATAACTAAAAATAATATTAAATTTTCCACTTGTGCCCATATAAGACAAAATAGGGTAGAGACAACTTGACAACCTAACAAGAAAAAACACTATGGTGTTGGAGTTAGGGTGAACACAAGCCAGGCAACTTCGACTTGATGCCTCTCAGTCACATACTGATGTCATAATTTGTACTATTCAATGGTCTCCCCAAACTTCATAATAGTGTCGGGATGGAAGCAAACTCTTGCCTCCATAGCATCCAGGTATAATGTCTTGGAACTGGTATGAACCTATTTCTCAATCAGGAGAAACATTATTCATATTTGAACCAGGACACTTGGTGCAGCCTAGCTGCACCTTTACCCACAGTGTGAACGAAATGCATTTTCTTATGCATTTATCCCAAAAGAACCCAATTTTTTTTTTTTTTTTTCCAGTCATAAAATACTAAATTAATTTCCATGTGAAACCATAGAATATAATATAAAATATACACCCATTATTTAATAAATATATGTGGGTTCATAACTTTGATTTAAAAACCCACGTTACCAATAAATCTGGGCCACGGTCTCTGCTCGATTTACCTTTGCCAATGATTTATCCGCATCCATTTTATATCTTTACACTTTTCCACCCAATCCAAATTGCATTAAAAATCCACTTTATAATTCTTTCATAAATGACGGCAGCATAATAGTATCACTTACATAAAAATGCAACAATAATTAAAAGCACCCATATCAAATGTTTGCTAATTCAATTCCTGTTGATTTGATGATAGCTTTAAACCAGCATTAAACCTGTGTCTATAATTTTATCGCATCCAACTAAAACATTAACTCACATGCATGTAAATTTTCGATATTCGTTGGATCTTTAAGCTGCAGGAAAAAACCATCAAATTAAACACGTGCTGGATGGTCAACATAACAAATTAAATCTAGCTTATAAAATATCGGGTTCGTTTGGAAGGTTAACCTCCTCGCATATCAGAATGCGATAACCGTCAGATCACATTTCTTGTTGCGTGGACCGTCGGATGGTTCTACTATTTCCAAAGCTATGTTTAATAGATTCAGATCTAATTGAATATTAAAATCCCTGCAAATTTAAAATATGGTTTCCACTGGATAGATTGCAAATGGTTGTGATTTCTCTTGAATCCATACGAATTGCAGTGTTTCCAATTTTATTTCAACCGGCTTAAGATAAACTATACAATTCAGGCACCGCAGCAATGTTGTTCAAAGAGACAGGACCCAAAGTGATCATACCCAGTCGGATCACCTAAGTGTTGGACGGTCATTTTCATTCAGTTAACCTTAGACTCTTTATGTGCTACGACAACTTCATTCGTTCAATTTTCCAGATTTGACATTTCTTCAAAGCAACTACGGTTTTCATGCATCAATGAGTGACAACCCCTTTAATTAAACGATACAAGAAATCGTTTCTGTTTCACAGTGAACGCAGAAATAAAATTAAGACATATGCACAAAATAAATTAAGTAACTCTATCTGAAATTAACAATTCAGAAGTATTTCGAATGAAATTTAAACCCTCCAGTATTTGGAAATTACCCACACAATTACACAGCTACACAAGAAAATGAAATTTTATTCTATTCAATGCTTAATTCCATCAAATCCTCCTCTCGATCACAAACCTAAATCTCTATGCTTATCTATGTTTTCATGCCTTCAAGGCTTAAAATTTATACAAAATTTTTTCTAAACAAATTCTGGTTCAGATCCATACTTTACTCAACAAATTCCTAATTCTTCTAAGTTCTCATTAATTCCTAAAATATCTCTTTTATCCCTAAGGATCCTCTCAATCCCATAAATTCATGAACTAATTCCTAATTCTCTCATGTTCTCTAACATTCGATAACATTTACAATAATGCTCAAAATATTAATTTAAATCCTATTCTAAATCACTCAAAGCATCTAAAATTACATTTAGAGAACCAACTCTCTAAAAAAAACATAAGACCTCTCAAGTCTCCCAATACTTTTGACACTTAAGTAGGATGATCCCGCATCAGACTCACCGTGTAGAAAATTTTGCATAGACTCCTGTCTATGAGGTCTGTTGCTTTTTTGTAATAATGCAATAGCCACAAGTCTCACTGACTTGCTACCTCCAGGATTCCAAACTCTGTTTTTCAGTGATTTCCTTTCTTCTCTCAACTGTTGTTTAAATATTCTGCTACCATTCCTTGCTTCTCCTGGTTGCCATATATTCATTTGCAACACTCCATTTACTTTTCCTTCAATTTTTGTTACAGCCCAGGTTTTAATCCACCTGAATCTCTGTCTACAGCTCCTTTCTTTGTGTTCACTTCCTATAAGCTTCATCAAATCTTGTATTTCTCTATCCAAATTACTTTTCTGTTGTTGTCCTTTCCCTTGTGTATGAGTTTCAAAACTCTTACTGCTTTCTTTTCTTCAAATTCTACTATCCAAATACCGTTGTGGATATTGCTACCTCCCAAACTTCCTGAATATCTTTGAAGATATCTCCCTCTGCAATATCCAATTGTTGTTCTGCAAATTTACTTTCAAAAAATAAATTGCTCTTCAATTCCTTGAATGTAGTAACATTGTCTTCCTCTGCTGCAAATCCTTTGCAATCTTCATCAGATATCATAGCCTTATCCTTCATCAGAAAACAATTCTGATCTTGACTCTTTGAAATGTTTGTGTACGTTTCCTTTTCTTCCTTCATCTTTATGACAGTTTCTAGTAATTGTCTATCAGCTGTAAAATCTTCAAAACCTGCAATCACATCCAATTTTTCAGTTTTAAAATCACAAGACTCAATAGTTTTATTCGATGATTTTGTCATCAAATCCCTTTTCTGTTCCAAGTTTTCTATAAACTTAGAAAATATTCAATGGTATTCATCTCAATTTCCTCAAACATATCATTTCAATACTTGACATCCATTGTTGCTTCTTCTTGCTTTTGATCATCACTATGAGCCAAACTTCCTTTGTTTTCAACTTTAGCAATTTGCTGTAAAATAATATGTTCCTCCAATTGTTTATGAGCTTTCTCAAAACTCAAATTCTCTCTCTCTCCCATGACATTATCTTCAAACATACCCAATTTTTAAATTTCAAAATCATAAGGCTTAGTTGCCTCAATTAATGATTCAAACATCACCGCTCCATTTTGTTCTTCTCTAGCAATTCCATTTTGTTGTAGCTCCACTTCTTTGAGCTTCTTTGTCCTCAACAAAACATCTATAATTTGCTTAAGTTTCATTTCTTCTTCAAGTTCCTTGAGCCATATTTCCAAGCATTTTATTTCCAAATGAGATCTTTCCAACATTTCATCACAACCTTCATTCTCTATTTCACTCTTCTTTTGGCAGTCCTCTTGAATTATCTTGTTTTCTGTATCATCACATTGCAAAATTCTTTCATCAATTTCATTAAACAAATTCATTTTTTTACCTCCTTGGAATATCACTACAGCATTTTCATTAAGCTTCTGCTCCATAACAACTTTAACTGTCTGTATTACACCAAACAGAAATTCATCTATGAATTATTTCTGCTGCAAATAATCATTATTTTCTTCCTTTAAAAAGCATTCTTCATCATACTTCCCCTCAAGAGCTTTATTCATTTTTGTGACAGTTTCACCAGACTGTCCATCATCTTCTGCACATCCTGCAAACACATAAAAACCATGAGATTTAAAAACACAAGGCTTCATAGCCTCATTTTCTTCCCTTGTCAACATATCTTCAAATTTTTCTGAACTATTCCAATAGTCCATGAGATCTTTCTCGTTATTCTCTTCACTCGGAATTTCACCCTGTTCTAGTCAACAAATGGAAACTTCCACTTCTAACACTGCTTCTCTGAGTTTTTCAACCAACCACTTCATTTGTCACTGTCATAGCCTTCTTTGTAACTTAGACCACTTCACTGTCTTTTTCTTCAAGACCCGACCTTGTCTTTGGTTTTCCTCTAGTAGCATTGTTAACTCATCAAGTTCTTTGCTTATCTTAGCCAAATCCTTGTCAATCTCCTCTTGACTCATCTGGTTCCTGCGGATTGTTTTAGCACCCTTTTTCTTCACCTTGTAGCCTTCTTCTAAACATTCTTTATGACTTCCCATAGCCATCTTCACTTCTGTGTGAGCTCTATATCTGCAACCAATCAACTTCCTTCTGAGTTGATCTTATCACCAAGCTTCTTCTCTGTCTGGTCTTCAAGTCCTCTTTCCTTAGAACTTGCATTGAGCAATCTTTCTCTTTCACTGGTTGCTACACCCACTTCTCTTAAGGACTCCTTTTTCCCTATTTATTCCAAGCCTTAGCTAGAATAAGGTTCTGCCACAATATCAAGAACTTTCAAAAGTTCTTCCTACAGTTTTACTGTTGTAGTCTTTACCAATCATTCCACTGTTGCAACTTTCATACCTTTGTAATCAATTTATGTCTCGATTGGTTGTCTTGCAAACATGCAACTTTTGTATTCCCTTGATCTATTCAATCTGTAAAATATCATCAATTAATAAAAACTTATTAATACCATCTTTCAACATCACTTGTCTTTAAGATCTCCTTATTTGCTGGCCTTTACCATTTCTGTGAATCTGTTTTTGTATTTCGGTCTCCATGCTTCCACTATGCATTCTTTCAACATTCAGTTGTTGTCACAATAATCAATTCTGAACAAGACTTCAATCCACATCAATTTTGCATTAGAATTTACATAGAATTTTAATTGCTTTCTAAGCATCTACTTCACTAGCAATATCCAATTACAATTCATCTCTTTCTCATGCAATTTGTGTAAATATAGTATAAAAGCTTCTTAAAAATTTATTTCTAAGCGGAAAACAATATTCCTTTGTTGTCATAGTCTACCATCTGTGATCAATCTTCCTCAGGCTTATTCTTCTGCAAACTTTCTCTAGCTACAATAACTCACTATCTTGTGGAAAATCTCAATCTGTTCATACTTCGCTCAGCTACACACAGAATCCCTTTCTGCTTTACTATGATCATCCTTTCTTGCAATTTCAATTGCTTTCTTCACAATTCAGTTTTTAACTTTAAAAAAAATTATTTCCTCTCTGATACCATTAATGGTGCAGCCCAGCTACAGCTTTACCCACAGTGTGAACGAAATGCATTTTCTTCTGCATATATCCCAAAATAACCCAATTTTTTTTTTAAACTTAAAATACGGAATTAATTTCCATGTGCAACCATAGAATATAATATAAAATATACACCCATTATTTAATTAATATACCTGAGTTCATAACTTTGATTTAAAAACCCACGTTACCAATAAATCTGGGCCACGGTCTCTGCTCAATTTACCTTTGCCAATGATTTATATGCATCCATTTGATATCTTTACACTTTTCCACCCAACCCAAATTAATCTGAATGGATTGTATTAGTTATGTTGTGATAAGTATCCAAACAGTACTAATAATGTGTGCATAAGGTTCTCCTTAATTTTCAAGTTAAACAAATAGTTCTGGCTTTGTTAAACATATTTCTGTGTGAGGATTAATTAAGTATTTTAACTGTTTATCAATGTACAATAGTAAATAATAGAGAAACAAACTTCACAAAGTACATTACTCAACAAATTGTTGAAGCAGTTCACCCCTCCTAGGCTACATCTGTTGGTCCAGCTCCCAATAGCGTGTCCCTCATGTATTAAATTGCTCAAAATCTAAGTAGAAGTGAAAATAAGCCTCAATAGGAAAAAATATCTGTAAAATCAACATCAGAAGGTATGAATTATCTAGATATGATTATTCATTTACGTAAAATAGATAAATAAATCCCAATACACTGCCTTCTCCATGATGGCCCTAATGGCTCCTTGATCTTCCTCGAAGCTAAAACTATTGAATATGACCTTTGTTCAACTTGAAACCTATGCGAAACTGCTCATAATGTCGAAAATACCAAAAATTAACTATTTTTGGACCCAATTTGGTCGAATAATGAAGGAGTTATGGCAAAACCAAAATTTTCCCAATACCCCTTGAAAACCTCCTCCAAAACTGGAGGAACTCCAGTTAGCAGCGCTAAAGATGGGGAATCTTCGGAATTAGCAGACCTGCTCCAAATTTGGCGGTAACTGTTTAAGGTGGAATTTAATGTGAAATGGTGCGGTAACATGTGACCTCCGCCCAAACTTCTGATGGAACTGTTCCATCTAACCACGCATTAAACCATCAGATTTAATCTTTCAGAACGTGGCCACATACCATGGTTTATGTTACCATTACCAACCCGTCAGTTAGGCACCTTTAGGCCACGGTTCTTAGACCCTGGTTGGGTATCGATGGGGCTAGCTCTGAGGGGCTAGCCCTTACATTTTCTGCCAGATGGAATTTTACAATGTAAATATGACTCTGGTCCTATTCTTGTTAATAAAAACCATGTAGCCCGATTGGTCTGGTCGCGTTGCTGGTAGGCGGGAGACCCCGGTTCAAATCCTGGCAAATTTTCAAAATTTTCGAACCTTTCACACCTCGTCCTGGGGCCACGTGGTAGCCTTTAGGTAGGTCACCTGCCGCCCATTAATTGGCCTCCAAAAACATATATAAAAAAATGATTTTTGACTTATATTTTTTTTAATAAAAATTTCATAGTCAAAGTAAGTCAAAAGTCCTTTTTTGGAGTTCACTGGGCATTTTCAAACCTTAATAACTTCTGCATACAACCTCTGTTTTGCGAACTATTCACGATGCCAGAATTGAAGAGATGATACCTTTCCGGTCGTTCAGGTTGCAAATATTTTTGAGCACTTTCATTTTTGAGCATTTTTGAACTTGGACATGATCTCCTGATCACACCTCCCAACTGGGAAGCTTTTGGACCCAAAAATCTCTTTGGACTATTGAACCTGAAGATGAGGAGACTGAATCTCCACTCTTCCAATCTTAATCCACTGATATTTCCCTGATTTCATTAATTGGAACTTCTCATGAAACGAAAAAATTTTCCTTGAATTTGTTGACCAATTGTTGCTGACTTTGACCTTGTCATGCTGCACATTTTTTAAACTTGCAGAACAACAACTTAACTTTGTAGTATACATATTATTTCTACATTAGTCTATATTCAAAGGAAACTGAAAATTAATTTCACCTTGCATCCCATCCTTATGGCGATTTTTTGTTGAATTAGCCATGTACTTGTGTTGATTCTTGACCAAGTTTCCTCGCCATAGTACTCTGCCTTTCTGAAACCAGCAATGATCATTTCTGAACTTTGTGCCCTCTCTACTTGGATGCTTTACCCTCTCTTGGATTTTTGCACCTCCTTGCACTGACACTTTGTTTTCTGCACTGATCGACACCAAAGACAATTTTTGCAACTTCTTGTCATCTTCTTTCAAAGACAACTTGCTTTCAGACTGAAACAAATCATTATTTACATCATCATATTTATATGAAAAGGATTATGTACAACTTCCCTTTGTTTAATCATCAACAAAGTCAAATTTTGACTTGCATTGACAAGCCTTTTCATCTGCCCTGCATTCACTAAAGAAGAGTCTAGTTTTTTGCGATGTGCTTTCACAATAAACTCCTTGCCATCCTTGAATAAATGGTACTTGTTCTCATGGAGATGGAAGATAGCTTTCCTATCATACAAGTAAGGACTGCCCAACACCACACCTGTAATATCAAGTGGAACAACATCTAATTCAACCATGTCAATAAAATGTGTTGTTATGGTGAAGTGCAACATGCACTTCTTTGAAACTGGTAAATTTGCATCCTTACAAATCCAACCGAGAGGATATGGTTTCGGATGTGGAATGGTTTCAAGATTCAGTTTCTTGACAAAGTCTTTAGAAATAAGGTTCACTTGCAACCCACTGTCAAATAGTGTGTCAATCTTGGTGTGTTTGGAAATGATCCTCACATGAAACAGTTCAATTATCTTCTCTTCACTTGGAGCTTCTATGTGACAGTTAGAAATACTAGAACTGGGTTTAGTTTCATTCTCTTTCCCGTTCAAGTTATTTAGTGACATAGCTATGATTTTTGTTTCATCTCCTAATTCTGACCCTAGGTCTTGTTCAACTATTGCAACTGTCTTGCCTTTCTCTTTGGCTTTATCTTTGGTTTTAAAACTTTTTGGTTTCAACTCCAGATGAAGTTTCCAACAATGGTCCTCATCATGGCTTGTTTTAGAACAGTGTTTGCAGAAATTTTTTCCCTTCTCTCTCCTAGAATTTACATTTCTTTTTTTTCCTCCCTTTGCCTTTAAACTCACTTTCCTCATTCCCTTCAAAATTTTGTTTACCCTTTGCCTCTAAATGCGTGGCTTGAACACAAACCTAATCTAAGCTTGTAGGGTTAAACATGAGAATGGTATGTCTTAGGTAAGTATGAAAACCTCCTATATACTTGAGTAAACTTTCTTGGCTATGCAAATCATTCCTAGTAAAAGAGATCTTCTTATAAATTCTTGAGTATAAACTTGAACATTTTGTCCTTTCAACTGTTTAAAATTTTTCCAATCCGTTATGGCTTTCTGAATTTGAGCTAATGGATAAAACTATTGTTTTATTGCAGAAATGAAATCAGACCATGATAAGATAATCTTACCATATTTTTTGATCTCCTCCTTTGTCTTGGCTTCTCACCAAACAAGAGCCGCACCTTCCATTCTCAATGAAGCTAGTTGAATTTTGGTTTCGTCATCGTGAAAATTTTGAATTCTCAAGTAGACCTCTAATTGCCTAATCCAATTATCTAGCTTTTTTGCATTTACTTCACCATCAAACTTTGGCAATTCAAGCTTAACATCAAGTTTAAGAAAATGAATTTTACCCGTGTTCTTGACTTTGTGAGTATGATGTGCTGAAGATGATGTAGAGGTTGACGAAGATGAATATGAAGATGAGGATGATGATGGCAACTTTCCACTGTCTCCATTTCCTCCATTACCCTTCTTGGATTTATCCTCATCATTATGGCCTCTTGACGATCCCTCTCCTTCCTTGTGAAGTTTGGATCCTTCTCCTTCTAGTGTTTCATTCCTTTCTTGATAAAGGACTCTCACCATTTCTGACAAATCTAGGAATGCTTTTCTAAACACCCTTTCTTCCTCTTTGGGATCAACTTCTTCATGGATTTCTCCTTCCCTTGAAGACATGCTTATGGCTTCTTTTGCTTCTCTTTGAGGTGAAATTGAAGGTGGAGATATTGGCACTCTTACCCTCCTTGGCTGAGGATTACTGTAAGTCCTTGCCAATTGACCTTCTCCTCTCTTAAGCTTCAACCTAGTAAGCATGAAAAACCTTGAAAACAGTTAAACAAACCCTTTTGCACAAATGTTAAACATAGACAATACTCTATATTAACCTAATTCTCAACCTAAGCTCTAATACCAACTTGATCTGAATGGATTGTATTAATTATGTTGTGCTAAGTATCCAAATAGTAATAATAATGTGTGCATAAGGTTCTCCTAAATTTGCAGGTTAAACAAATAGTTCTGGCTTTGTTAAATAGATTTCCGTGTGGGGATTGATTAATTATTTTAACTGTTTATCAATATACACCAATAAAGAATAGATAAATACACTTCACAAAGCACATTACTCAACAAAATTTTGAAGTAGTTCACCCCTCCTGGGCTATATCTGCTAGTCCAGCTCCCAATGGCATGTCCCTCATGTATTAATTTTCTAAAAATGTAAGTAAAAGTGAAAATAAGCCTCAATACACAAAAATAATTGTAAAATCAGCTTTAGAAGATATGAATTAGCCAGAGATGACTATTCATTTACAAAAAACAGATAAGGAAAGCCCAATACACTACCTTCTCCATGATGGCCCTAACGGCTCCTTGATCTTCCTTGAAGCTAAAACTACTGATGATGACCTCTGTTCGAATTGAAACCTATGCCAAACTGCTCAGAATGTCGAAAATACCCAAAATTGACTATTTTTGCACCTAATTTTGTCGAATAATGAAGGAGTTATGGCAAAAACAAAATTTTCCCAATACCCCTTGAAAACCTCCTCCAAAACTGGAGGAAATCCGGTTTGCAGTGGTAAAGATGGGGAATCTTAGAATTAGCGGACCTACTCCAAATTCGGTGGTAACTGTTTGAGGTGGCCTTTAATGTGAAATGGGGTGGTCACATGTGAGCGCCACCAAAATCGCCGGTGGAACTGTTCCATCTAACCGCGCATTAAACCATCACATTTAATCTTTCAGAACGTGGCCACATACCACAGTTTATGTGACCGGTACCAACCCACCGGTTAGGCACCTTTAGGCCACGGTTCTCAGCCCCTAGTCAAGTATCGATGCTCAGGGCTAGCCCTTACATTTTCCACCAGATGGAATTTTACAATGTAAATATGAGTCGGGTCCTATTCTTGTTAAGAAACACCATTAAGACCAATTGTTCTGGTCGTGTTGCTGGTAGGCGGGAGACCCCAGTTCAAATCTTGGTGACTTATCAAATTTTTCCAACCTTTCACATCTCGGCCTGGGGCCACGTGGAAGTCTCCGAGCAGGCCATGTGGTGCCCATTGATTGGCCTCCAAAAACATATATATAAAAAAATGATTTTTTACTTATATTTTTTTTAATAAAAATTTCATAGTCAAACTAATTCAAAAGTCCTTTTCTGGAGTTTACTAGGCGTTTTCAAACCTTAATAACTTCTGCATACGACCTCTGTTTTGCGAACCGTTCACGGTGCCAGAATGATAGCAATGAGACCTTTCCAGTCGTTCAGGTTGCAAACATTTTTGAGCATCTTTTAACTTGGACATGATGTCCTGATCACAAATTGCATTAAAAATTTACTTTATAATTCTTTCATAAATGATGGCAGCATAATAGTATCACTTACATAAAAATGCAACAATAATTAAAAGCACCCATAGCAAATGTTTTCTAATTCAATTCCTATTGATTCGATGATGGATTTAAGCCAACATTAAACCCGTGTCTATAATTTTATCGCATCCAACTAAAACATTAACTCACATGCATGTAAATTTGCGATATTCATTGGATCTTCAAGCTGCAGGCGAAAACTGTCATATTAAACATGTGCTGGATGGTCAACATAACAAATTAAATCTAGTTTATAAAATATCGGGTCCATTTGGAAGGTCAACCTCCTCGCATATCAGAATGCAATAACCATCAGATCACATTTCTTGCTGCGTGGAACATCGGATGGTTCTACTCTTTCCAAGGCTCTTTTTAATAGATTCAGATCTAATTGAATATTAAAATCCCTGCAAATTTAAAATATGGTTTCCACTGGATAGATTGCAAATGGTTGTGATTTCCCTTGACTCGATATGAATTGCAGTGTTTCCAATTTTATTTCAACCGACTTAAGATAAACTATTTAATTCGGGCACCGCAGCAATGTCATTCAAAGGGACAGGACCCAAAGTGATCATACCCAGTCAGATCACCTAAGTGTTGGACGGTCATTTTCATTCAATTAACCTTAGAATCTTTATGTGCTACGACAACTTCATTCATTCAATTTTCCAGATTTGACATTTCGTCAAAGCAACTACGGTTTTCATGCATCAATGAGTGACAACCCCTTTGATTAAACAATACAAGCAACCGTTTCTGTTTCAAAGTGAACGCAAAAATCAAATGAAGACATATGCACAAAATCAATTAAGCAACTCTATCTGAAATTAACAATTCATAAGTTTTTCGAATGAAAGTTAAACCCTCCAGTATTTGGAAATTACCCACACAATTACACAGCTACAGAGGAAAATGAAGTTTTATTCTATTCAATGCTTAATTCCATCAAATCCTCCTCTAGATCACAATCCTGAATCTCTATGCTTATCTATGTTTTCATGCCTTCAAGGATTACAATTTATACAAAAAAATTTCTGAACAAATTTTGGTTTAGATCCATACTTTACTCAACAAATTCCTAATTATTCTAAGTTCTCATTAATTCCTAAAATCTCTCTTTAATCCCTAAGGATCCTCTCAATCCCATAAATTCATGAACTAATTCCTAATTCTCTCATGTTCTCTAACATTCGAGAACATTTACAATTGTGCTCAAAATATTAATTTAAATCCTATTCTAAATCACTCAAAGCATCTAAAATTCAATTTAGAGAACCAAATCTATAAAAAAATATAAGACCTCTCAAGTCTCCCAATACTTTTGACATTTAAGCATGATGCTCCTACATCATCACTGATGTAGGTGGCCATCTCCTTCAGCTACTCCAAGTACTGATCAATCTCCTACTAGACTTGCCATTTGCATTTAGTCTTGGTGAGTGTACCAATTGATGGGATTCTGTTGGTTCTCACCATGAAATCCAAACTATTATATACCCGTACATATGAGGCCTGAATTTTTCCAATGAATGAGGTGAGATGGTTTTTTCTCTGAAACAACATCCGAACACTTTCTTTCTCTAGCTCTGCATGCGACTTCATATTCTTCACTAGTGTAAGCGATGTCACCTTGTATTGCATTGTCCACTCATGCACGATGGTGATGGAAGTTTGTACATTCTTAAGGATCTTGAAAAAATATTTGCTTTTCCTTTGAAAATCATGTAAGTAAACAACTACCTTATGTATGGTCACAAGCTCCTCAAAAATGTCCCACATAGTGTCTCCAAGTGTGGATACTTCAACAAGTATCATTTCTCTCATATTATCTAGGTAGACTTGTGCGAAAGGTGCATTATACGCTGTTGCACAAAGTTGTTCATTCTCTTTCCAAAGAGCCTATAGATTCTATACCAACTGTTTATTCTGAGACGTCAAATACTGAGTGTTAGATTTTGCTACCCCCATGAAGTCCAAGTTGGCTTCAGAAATAAGATCTGGATTCTTGCTAGTGTCTGCCACTATCACCCTTTCTCTCATGAATGCAGGTGAAGCATGATCATCCAGGAAGTGCTTTCTCCATGCTTATACAATATTCCTATAGAGTTAATCAAATGATAGATTGTACACATCCATCACCGGATCATAATCAAGAGGAATTATATCCCCTTCCTCACTCGGGTTTGGCTCTGTGGCTAGAGGTGGTGGAGTTTGAGCGGTGACCTGTGGTGTGTTGGGCATCAGGTCCAAATATTCATCTTGCGGCTCCAACCCAACATCCATGTCTATGACTTCAATCAATAACTCAATATGCTGAGAAAGCTCTCATCCTGAATTTTTTTTCTAACTCCTTCTGCTGTTGGTTGATCATGAACCTACTCTTCAACTTGTATGGGTGTCGTCTCTTCCGCTTGTTGAATATTGTAACTAGGTTTGGTCTTCATAATTTATATTTATTGTACTTATCAAAATAATTGAAGAAAAATAATTTATATCATCATTTGAAATTTATTTTATTATTAAATGACTTATTAAAGCATGGGTTTCATGGTTGGGTCATATTCCCAATTTTGGACTTCTAGGTTAGTCATTACAGATCTATATTGACCCTTCTTGGGCTTTCGAATCATGTAATTATGTTTTTCTTAGTCAAATATGGTTTAATAGCCCTCCACATCAAGTATACCTTAAGGAGATCAATTCAGCCTCAAAGGGAGGTGTTCGAACCCATATGAAGGTTATAAAATCAAGGAGATTGAATTCATTTTCTCACTCACTTCTCAAGAAAGTTCAATATTCACTGCATCAAGGGAAAAAGTGCAAAGTTGAAGGAAGAGGCAGAAATAAGTGCAATTTGGGTCTAGAAGCAAGAGGAAGGGAAAATCAAAGTTTTGGTGATGAAATCTCTCAGTTTCATTCTCTCTCTTGGGAGATTGAAGTCTACAAAATTTTGATGTTCTTGTTGCTGAAAAATCTGCAAAGTTTCTAGAGGATTGGAATCTGTCGATGTTAGGTCGAAGATCTGGAAGGATGACTTGGTGTGGAGGGAAAGCTTGGCTCATGTATAGGGTAAAAAGTCTCAAATAATATTATTTAAAGGAAGAATTATCTTGACTGGGCTTTCCCCACGAGGGGGGTTTTTCCCTGGCATAGTGCATATATCTTGTGTCTCTCATTTTTTTATATTCATACACACATAATATGGTAATTTGTTGATGAAACATAAAATAATAAAGAAGTAAAAGAAGACAACACATTCACAAGTAATTATCAAGATCGAAGAATCAAACCCTAATAAACTTACATCGATTCTTCAACATGGTATCAAAGCTAAGGTCAGGAAGGATTTAAGATCACTTTGTTGGCATGGATTCACCCTCATTGATGAACTACACAAGGATGGGCATCAACTCTACTAGGATATG